>JBCEWE010000352.1:0-410000 GCA_039877035.1 Silurus lanzhouensis | reverse complement strand
AAAAAGTCAGTTTGAACATGGAACAGCTTCAGCAAAAAGCTTGCTTGTATAGTCCCAGTATAGCCCTCAATATTTATAGCCCTTGATTTTTTTTTTCTATTATTACAGTAAAACAATGTAAAATATATGTAAATGTATAATGAGACCACACTCACTGAAGAACCCCAATCCACATTACTTCAACTAAAAGGAGCTTTTGGGGATGGAAAAGGGAATGATCCTCTGAAAATCCCAGTTCAAAACAGTGTCCTGCCATCTAATCCTTTAAAAAACCAGCCTGGTCATTTCAGATGGGGTTGTACTTTTCTCTAGAAAAGGGTTGCCAGATTGAACTTCTCCCAATGAATCATTAGGTCAAAATAGCTAATAAATTTTTTAACTTATAACAAAGTACAGTAAGAAAAAAGCAATACATTTAAAACGTATACTTGATAAATGTGTCTGTGTAATTAATATGTATTAAATGCTACTCTCAAACTATAACTGCCTTTCCATTTTTAAAGGAGTGTGCTCAATCAGAAAAGAAAATCACATATGCAATACAGAGAACCTCCATTACCAAAATTGCTAATCAGCTGTTATAAATTATTTATATTATTTACATTTTTTCTTCTAATATGGTCACCTGCCACTTCTCAAAAATCAGCTTCTCTCTACCATATACAGGATCAAACAAAGTCAGCCAGTCAGTTTTTAAACTTCTGCTCATGCCACATCATATCGCAGCATCCCATTTTCGTCCTGTTCCACATATATGACCTTTTAGATGGACATGATTGGTTAGTTTTGATGTGATTGACAAGAGAGAGAGAAATAGAGAGAGAGAAATAGAGAGATAGTATGCCATTCCTCCCACCAAAAGATCACAGTGGCATAATTCTCTAGACTCAGGGTTCAAAATGAAGGTGTGCACGTTTCTTTTGCAAATTAGTTTTGAGTCCTTTTTTTGTTCTGGACTTTACACACAGACTGATTCAAGAAAACTCTAAAGAAAAATGGTTCCCAGGTTTTTCAAACCTCTGAAACATTCCAGTAGCTGGTATGTGTGTGTACGTGGTGACTTGTGATAGACTGACGTCCTACCCATAGTATATTCCCGCACCCAGTGAGCCTGAGAAAGGCTTCGTTGCCACTGTGAACCTGATCAGGATAAAGTGGTTACTGAAAGCGAGTGAGGATCAGCCAACAGACGATGTGTATTCCACTGCATCCATGTCTATTCTTATGGATGTCTCACAGGCTTAAAGAGAATCAGTGTGAGGTCCTGAGCTGAAACGCTGAAGCCAGCCAGCAGATCGGTGACAAAGCCAGTCTGTGTTTATTTACCCAAGCACACCCCTTCAAGATCCCTATAAATCTGCCTTTTACAAGCTGACTGATAACAGGGCAGCCCCTAAAGGGAGCCCGGCATGACCGCCCTTTAGATTAGTGTCCCATCAGCCTCCTGCAGCTACAGACAAACACACCTTCATGGCCTCTCTTATACACAACACAAAGGTCTAGCTAAGAAGAAACAGTGACCTGGTGGGGGTGGCATTTAACATCCCCTAACTCGCATACCTACGTCAGCCACACACAGATACAGACAGTAGCTGTTTGATAGTTCAGCTTAGAGACGCTGGAGTTTTACATGACAAATTTCAGATACTATAGATATACAGTAATAGACTGCATATGCTGATATATTTGAGTACATTAAATTGTAAAATAAAAGATGAAAAATAGATTTATTCTAATAAAACATCAGGACAGAAAATTAACTTGATTTGAGCAAAGGTTTTATAACAGATTTTTCTAGACAAATAAACAAATGACTGCTGAAACATATCAGAAGAGTAGACCAGAGTCAATATTCCTGGTAAAAATAAAAAAAGTAAAAATGTTTCTTCTGGTTGTGATTGTTAATCTTGGTTTTCTGCAGGGCTCTGGGAATCATAGTTCATAATAGTAATAAAGTTTAATTACACCATAAATAGGTTTTTATCATGGAGTAAACTCTAGTCCTGGTTGACTACAGCACTGTTAAGCATTCTCATCACCACAGCTTTCAAAGGATAAAATCCAGCAGGCAACATACTGTTCAGTGCCACCCAGATGAGGATGGTTTTCCTCTCCTCTTCATCATCATGCCATCTCAGGGAGTTTGTCCTTGCCATATAGTCACCACTGGCTTGCTCATTAGAAACAAACTTACAATTATAACGAATAAATGTATACATGATTTTATAACCACTTTATCTTATACAGTTGCTTTAAGGCAGTGTCTGTTGTTAAAAGTGCTACACAAATAAAAATGAATTCAATTATACATACAGACCGGAAATAGATTTCTTTCGACTTAACAGTACAGATGAGATTTTTTTAAATCATAATTTCATTGTTTAGAAAAGAGAATACAACAGCTTTAGGGTACATCTATTTAACTGGATTTTAATCACTGCGTTTGTATTTCCTTTTAATATTTTCATTCTCCCTTATAATACATCTCTAATCATAATAATTTCATAGTCATTAGAAGAACAGCAGCATTTCATTCATAACAGGTGAACGATTATAATTTTATGTCTAACAAAATGAATAGAAACAAAATGTCTTTGATGATTAGGAAAATGTAGCACAATAACTAATGTACCACATGCAAACATTAATAGGAACAGTGTGACAGGACATCGGGGTTATATAGAAGAGTTAAAAGTGCTATGAGCAACAAACTTCATCCTCAGTATCTGTATGTATGAATTGTCTCAAGAAAAATGATACAGAGACAGACTACTGCTGGAGTAATTTCCTTAAAACTCTGTACCTTTATTATGTTTGCTTCAGATGGAAATGTTTATATGGAACATTATTTGCCAATAATTATATATTAGTACATCCAAAGTGTGTACACTATATGAACAAATCTAGGCCCAGTTTCTTATAGTGTAATCTATAAGAAATACATTTTGCAATATTTTGTAATAAATTTAAAAGATTTTAGCTTGTGTTTTTTTTTTGTTTGTTTGTTTGTTTGTTTTTTTGCTGAGGCAATACAATGATGAGGTGACTTTTCTTGTCCAATAACGTCATTAAAACCAGAGTGCATAAAAAAGTTCATTAATGTTTAGTTTAAAATCTCTTGCTTGTAGTTAGTAATTATCTATACTAATTATAAGTACTTTAATGCAATACGATACAGTAAAAAATAGATATGGCTTATGTCGCCCCCTGTTGGTTATGTTATAGTATGCAACATTCATTAATTATTAATCTAAACAATGTTCAAGTGAAATAATAATAATAATAAAAAATTTATAATGCATAAACCAGTAAAATGCTAAACGCCTGTTTTGTCTGCACTCCTCTCTGAATATAATGAAAATGTAAACTTATGGTCTCCTCAATGCTGGGAAATACAGGCAGATACTTATCCATCATGCAAAACCACCAGGGAGGCATTTGATTGGACCCAAATGTATTCTGCAGCAGGACAACGACCACAAACACACAGCAAATGTCACTAAGAACCATCTTCAGCTTAGAGAAGAAAAAGGGGTCCTGGAAGTAATACTATTGGACCCCACAGAGTCCTGATCTCAACATAATTAAGTTTGTCTAGGATTGCATGAAGAGACAGAATGATTTAATGCAGCCTACATCCACAGAAGATTTGTGGTTAGTTCTACAATTGTATTTATCAATAATATAAGAATATAACAATATTAATATTAATAAAAATGTTAATAAAAATGATTATTCATTATATTAATGTTTTATTATTATTATTATTATTATTATTATTATTATTATTATTATTATTATTATTATTCCTTAATTGAAATATAGTGATTAGAGATGGAATGGACAGTATCAGTGGGTTCAAAAACATTTTTGTCTTAATAAGGCTTCCGTAATGCGGAAGCATATTTGTTATCGAGTTTTTTTTCCCCCGACCATAATCCGAACATCCGGGCTTTTCAATGTAGAACTACGATTGGACAATACTTTAACTGTTAAATTAAAAACCGTGATGTAAAAATCGGCCTGACTAATCAGTGTGTAGAAGGCGGATTAAATTAGCCAATCGTAGCGCAGAAGGCGGGATTTGTCGGAATACAGGTGGGAGAAGATTACCTCGTGTGGCAGCGGGCAAATATACATACGAAGGTGAGACTGGGAATGCTTTAGTTATAAACACTATTAAAGATGTTTTGATGTAAATAATTTGCGAATATTTAAATTCTAATTTAATCAGAGTAAGAATGTAATTTCGTTATGCTTGGTTCCGTTTTGTCAGTTCTGACACATCGGAAAAAATTAACATAATTGGGAAAAAACAAAAGTGTCTTTAAGCAGGAAAAGCACTAAATATGTATTACGTCAAAACCATGACTATATATTTTTATATAATTTCTCAGCAATATTATATTCTATGTAATGGTCATAAACAGGTGTCATTACACCAAATCGCCACAAGGTGTCAGTATTCATCATTGTTAATTCTCATTCCCTGTTTGGAAAAATTTGATAAGATGCTTTTATTTGTCACTTGTACATTACAGCACAGTGAATTTCTTTCTTCACATATCCTAGCTTTTTAGGACATGCTGTGATGTTTCATTTGAAATTGCCCACTCTACATTATAGATGGCACCCAAAACTATGGAGCCAGTGGCCAGGAAGGTCTTTAAAGGAGTGCTCTTTCTGGAGGTTCTCGGCGTGTTTGCAGCTTACGGGCTCTATTACAGAATGAACACAAGTCGAGGTGACATACTTTTTTTTTCTACATTTAGTACATCATTGTGAAAACGGATTAGGGCTGCACAATTTGGGGAAAATGTCACATTGCGATTATTGTGGTCAATATTGCGATATAATAAATGGTATCATGACTGAAAGGCTATCGAGGAAATTGCACACAGATTGCACAGAAATTTGTATTTGTAAAACTATAAAGGTTTTTAGAAATGTATCTTTTTTTTTTTTTTAATGAAATATTTGCATTCATCCGCTTAATGATGCGCTGTGGCGACCCCTAGTGGGAGAAGTCGAAAGTAGAAGATTCATGTAAAAAAATAATTGTTTCTCCAAGGTACATCTGAATGAAATAAAGCAATAAATAAAAACATAAAAAGCCCTTTAAATTGAAAGAATCTTGCACAGTTTCTCTTTCTGCTCATTGTTGGTGATCTTAAAACATCTTATATTAAAATAATCCAAGATTTAGTGTTTTTTCGGCTACAGTTCAGTGTCGGTCTGCGGAAAATCTGAACCTGTTCTCAGAAAGTGTCAAGTTTATTTCTATAGCGCTTTTCACAAAAGAGATTGTCTCAAAGCAGCTTTACAGAATTTTTAAGAGTCAAGGTGAACAATGTGTATTTATCCCTGATGAGCAGCCACGGTGACTGTGGCAAGGAAAAACTCCTTTAGATATTATGAGGAAGAAACCTTGAGAGGAACCCGACTCAAAAGTGTAACCCATCCTCATTTGGGCGATATCAAAAGTGTGATTATATTCTTTAAAACAATACAGAACACTAAAGTGTCCACACATGCACTTATTTATTTGATTACCGGTATACATTTGCCCCCATGTAATCACGATCGCGATACAATGAATCGTGCAGCACTAAAACGGATGATCTTCATTGCCTTTTTTCTTCTTCTAACCCTCAGATTTCAGATGCACGATGAACAAACGCTTTCCCTCAATTCTGGAAGGTAAATTGAAAATACATAAAATTTTGACTTCTTTTAACCAGCAGATGAACCGATTCAAGCAGGGACAAGGGCACATAAAATGTTTTACATAAATTATGTAAAAGAGGTTGTATAGACACATTTCATGTTCATGCAGGAACAGGATTTGGTTTCTTCATTCTAGTGAGAGAAAATGTAGCGATTCCAACAGCTGTATCATGCAAGTGTCAATCCTCAGCATACAGTTACTCAGGACGGGGGGTTTATAATTCCTGATTTCTGGCTCGATAAATACTGATGTGTTCAGTTTAACTCCATTTATCATGCTGATGAAAAGTAGATATTTCTGTTTAGGCTAGGTTCTTAAACAATGTGTATTTGGACTCAGTCAGAACTAATGACTTGGTACAAAGACAAGAAAGAAAGATAGAACTCTGCGCTGTTTCGTAAAAGATCAGCTGTAATGTTTCATGTGATGGTTTCTATTAATTCATTCGTTCATCTTCAAAACACACAATGGTCGGGGTTACAATGGTGGATACAAATCTCAGAAAATCTGCAGGAATACACCATGAGAATGTCTGAAAATTGTAAAAACAATTGTGTAGAAAAACTAAAACAAACAGTAAAATTACATTTATTACAAAATGCATTTCTTCACGTATTAAGAAGGTTTTGCCTCCAATGTAGCAATTAATGACTACAAACTGAAGCATTATTAAACAGCTTTTTGTCTCCATCAGTTTATTACAAGTCCAACGAATGGGCCGGGAACTACGGAATCCGGGAAGCTGATCAGGACGTATGGTCTACTCGGCAGGAATAGACAGACATACTGACAGATACTCAAGAGAACGATCGTCATCACTTCTTTCTGCCTCCAGTCTTTTTGCCTGGTCTTCCTTTCCCAAAATGTTTCCTCTTATTGAACATGGCCTTCTTCCTCCTGAGCGTCTTCACGTCACGTCCCTGGATCCAGTCATCACGCTGCACCTCCCATTTCAGCTGTTTGATACCTGAGGATGAGAAGCAGAAGGACAGACTGCATTAGAAGACAGCACAGTTACTTTTTCTATAGAATCCTTTTTCCACCACATAAGACAATTTTGACTTTTTTTTTTTTCCAATTTCTTTTTCCAGCCAATAGGGCGGCGTTACCCGCTCTTTAGTGTCCCAAATCTTTGCACATTAAAATAAAAAATGAAATAAGCCACAATCATTAGATCGATCTGCAAAATAATGGCTAAACTGACAGGACTATTTTAGGTGTGGTTTCACAAACTGCTGACGCCACCATTGTAGCCTTAGAGCCAGTCTGCTATGTACACGCGTTGCAAAATTAAAGCCAGATCACAAGCGATTGCTCAAGCTGCCTCTCTGTTGCTAGAAAATAGCTAAAAATTGTCAGTAATAAAGTTGGAACTGTAAGAGGAAAAAAGTTGCAATTAGGCAAACTTTGTTTCCAACGTGGCAAAAATGGGCTTCTATACATTTTCAGATACATACATTAAATAAAAAGAATGAAGATTGTGGTAAATAATCAGCGTAAATGATTATTTACAGGTTTGTCACTTCACTATTGTGGAGTGATCTGGCTGGCATCTAGCCAAATTAATACAATTAAAGTTTTCAACCTATGATTGTGTTTTTTTTTGTTGTTCTTTGCTTTAGAAATTCAGAAAAACGTTCAGCACTTACTGGCTTTGTCTTTGTTAGCCATCGCGTTCATGCCGTTGTCGAACTTCATGTCCGTATTTTCGTCCAGCAAATCTCCAAACTGTAAGAGTACGGATATTAAATCATTACAGTTTAACATCATTATTTGGATTGAAGGTTTTCAGTAGATATTTTAGTAGACATCTTCATTTGCAATGTGTCATACGTGAATATACATCCAAATTATTGGTAAACCGCTTTCCTATAAGAGGAACAACACTATAGACTGGGCTTGTAATAATCCACCAATCAGAATTGAGAATCGTACATTTCTGTGGTATATTGTTATGCAGTCTTCACAAATAATTTACATAAAATTGTCTTTTAAAGCAGAGGATTTGATATTGACATTATCTATACAAGTCATAATACTAAAGTGAGTTTAAGGGGGGGGGGGTTGTTAAAATGCGTTTCATGAGTTGACTTACCTCCTCAGCTGCTGCGAACATGGCCGTGTCATCAATCTTTCCTTTCTTTTTCTTCTTGCTTAGTTTGGAATCTGAGAAAGAACAAATTCAACATAAAGATGCTTTTTGGTGTTCTCTCTAACTTAAAACAAAAAAATATTCGTCTTTTAGCTTCTCCCATTAGGGGTCGCCACATCGGATCCCCCTGTCCTCTACATCTGTCTCCTTCAAACGAACTACCTGCATGTCTTCCCTCACCACATCCATAAACCTCCTGACCTTCCTCTTTTCCTCCTTCCTGGCGGCTCCATCCTCAGCATTCTCCTACTGATATACCCCATGTCCCTCCTCTGCACATGTCCAAACCATCTCAATCTCGCCTCCCTCACCTTGTCTCCAAAACATCCTACATGCGCTGTCCCTCTTATAAACTTATTTCTAATCCTGTCCATCGTCGTCACTCCCAACAAAAACCTCAACATCTTCAGCTCTGCTACCTCCAGCTCCACCTCCTGTCTTTTACTCAATGCCACCGTCTCTAATCCATACAGCAGGTCTCACCACAGTCCTATAAACTTTTCCCTTTCACTCTTTCAGATACTCTTCTATCACAATTAAAACAAAATTCATTCTGCATTTTAAAAAAGTTTGGAATTTAAATATTCATAAGAAATACTGTAATTAATACTTTATTTTCTCTTATACTTTTGTAGGCATTTCAGATATTCAGTGGCTTGTAAATAATATTCAGCCTATTACTCTTGTTAAACAAGAAATCAAGGGTTTCTATACCCAATGCGTCGTGTGTGTATAAAAAATAAATAAATTAAAAAAACCTTTTTTTTTTTTTTTTTTTTTTACTATGAGGGGGAAAAACTAAATATATTACAAAAAATGCTTTACTTACAAAATGATTCAGCAAAGTCGAGATGCTCTGATGACTTCCTCTTGCCTGTTTTGCTTCCCATACTGACCCCTGCTGGTTCATCCACGTCCCTATCGAAGTCTGAACACAGAAGTAACCATTCGTTAACTTTTTTTTTTTTTTTTTTTTTTTGCTGAAAAAATATAAGTATTTACACCCCCTGTGCAAGTGCTACATCAAAACTTTGGAAGATTAGAAGGAAATCAAGTGTCCAGGAGACTCAGTAATTATGTACTCTCTGTTCACTTTAGACCAAGTTGGCTGAAACTTGATGCTGCTCATTAACCTGAGAACACAAGTCTCACAATGATTTGTGGTCATAGTGGCATTGTGCTGGGCTTTTCAGCACCAAGGATGGGGAAACCTGCAAGAGACCTGAAGCTTGTTGAAGGATCACCTTGGCACAAGGTCCCTAAAAATACTGCCAATGCAACTCAAACCCAGAAGCTGAGTGCGTCCATCAATCTATTTGAGAACGTGTGGTAAAACTTGAAAATATGGTCAAGGACAACAAGATAGCTGCTGTACATTTGATATACTAAGTTTTGACACTTGGTATTGACTGTTGCATTTGAAAAACACGTGCACCTTCGAAAGTCGGAGTCGAACACGTATGAAAAAGAAAACAGTAAACAGAACTGACAAACTCACCATCGTCACCCTCGAGCTCTGGTACTGTAAAATGCAACATGTTTCTTTTTAGCTTCAGTGCAACAGACAATAAATTAGCTTCTGAAATAACTGTGTGTATTGCACACACACACACACACACACCTTCGTCGTCGTCGTCGTCGTCTCCGTCCGGATCCATGAAAGCACCGCCGTCTTCTTCTTCTAGCTCATCTCCGAAGTCTTCCTCGGCCATGCTTCCCAGAGAGATCTCATCATCATCCAGGTCTTCATTTGAATCCATGTCTGAATCAGAGACCTCACTGGCCTTCTTGCCCTTTTTGCTGCTGTTCTTTACATTGCTGCAAAAGAAAACGTCCATGAAGCATCCATCGAGTCAATTTCTTTGACAACCACTCATCATGTCGCCTTTTTTAAGTGTATATCCTTTCCATGTGCTAAATAGTTGCATCATTTAGAGCATGGGTCTTCAAGCATAGGGGGTCCGTGGCAATACTGCAGGGGGTCTGCTAATTAATGTTGATTCACATATAGTTGTTTTTTTTTATAAAAACGTCAAAATTATTTACTTTTTAAATTATTGTGATTATTACATTAAAGTTCTATTAAAATTAAAGCTGACGTTCATGTAAATGTATAATAGTGAAACTGCAAATCTATTAAAATAAGACAAGTTGTGATTTTATTTGCACAATATGTTTGCTATGATGCATAAATCTTTTTAAAAGATGTAAAAAAATATTTAAAAAAAATGATATATATATATATATATATAATATATATATATACACACACACACACACACACACACACACACACACACACACACACACACAGACAATGATGCATTTAGAATAATTGTCTTAACATAATATAACTAGCGTAATATAATTGGTTTGTATCAGGGGGTCCCTGCCCCATGTCTCTATCGCATAAGGGGTCCTTGAACTGAAAAACTGATTTAAAGAAAATACTGAATGTTTTCATCCCACCCTATGAATCTGCCCCAATATTACCATGTGTACATTTTGTTATTTTAGGTTACCAGAAAGAGCTATTAATTTCTAAAAACTTACAGGTCTTTTAAAAAAAATTTGTAATTTTTTTTAAAAAAAAGGTGTAATTCCTTCGCTGCACACTATCATTCACATTATTAGTGAATACAAATGTGCACTTTTATTTGCATTACTTGCACTAGTGGCGCTCTAACTGGACTGGACAAGCACAGAGTCACTTACCTTTTACTTACTTTTTTGTACAAGCACATGGACACTTTAATAACAATTACATCACACTTTCATCAAGTCAATTTAATCTTTACTTCTGTCATACATATCCATCCATTCTGTTCATTCATGCATGTACATTTCTATACTTTTTTTTTGCTTGTGTGTGTGTAATATATATATATATATATATATATATATATATATATATATATATATATATATATACACACACACACACACACACACACACACACACCTTGTGTGTCCAAACTTTTGGTATGTACTGTATATATATTATATATACACAGTACAGACCAAAAGACACTGAAGGCATCAAAACTATGAATTAACTCATGTGGAATTATATACATAACAATTATACAATCATATTGTAGGTTCTTCAAAGTAGGCATCAAGAGAATGCCAAGAGTGTGCAAAGCAGTAATCTAAGCAAAAGGTGGCTACTTTGAAGAACCTACAATATGACATATTTTCAGTTGTTTCACACTTTTTTGTTATGTATATAATTCCACATGTGTTAATTCATAGTTTTGATGCCTTCAGTGTGACTCTACAATTTTTATAGTCATGAAAATAAAGAAAACTCTTTGAATGAGAAGGTGTGTCCAAACTTTTGGTCTGTACTGTGTGTGTGTGTGTATATATATATATATATATATTTATATTATATATATATATAAATATATATATATATATAATATATATAATACACACACATATACATATACATATACATACACACACACACACACACACACACACACACACACACGGGTTTTTTTCACACTTAGATTATATTTTAATATACTTTGATGATTTTATTTATTTTTACGTTACTTTACACTTTTTTTATCTTGTATTTCTTTCATGTTTATCATGTTTACATGTTGGACAGTCTGTATGAATATGTATGTAACAAAATGTAAGTAGAATTTTTCAAAGGTCTTGAAATTTACATATTAAAGAATATTAATATGTTAAATAATGAATATATTCAGACAATGTCTCAACAACATTTACACTTTAACTGGATCTGGATCCAAACTGGATCATGTCCCTAACCATACGTTCCCCTTCGGGCTGAATTTGTATACTGGAACTGTACAAACAATGAGGTTTGTATTACTCATTTTGTTTACTTCTGAATAAACACAAAATCAGTCATTTTTTAAACATATTTTGTTTCCAATAATTGTGTTGGGCATGTTTTCATATCGATATTAAAGATAGATAATGTGTGTTTTGATTAAAAAAAAATGAACTCAAACATCTAAATCACAGAAATGGGGGATTATGAGTAATCATAGGCTTCATATCTGTGCATATATTCGTTCTTACTGATAAATAAAATAATATTGAATATGCTAATAAACCCAGAATTTCTGTAATGTTTGCATAAAAAAAAAAGGTCACATACCCGGCAAAGTCCAGATCATCATCTTTAAACTCTGTGAAGTAGTTGTCACTCTCAAAAGTGTCTGGAATGTACAAAAAAAACATTACTAATACATTCATTGCTGTATGTGTAAGCATTTTATCATCAATAATGCTTTCTGTTCTATGCTTGGGTTTTTTCCCCACAGGGATTATCAAGGACACAAATGTAGTCATGTGGGTTAGAAAGAACTCTAGCTTAGTATCTAATATTACATTTACACCATATCAGTAATAGTAGTAGTGAAGTTAACATGCCACATAAAATCTTATAAAGTCTTATTTTCTTCCTCTGACTTACTGAGCAGTTGGTCAAACTCATCATCCTCCACATCCTCAACACTCTCGTCATCTCCACAAGGCTTCTTTAATTGCTTCTCTCCTTCCCTCTTTTTAAAGAACCTGAGAATCGAAGTAATAGTGTGGGAGATTAGCCATGAACGATTAACCAGTCCTCAAACAAGGGGGTTTTAACCATAAACAACATGGTCAGCACCTCCAAATCCACCAAAGGATTTTTTTTTTTATGAGAACGAAGAGAAAAAGATTTGAGACTGTGGAAGAAATCCAACAAAAAAATACAAATTGTCCAAAATGAAAACAATTCCTGTAATAATCTTTTGTCATGCAAGAGAACACAAAAATACCTTTGCAATACTATGAAACAGGTTGAGAAACTGGTGTAAAGCTTAATAACACTAGTTTTATATTATGGGATTTTCTAATACATTACATACATTCAGTGCAACACACACAAACACACCTGTAGAAGAACACCTCATCCACAGGGATCTGAGTCTCCTCTTTGGCCAGATACTCCTCTGAGTTTACTATAAAGCAGAACACACACACTATTATTAATACCTGTGCATGTTTCATATTTCAAATACGTCCAGTTACTGAGAGACTCACCAGGTAATGACCGGATGTTATTCATGCTCTGTTTGTGCTTCGGCTGCATTACTGTGGCATGTGTGTTTTCTGAGGCGGAGGACAAATCAGGTATAAGATACACATTACTCTTAAAGACTATTAAATCATATAATTGTTAAATTGTGCTACTTACGTTTGCCTTTTGTTTGTTTGGGGTTTCTGAACACAAACCGATCCAAGAACCTGATGAGTGTAAAGTCCTGCAGAGGATCTCCAGAGTACTGGATGTGCCCTCCCTGATCACATACATTATAATAAATAATAATAATCAAATAAGTGAAATGTATAAAGAATGACGTCACTTCACTGAAATACTCACATGTAAGATGGTTTTTGCGAAGAGAGCCACGGAAGGGTGGAAATGATCAGCAAGCTACACGAGGTGAACGTGCAGAGTAAGGAAAGATGAAGCAGACGTCGAGTTTTATGTTCATGATCCATATAAGGAGCCATTTTGATATTTGGAAAAAAAGATATAATTTCCTAACAGCTTCTCACCTTCTGCAGCTCCCAGAGTGTGCTGTGATTCGCTCCACAGTATAAAGGGTTTCTGTGAATGGGGTCATACAGCTTCAAATCCTTGCTTCCTGCACAAGAGAAACAGTTTGCCAAATACCACAAAGATAGTGTGTAACTTAAGGCTGAATTTAAAACAAAAAAAAAGTTGAATCATACAGTAACTGGCACGGAATAAAACAATGAGTAATGGAGATACAGCGAGAGACCCGAGAATCATATGGTTAGTGACCCATAATGCAAGGAACAGGGCAAGAGACACTGAGTCATATGACGATCACCCAATCCCAAAGCGAGGGAAACCCAATCACATGACAGGGAACGTCCAATCATACAGCAAGAAACACAAAAAGGAAAACACCAAATCACACAACAAGGGACACACAATCATATGGCAAGGGACACAAGGGACACGCAATCATATGGCGAGGGACACGCAATCATATGGCAAGGGACACAAGGGACACGCAATCATATGGCGAGGGACACAACAAGGGACATGCAATCATATGGCGAGGGACACGCAATCATATGGCGAGGGACACAACAAGGGACACGCAATCATATGGCGAGGGACACGCAATCATATGGCGAGGGACAAGCAATCATATGGCGAGGGACACAACAAGGGACACGCAATCATATGGCAAGTGACAACCAATCATATGCCGTCAGACACAACAAGGAAAAACTAATCATATGCGAGGGACACAACAAGACACCGTATCATATGGCAAAGGACACAACTAGGGACACCCAATCAAATGGCCAGGGGTACAACAAGGGACACCCAATCATATGGCGAGGGACACAACAAGGGACACCCAATCACAAGGCAGGGGACACAACAAGGGACACCCAATCATATGGTAAGTGACACAGGAAAGGACACCCAATCATACAAGTCATCATTATCATATCATATCATCATTATCATAGTTACCCTCCAAGTTTTGGTGATGTACCCATGATGCAGCTGGTTTGTTCTGCTGAGGCTTTTCACTCTGGCCTTCTTCAATTTTATCCGCATCCACAAACCTTTCTTCTTCATCATCATCATCATCAAAATTGTTGGTATTATTCTTGTCGTCATCCTCTTCCCCTTTAAGGTCCTGAAACGTCTCCTCCTCATTATCCTAATGAGTGATTATACATGTTACAGTATAGCTCTTTAAGTGCAGAATAATACGACCCTAAATGACTAAGTGACCCATTACCCCTTCTTGTAGGATGAGCTTAAGACCAGGTTTAGTCTTCATGACCTCGGAGATGAGGAAGAGGGCGCCGCAGGCGAACGTTGGGCTCTGCTCACAGCTCACCTGCAGCAGCCTCTTTACGAAGGCTTTAACACGCCGCAGGACGATGTCGGCTTTCAGAGATTTGTACAGGAGGTTAAGGAACATGCCCTGCCTCGAGCTTACTGACAGTCCAGGATCCAACAGCTTCCTGTAGAAAAAACAACCACAGTCGTGCATATTATACAATGCATGGACAGGCTGTACTTAATGTATTTGCAAGAGCTGTAGTGTTTGTTCTTCTCAAGACACATAAAAGATCAATATTTTTTATAAATGTCATTATACAGTACGAGAGCGGCCTCTAGAGGCGAATCACTGATGCCATGAGCTGTTTGTTGTTTTTTTATTTTATTCATTTTGGATGTAACGGTTGTCATTTATTTGGAGTGTTACCTTTGTTTTGTTTCAGTTTGAATGCATGTCTTTTATTTTCCTCATTAATATAGTTAAGATATTCATGTTTATTTCATTTAGCACATTTTCATGAATCGGTACCGTCTTATATTTGTAATACATTTTAGTAATTATTTTATGGAGAGTTTTTTTTTTTTATCCATGATCCTTTAAAAAAAACAACGGTTGATTAATCAGTTATTGGTGAGTAGATCCAACCCAGCTATTGGTATCTATAAAATCCACTATTGGTCAACCTCTAATTCAAAGCACTTCGTCTCTGGCTATTACCTAAAATTAATTAGAAATGAATCAGAAGCCTGCCGCTGGTGCTTACTTGTAAAGGGCGACGTAGTAGCGATCCGACACACTCTGCTGAGAATCCATAACCTGGAAGAGCAGCATGAGAGCTTGTATAGCTGTACTGAACTTTACAAGATGCACCACTTTAAACAGTGTGTCCAGCTGCTCCTGGACAGTCTCATCTCCGGCCTTGGTGTATGGATATGCCCTGTTCACACCGCTCAGCAGAGCACCCAGCATCTTAGACTCCACCTCCTTCTTCTTGATGCAGAGACGGAAGAAGCTGAAGTAGATAGTGATAAGTTTGCTTGCGAGATCGACCTCGTCGTGGCTCAGCATCACCTGATTGAGGAAGCAGGCGGCGTAATACTGAGCCTTGCTGCTTATATTGGGTCTGAACATCAGACGCTCGACTTCGGTGCACACCACCGATTTCATCAAGGGGTGCTTATGGAGGAGGGTCTCCAACAGATAAGATGCCTTCGAAGCGATTTTGTAGTCCGGATCTCCCAGTTTGTTGACGACATGCATCAGCAGGGCTTTTTCCTGCTCAGGCCGATTGCAGAGCAGCTCGTGAGCAGTGGTCAGAGCTTTCGTTTTGGTGGCCGGAACAGAATCGTGAGCCAAAGCGTCTAAAGCTATTACAAACTCAGCCAGTTGGAGCTTGAGAAGGTGCTCAAAGTACCAAAGGATTAGGCGCCGGTCTCGAACATCTCGGTTTCCACTTGCACGCTCCTCTAGCTGGTCGATCGGACGCTGAGAGAAAGTCTGAAGCTTCCGATTCTCTGGAAGAAGATCAGACAACAGCAACTCTCGAAGCGTGTCCAAAGCCATGAGACCTTGCCTACGACTTCCTTTCTTCTTCATCATAACAACCAGGCTCTCGATGTGCTCCAGACAGTGTACAGGAGCATCCTGGATGAGCACAGTCATGGCCGCCATCCTGTCTGCCAGAGTCCCAGTGGAGACAACGCTCTTCATCCAGACCGTGTTCGCCCCTTTCTGCAGGTTTTTCTTACTTTTGTAAAGATTCATTTCGGCCTCAAGCAACTTCTGAGCCAAAGCCTTGTACTGAGAAACCAGCGATTCGTCCTGATTAGATGTGCTCGTCTCAGATGTGTAGTCTACATCATACCATTTTCCTCCAGGTTTGACCAGAAGCACCTGCCGCGGGTAAAACTCAAAAAGGTCTGCTTCTTTTTGCTTGGCCTTTTTGCTTGATTTTTTTCCCTCGGCCTTCTTCGCCTCGGCTTCTCGCTTGGCTTTAGGCGTCTCGCTGGACTCTACTTTAGGGGCTTCTTTTTTTTTGCTCTTCTTTTCCACACTGGGCTTGGAGTGTTTCTCTTTATCTTCAGGCTCATTCTCATCATCATCATCATCATCACCTTCAACAACCTGCTGGTCTGCATAGGACCTGATCCCCAGTTTCTTAACGAAGTCTTCCAGCTCGCCGTCCTCCAAATCATCGATTGCACCTTTCTTTCCACCATTTACCAGCTCTTTGCTGTCATCAACTGCAGTAAGCATCACGTAGTCCGCCTGTGAAGAAATCAAAACGCAAGTAGGTTTGAAGTGTATCTGTATTGTACCTTATCAGACATATAAAAAGATGCAGAAGCAGTTGTGGAGAAAACAGGGAGTTCTTCATGAAGCACAAATCCTGGTAGGCATTATAATATGGAACATGTTATTTAATAGGTCTGTGTAAAACTTCCTGTATGTCTGGAAACTGGCTTAATTTTACTAAAATGTATATAACATACATCATGTTTGACTTTTTGGAACAGATGTATAATACTTATGGACATTAATAATAGCAGGCACAGTCTCCGAATACAGAGTTGCACTTTCCATGCATGTTTCTATAACTGAGAATATATATATATATATATATAAAATTGTATTTAATTAATTACTTAATGAAATTAATATAATAAAAGGGTGTTGCATTACCTTGATTTTATTTTTTATAAAATATTTTAAGATAATTTTACATATTTAAACAAGCAGCCTTAAATTTGTTTAAAAAAATTTAAATTTATATATATATATTAGTATAATTATCTTGACTACAACTGCGCATGTCTCAGGTTTCCACGTGGGGACACGAAAGAGCTGGTAATGAAAGCCACAGGGCTTTTACCTTAGTGCCTCCCAAACGCAGCACATCATCCAGGGTGAGTTCATCTTCCCCATTCTCATCTCCTCCATTCCCGGCTTCGTCGTCGCCGTTTTCACCCGCGTCCTCGTCATTTTCTTCGAATCTTTCCGCTTTCTCCGCTCGCCTCTTCCCTTTCGGAGCCATGCTGGAGTGAGACAAATCAACACGTACCGGCTCAGTCCTAAACACCACCCTATGGACTGCAAAGTGCACTACAATAAGGGGCGAAATAGTCCTATTAAACACCGTAGATAGTGCACTTGAATAGAAAGTAACGATACTTTAGAGCACAGCCTTGCGAAAGTTCAGGTCCTAAAAGACTGAAAGTTATAGCGCATTATTAAGTAGCTTTACAAACAAATATAAACACATATAAAATTATAATTAACTGTTACTTTTAAATTATATCATATTTTGTGTTTTATTTTATGTTTTTAAAAGTTTTAATTAACAAACAAGCCTAAATATTTATTTTTGGTTACTAGGATTTTTTTATGACGCGGGTCAAAAAGTAAATTATCCAATAAACGCAAGGAATTGTAAAACCTAAAGACCAATCAGGTTTAACGAGGTGCGCATGCGTGTTAGAGGATTTTGACACCCCGCTACATGCTGATATGAACATAACTTTGCAATGAGATATACAGGTTAAATAATAATAATAAGGTTAAACGAAGGGTATTTATGTTTATTATTATTATTGAAATGTTTATTTCTGTGAAACAATGCCAGAATAATCAGTTTTAATAGATCAAAACGGTATAGTCTGAGATGGTAGTGTACATTAATCAGTGATACTGTAGGATGAACCTGTTGACCAAAGAAATGGGGACAATTCAGAAGATGATCAACATTACAAGGACATCAGTACGATTATTTGCCCCAACAATGAATGGTAAGGGGGGGTCTCATACTCATTATTAAGGGTCGACCGATAGTGGATTATACCGATACCGATAGCTGAGGTTGGATCGTACTTGCCGATAACCGATTAATCAAACGATAGTAATGAATAATGGATGAAAAAACACTTCATTTAAAAACATTACTGAACTTTAATTTAAAAAAAAAGAGTATAGAATCACAAAAATGTGAAAACGGGCAAATAAATATGAATATACTAACTATTCTAATAAATATTGAGAAAAATAAAAGAAAAAAACTAAAACAAAAAGTAAAACTCCAAATAAATGTAAACAGTTGCACCAAAAATTAATTAAAAAAAACAAATAAACAGCATGTGGTGTCAGTGATTCACCTCTAGAGGCCGCTCTCATACTGTATAATGCGACCCGGAAAAACTATGGATTTTTGCCGATTATTCAACTATCAGTGCCGATTAATCAACCAATCCGAAAATCGGTCGACATTTACTGATCCTTGTTTTTCATTTACAACCTGCAATATGTGCACAGTCCGCTATAGCTCCTGCTCTTAATCTGTTACATTAAAATTTTTGCGTTTGCGTGCGACTTACTATTTACTTTAAGATTTTATATGTTCCAGCCCAATGGACCGGGATCCTGAGCCGAAGCTGTTCCAGCTCCGTGTCGGAGAAACTGGCTCCTAATCCCTCCATGCTGAAGCACCTGGTGTCCAAAATTACAGCTATAGGTCCCATCACGGTGGCTGAGTACATGCGTGAAGTCCTCACTAACCCAGTCTCGGTATCTGTCTCACATCATTGTGTTTACTGTTTATTATGCGCCATTTCTTATGCGTCTTTTACAGAATTCTGCTGCAGTTTTGTGCTGCAGCACTTTTAATTTGGTCAGACGGTATATCTTCCCTATAAGAAAGAAAAAGCTGATAGAAATCAGAGACTTCGTGAGGTGTTTTTTTTTAGTTAAACAATAATTAAAAGACGTTAGTGCATGATGTAGTTGAAGCATCACACCACCTGTTTATTTTTTTTCTTTAACAAACATAACATGATACCCATTTTTTATAGGGATATTATGTGAAGAATGACATGCTGGGAGCTGATGGAGATTTCATCACATCGCCAGAAATAAGTCAGATTTTTGGAGAGGTTTGTGATTTACTTTCTCCAGTCCTGCTCAGCTGTTAGTTTGTAGAGTTTTACCATAAATGTAGTCAGGCTTTGAGTATTAAAAGTAATATTGATTTATTGGACATTGTTAAGTAATGTCATATTATTATATGTAACAAAATCATTTTGTATTTATATGTTTGAAGCAAATAAATCTGTCCAAATAATATTGTTCCCTTGTGTCTTCCTCTCCCTGTAGTTGCTTGGTATCTGGTGTGTAAGCGAGTGGATGGCTGCAGGAAAACCCAAAACTTTTCAGCTTGTAGAACTCGGACCAGGCAGAGGCTCCTTGACCAGTGACATCCTGAGGGTAAAAACACTGCAAGCTCGTTAGCCATCTCTATGTAACTTAATAATTATAAAGTCATAGAAAAATTAGTTTTAATTAATCCCTAAACTAAAGCCAAGCCTGTAAGTTCCTCCAAAGCCCACACTGGTGTCTATGGAAAATAATGAAGTGAGGCTTATTTGTGCTTTATAAGTAAGTGATTACTCCTGGCCAGAGTTGTGCAAGATGCCCAGTTTTACCCCAGGAACACTGGGTGATCAATACAACTAATACCTGGATAATAGAATGTTATGCACTGAGCTACCCTTTCCCTGAGTTATTTATTTTTAACAAATCACTCATAGTTAACTGCAGTAAAAAGAAAATGGTACATGTTTGAGTCGAACATTTTCATTTCTATTACCTTTTTTCTTATTGCTTTTTTCTATTCTCAGGAGTCTCAAGTATTGGTAGAACAGTAGAGGGCACTCTTGAGCAATTTGCTGGTTTTGCTCCCCATGTATATGTTTGAGGTTTTTTTTGTTCTTTGCCACATTATTCCCATCTGAGCAGAATAATATAATATATATATATATATATATATATATATATATATATATACAGTGCCCTCCACAATTATTGGCACCCCTGTTTAAGATGTGGTCATGGACTTCTAAAAATTCTCCTTTTTTTTAAAACAACATAGAACCCAAATGCAAAAAAGAGAAAAATCCAACCTTTTATTTAAGTACATTACTTTGGTGGTAAAAAAATCACACATTTAGAAAAAAAAAAAAAAATTGAAATCATGTGTGCCACAATTATTGGCACCCCTGATGTTAATACTTTGTACAACCTCCTTTTGCCAACAAGACAGCACTTAATCTCCTCCTATAACATTTCACAAGATTGGAGAACACAGAGAGAGGGATTTTTGACCATTCTTCTTTGCACAATCTTTCTAGATCATCCAGTGTCCTGGGTCCTCTCTTATGCACTCTTCTCTTTAGCTCGCCCCACAGGTTTTTGATTGGGTTGAGGTCTGGGGACTGAGATGGCCATGGGAGGACCTTGAGTTTGTGACTGCTGAACCACTTTTGTGTAGATTTTGCCACATGTTTTGGATCATTATTCTGCTGAAAGACCCAATGACGACCCATCTTCAGCTTTCTGGCAGAGGCCATCAGGTTTTTATTTAAAATATCCTGGTACTTCAAAGCGTTCATAATGCATGCACCCTAACAAGGTTCCCAGGGCCTTTGGAAGAGAAACAGGCCCACAGCATCACAGATCCTCCACCATACTTCACGGTGGGCATGAGGTGCTTTTCGGCATACTCATTCGCCAGACCCACTTAGAGTGTTTGTTGCCAAAAAGCTCAATCTTAGTCTCATCTGACCAAAGCACACGATCCCAGTTGAAGTCCCAGTACCGCTTAGCAAACTCCAGACGTTTACGTTTGTGAGTGTTAGTGAGAAAAGGCTTTTTCCTTGCATGCCTCCCAAACAGCTTGTTGGCATGTAGAGAGCGTCTGATGGTTGTTTTGGAGACTCTGTGACCCCAAGATGCCACTCTTTGATGCAATTCTGTGACGGTGAGCTTGGGAAATTTTTTTACTTCTCTTACCATCCTCCTCACTGTGCGTTGTGGCAAGATAAACTTGGGACCTCTTCCAGCCTTGTTTGTCACTGTTCCAGTTGTTTTAAACTTTTTAATGATTCCTCTGACTGTAGATACCGGCAAGTTAAGGCGAGTGGCTATTTTCTTGTAGCCATTGCCTGACTTATGAAGGTCGACACACATCTGCCTTACTTGAATGGTGTGTTCTCTTGTCTTTGCCATGTTGACAAATGGGTAAGAGAATTAGGCCTCTGTTTCACGTCATATTTATACCCCAGGGAAACAGGAAATCATGAATTACTAATTAAAAGTCCCTAGATACCCTGACCAACCTTAGCAACTACAGAAAAATATATATAAAAAAAAAAAAAAAAAAATTTTCAGAGGAATTGTTAGGGGTGCCAATAATTGTGGCACACATGATTTCAAGTTTTTTTTTTTTTTTGTAAATGTGTGATTTTTTTTTACCACCAAAGTAATGTACTTAAATGAAAGGTTGGATTTTTCTCTTTTTTTGCATTTGGGTTCTATGTTGTTTTAAAAAAAAAGGAGAATTTTTAGAAGTCCACGACCACATCTTAAACAGGGGTGCCAATAATTGTGGAGGGCACTGTATATATTAGACTTGAGATAAATGAATAGATCAAGTGACATACAGTAAATACCCAATTTCCTTACCGTAAACCCAAAGCAGTCCCGCTCCAGTTGTTGTAGAGCACAGGCCAGGCTTTTGTGGCAGAAGTTCTTCAGCACCAGCCTTTGACACAGAACTGATGAAATATCTGCAATGTTCATTAAAAATGGCTGCTCTTTGCTCAAACCCACAAATGAATGAAGTGCCTGTGACAAGGAGTCTGAGACCTTTTTTATTTTTTTTTTAAACGTTGTCCAAGCTTCGAGAAAGCAGATTTGATGTGATTACTGTATACCCTGATGCTTTATAATACAACACCACATCATCCTATTGTATTCAGACTAAATATCTAATAACTATACATAGAGAAACAGAGGAACACTGGTTCCGGTCAGGAGTAAACCAGAGACCATACAATGGTTGCTAATTGCATTCTTTTGGTTCTAAAGTATATCCTCTCATGTGGATAATCATGTGATGTGTTTCTTTTAATTATTAACAGTATTTTTTCCAACACACTGCATATGTGTGTGTGGGCTGCAGGTCTTCAGTCAGTTGCAGTCAACTCTGTGTGGAGCGTCGGTGTCTGTTCACCTGGTGGAGGTGAGCCCAAAGCTGAGCGAAGTCCAGGCTCACTGTCTGGCAGGAGAAAACACTCAGGTGTGTGTGAGTGATGATGAGTGTGTGTACCGCACTGGCACCACCCACACCGGCCTCTCTGTCTCATGGTACCACAGAATAGATGACATTCCCAGAGGTATTTGCAAGTTCATGGATTAATATTAAAGTATGTGGTTTTTTTTATTTATGTACTTCATCTGAAGTAAGTTCAGATTTAATAATCTGATTTAAGTTCGGGATTTGATAAACTGTATAGTGTCTTTATAATAAGATTTTTGAGAATTTGTGGTGCATTGGTGCATAGATTACATACAAACTTCTTACTGATTTGTAATTGAATGGCAGAAACTGCCCTTAGACTTTCATTATATTTGGACAAAACATTTTTTCCCCTCAATCTAAGGTAATGTTTGAAAGGATAATCAGTTATAGAAATGAGGTAAGATATACAGAAGAATCTGTGGCTGTTGTTTAACACTTTTATCTCTTGTGTAATACTTAAAGAGCAAAAACAAAAGTTGCTTGTTTGTGCAAACAAAATGCATAGAAATTAATTAATACATAGTGTAAGTAGTGTATAGTTGGAAAAAGTAAGATACAAAGTTCACACTGTGGTTTTTTTTATTATTATTGTTATCCAACAGGATTTAGTATATTCTTGGCTCATGAGTTTTTCGATGCTCTGCCCATTCACAAATTTCAGGTAAGTAACATTTAAAGACAGGCATGTATGACAAAATGTAATTTAAAAAGCAAAAGACACCATATAGTTGCAGTGTTTCAATGTGATATGTTGGTAGAGCTGAGACTTTTCAAAAGTCTAGTGTTCATTAGGATGCCTATTCCACCTTGACCCTCTGATGTTGCTGAGGAATAGTCAAAACGCCAGGTGTTTCCGTCTTCGAGTGTGAAAACGGGGCCTTCGGGTTTGTGTTTCGTAGATGTTGATGTTGTTTTTGTCTTCGAATGACCGTTGCATTACCGAGAGCATTTGCATGCCCTGTCATAGACTGAGATCTCTGGTGAGATTTCAAGCAGCGACCAAACGAAAACGAGTTTTTATTGCCCGGAATGGGTGCTTCTTTTGTTGATTTTAAAATCATTGAGTGTTTTTAACAAAAATTCGGGTGATTAGCCCTGGATTTGTACCGGCTGCACCAACGGTAGCGGATTTGGTTCTTCGAAAAATCTGGCCAGACAATCCGCTAGACCTCCAGATACAACTTAGATATGTCGGTCATTGTCTACGCAAACCAAATTTCGAGCTGATCAACAAGTACGTTCTCTATCAACCATTTGAAAGACACCGGCGAAGAAAGCGTGGTAAACCAAAGCTTCTCTACCCACAGTACATAGGCAAATTGATCAACAGTGAGATACCACCAACAGTTGACGAAATGAGAACAGCAGCAAGAAACAGAACAGAATGGAAGAAGATTGTTGACGCCTGCAAACCACAAATATTTGCAGCCGACTGATGAGGATTATGATGATGTTGGTTGTGAGTTATGATCATCGTGTAGATTAAGCAGAAACACTAACATAGGCATATAAATCATAAATAATTTGGCTTTAAATTGTGTGGACACAAAGCTCCCATTACTTCCTTGTACATCATATTCCTGTCCTTAAAATGACTCAAAGTAACTATTGTTGCACTCCTACTTGAGTCAAAGTGCAAAAGTATTCGATTGTAAATAGACTTAAGCATCAAAACGTAATAGTGCTGACCTACGAGAATTATATTTGAATAATTGATACGACCTTTTTAATGAGGGTGAGTTTCTATAGTTATTGACATACAGTGAATGAACACTTACTCCACAAACACACTCTCCAGAACCAACGCTTCAGGTCTCACCACGGCTTTTCATTTAACGCTACAAAGTATCGAGGATCAACACATTTTTTCTGGAATGTTGTGGAATAAAAAGTAAGATATTACACGTTAAAATGCAGTGACGTCGAAAGTTTTTCCGAAAATAAACAAATACTCTGATCAAATGCAAATTGGTGAAAAATGTACTGAATTAGAGGAACCAGGTACAAATACTTGATGACTGTGCAACACTATGGCTATGCAACACTAAGCCAAAAAAAATAGAAATATCTATATTTATTCAAAATCTTCTTAATCTTCTTAAATCCATAAATCAATCGATTTCACAGACATGATGACCTTGTTTTTCTTTTCTTAATATAGTAAATTTTCTCAGTTCAAACATTTGATATTTTTTCTATGAATGAACTATGGGTTTTTACACAGAATCCCAATTGTTTTGGAATCTTATTAAAACAAGTAAATCAATCATTTTGACAGACAAGGAAATGTTCTGCCAATAGGTTTATGTACTGCAACTCTTTGACTTATACTGAAATTGGTGTCATTCATGATTAATTATTGTGCTTTTTATTCATAAAGAGAACGGAGAAGGGTTGGAGAGAGGTCATGGTTGATATCGATCCTGAGAAAACTGATAAGCTCAGGTTGGTGGTGTTTCCTGCTCCCACTCTCGCATCTACGACACTCATACAAGTAAGTAGGCAAAAACTTCAAAAGCTCATTTATAGTTAATGTACTTTGTGGGACAAAAACCCAGCCATTATGGTTGTACAAGCCAGTGCACTCTTAGTGCCGGTCCCAAGCCCGGGTAAATGGGGAGGGTTGCGTTAGGAAGGGCATCCAGCGTAAAATATGTGCCAAATCAAATATGCGGATCACAAATGAGAATTTCATACCAGATCGGTCGAGGCCCGGGTTAACAACGACCGCCACAGGTATCGTTAGCCGACAGGGTACCGGTGGAAATTGGGCTACTGTTGGCCGAAGGAGAAGAAGGAGAGGAGGAAGACTTCTACAGAGGCGGCAGGGAAAGGAGCAGTGTAGGAGAGTGGAGGTTCGGGTTGGTTCTTTAAATGTTGGTACTATGACGGGTAAAGGGAGAGAGGTAGCTGATATGATGGAGAGGAGAAAGGTAGATATGCTGTGTGTTCAGGAGACCAAGTGGAAAGGGAGTAAGGCCAGGAACATTGGAGGTGGATTTAAACTGTTTTATCATGGTGTGGATGGAAAGAGAAATGGTGTAGGGGTGATTCTGAAGGAAGAGTACAGTAAAAGTGTAGTGGAGGTGAAGAGAGTTTCTGATAGGGTGATGATCGTGAAGGTGGAAGTTGAAGGGATGATGATAAATGACATCAGTGCCTATGCTCCACAAGTTGGCTGTGAGATGGAGGAAAAGGAAAGATTCTGGAGTGAATTCGATGAAGTGGTAGATGGTGTACCTAGGAAAGAACGATTGGTGATTAGGGCAGACTTTAATGGGCATGTAGGTGAAGGGAACAGAGGTGATGAGGAGGTGATGGGTAGGTATGGTTTTAAGGAGAGGAATGTGGAAGGGCAGATGGTGGTAGATTTTGCTAAAAGGATGGAAATGGCAGTGGTGAACACTTATTTTAAGAAGAAGGAGGATCATAGGGTGACGTATAAGAGTGGAGGAAGGTGCACACAGGTGGACTATGTGCTATGCAGGAGATGCAACCTGAAGGAGATTGGAGACTGTAAGGTGTTGGCAGGGGACAGTGTAGCTAGACAGCATCGGATGGTGGTCTGTAGGATGGTTTTGGAGGCGAAGAAGAAGAGGAGGAAAATGAGGACTGAAAGAAGAATAAGATGGTGGAAACTGAAGGAGGAAGAGTGTAGTGTGAGGTTCAGGGAAGAGGTCAGACAGAGGCTCAGTGGTGTTAAGGAGGTGTTGGATGATTGGGCAACTACTGCAGGAGTGATGAGGGAGGCAGCTAAAAAAAAGTACTTGGTGTAATATCTGGAAATAGAAAGCAAGACAAGGAGACGTGGTGGTGGAATGAGGAAGTGCAGGAGAGCATAAGGAGGAAGAGGTTGGCAAAACAGAAGTGGGACAGACAGAGTGATGAGAAAAGTAGGCAGGAGTACAAGGAGATGCGGCAGCAGGTTAAGAGGGATGTGGCGAAAGCCAAGGAAAAGGCATATGAGGAGCTGTATGAGAAGTTGGACGCTAAGGAAGGAGAAAAGGATTTGTACCGATTGGCCAGGCAGAGGGACCGAGCTGGGAAGGATGTACTGCAAGTTAGAGCAGTAAAGGATGGAGAGGGAAGTGTGTTGACTAGTGAGGAGAGTGTGTTGAGAAGGTGAAGGGAGTATTTTGAGCAGCTGATGAATGAGGAAAATCAGAGAGAGAGAAGGTTGGATGATGTGGAGTTGGTGAAGCAGGAAGTGGATAGGATTAGTAAGGAGGAAGTGAGAGCAGCGATTAAGAGGATGAAGAGTGGAAAGTCGCTTGGACCAGATGACATACCGGTAGAAGCGTGGAGATGTTTAGGAGAGATGGCAGTGGAGTTTTTGACCAGATTGTTTAACAGGATTTTGGAAGGTGAGAAGATGCCTGAGGAATGGAGAAGAAGTGTGCTGGTACCGATCTTTAAGCATAAAGGAGATGTGCAGTCTTGCAGTAACTACAGGGGAATTAAGTTGTTCAGTCACACTATGAAGTTATGGGAAAGAGTAGTGGAAGCCAGGCTGAGAGAAGAGGTGACCATCTGTGAGCAACAGTATGGTTTTATGCCGAGGAAGAGCACCACAGATGCCTTATTTGCTTTGAGAATGTTGATGGAGAAGTATAGAGAAGGACAGAAGGAATTGCATTGTGTATTTGTGGATTTAGAGAAGGCGTATGACAGGGTGCCAAGAGAGGAGTTGTGGTATTGTATGAGGAAGTTAGGTGTGTCAGAGAAGTTTGTGAGGGTGGTGCAGGACATGTATGAGGACAGTTTGACGGCAGTGAAGTGTGCAGTAGGAACGACATTCTGGTTCAGGGTGAAGGTTGGACTGCATCAAGGATCGGCCCTGAGCCCCTTCCTGTTTGCAGTGGTGATGGACAGGTTGACGGACGAGGTCAGACAGGAGTCTCCATGGACTATGATGTTTGCGGATGATATTGTGATTTGTTGTGAGAGTAGGGAGCAGGTTGAGAAGAGCCTGGAGAGGTGGAGATATGCGCTGGAGAGAAGGGGAATGAAACTCAGTAGGAGTAAGACAGAGTACATGTGTGTGAATGAGAGGGAGGGCAGTGGAGTTGTGCGGTTGCAGGGAGAAGAGCTGGAGAAGGTGGAGGAATTCAGGTACCTGGGGTCAACAGTGAAAAGTAATGGAGAGTGTGTTAGAGAAGTGAAGAAAAGGGGGCAGGCAGGGTGGAGTGGGTGGAGAAGAGTGACAGGAGTGATTTGTGATAGAAGGGTATCTGCAAAAATGAAAGGGAAAGTTTATAGGACTGTGGTGAGACCTGCGATGTTGTATGGATTAGAGACAGTGGCATTGAGTAAAAGACAGGAGGCGGAACTGGAGGTAGCAGAGCTGAAGATGTTGAGGTTTTCGTTGGGAGTGATGAGGATGGATAAGATCAGAAATGAGTTTATTAGAGGGACAGCGCATGTAGGATGTTTTGGTGACAAGGTGAGGGAGGCGAGATTGAGATGGTTTGGACATGTGCAGAGGAGGGACATGAATTATATTGGTAGAAGAATGCTGAGGATGGAGCCACCAGGTAGGAGGAAAAGAGGAAGGCCAAAGAGGAGGTTCATGGATGTGGTGAGGGAAGACATGCAGGTAGTTGGTGTAAAAGAGGCAGATGTAGAGGACAGGGTGGTATGGAGACAGATGATCCGCTGTGGCGACCTCTAATGGGAGCAGCCGAAAGAAGAAGAAGAAGTACTTTGTGGGACAAAACTTTTCATTTTTAAGGCTTTATGCCACATCAATGACCAAATTTTTCTTCTTAACACCTTCTGATTATTTGCACACTTTCCTTTTACAGCACTTCTACAGATGTTGCCCGATCATCACTAATGAGCAAAAAAAAAAAAAAAGAGGCAGTGCAGAGCACCAGCCTGTCAGTTATGCTAAAATATTTTGAAGAATATAGATATTTCCTCATGGAATCAGACTCTGCAACATCTGGTTTCTATTTGAGGCACTCATTTGAATCATAGATGAGAGAAGTGCTCGAGTTAGTGGTGTATGTGTAGACTGCCAGAGGTTTACATCATGTGTGCATGCCTGCTTTAAAGTCATGCCGAATAGTTTAATAACAGGAGCCTTCATGCCAAATCTGACCTCATGCAGTGCTGGTGCTGTTTGAATATGGAAATTGGTTTTGGTTCTTTTCATTCCAAGTTTTAATTGAGGAGAACCATATACTTGGTATATTTGGTATTTTCTTGTCTAATGACATAACAGATTAAAAAAAGGTCTAAATTAAACGAAATGAATTGTTTTTTCAATATTGAGAACTTTTGTTGCTAATCAAGAAGCTAGCCAGTAAAGGAGGATTTTAGCTAGCTAGCTTGCATGCCTTGTTGACATCTATAAAGGCGTGGCAGTGTAAAGATGTCATTGTCAGGAATATAATATGTATGCTGTAAAATATGGGTGTGTACAACATGCTTCCATTTCAGGAGTTGCCATGTATCTAGATTGCACTCAGACTCTAAATCTAATATAAAGATGAAGGATTTTTACATTTCTTAATAAGATAATAATTTCTGATCACCTGCTGTATTCAATTCACATTGAAGTACGTTTGAAGAAAAAAAAAAAATTCAGTCAGATTTACTGTTGCGTACTATAACTGTTGCATTAATCTCATTTGATGTTATTTGCACAAGATTAAGGCTTTTAATACCAGCGATTCCTGTCTTTTAATGTTTTTCATGAGCCCCCCCCTTTCATGTTGTCTTCATATCACATATGTATATCATTGCACAGGCGGATGAGCAGCGGCAGCACGTCGAGGTTTGTGCAGAAGGCGGAGTCATTGTCCAGACGCTGGCTAGTCGGGTCTCTGAGGACGGAGGTGCAGCACTGA
The DNA here is from genome assembly GCA_039877035.1 of Silurus lanzhouensis. Classification (NCBI taxonomy): domain Eukaryota; kingdom Metazoa; phylum Chordata; class Actinopteri; order Siluriformes; family Siluridae; genus Silurus; species Silurus lanzhouensis. Next base: position 380,263 of record JBCEWE010000352.1, on the reverse strand, counting down.
TCGCAGACTACGGCCACAATGGAACAAAGACAGACACATTCAGAGTGAGCTTCCTGCTAAAGAATAGTTTAGTCATCCTTGTGTGTAATCGATGAGCCTAATTTACTCCATCTGCCTTTCAAACTAGCGAACGAAGACCACATGCAGTATGTATCTATAAGAGTAATTCAGCTTCAAGTTTACAGTTATTACAAATGTGTATACAGAAACAACTTGCAGATTTAAGTACAGCCTCGTCTTCCTCACACTGTGTAGAGATAACACAAAATATATACAATTTGATATGATCTATCCACAAACACTCCTAATAACAAATTCTCCGTAGACGTTCACTAAGACTGTTATTCCTTTTAAGGGTTTTAGACGACACAAACTCCATGATGTGTTGGAGGCACCAGGCAGCGCAGACCTGACTGCAGATGTTGATTTTAGTTATCTCAGGAAGATGGCTGGAGACGGCGTGGTCTGCTTCGGACCCATCACACAGAGGGCATTTCTCAAAAACATGGGCATCGACACACGCCTGCAGGTCACTAATCACACACCCGACACACTCCATTATGTTTGATGCACGAATTATGCTATACACTGACGGTAATACATAATCACCAGTGTAAACTATCAGACCGGTCATTTGAGCTCTGCTGGATGACCTGATTACTGTCATTCATACGGTTTTTCAACAGTACAGCTGCCAAGATATATTAATTACAGGCCAAATGAATGACTCTATTATAATATCAATATCAAATCAGGAGCTTTTCAGTTCAAATGCATGTTAATATTAATAGATTTGCGCAGACGGAGCTAAAAATCACAAAAAAATGTTTTTATCGTTGTCATTAATGTAGAGCCCAATTTTACATTTTCTAATGATTTTAGAATTTCAAAATGATGCTTAGACTGCTGTTTTTTCACATTCTGCATCATTCTGACTCAATTTGTGCTTTTTTTTTTTAACATCCCATTCCACATTCAGTCCCTATTTGCTGTTATAATAACTTCCACTTCTCTGAGAAGATGCTCCACTAGATTTTTAAGTGTGGCTATGGAGATTTAATTCATTCAGCCACAAGGATGTTAGTAAAGTCAGGTAGTGATGTAGGTGAGGTGAGGAGGCCTGGAGTGCAGTCAGCCTTCACATTCATCCCAAAGATGTTCAATAGGGTTGAACTCTATAGGAGTCCAATTAAGATTTTACTCCAATGCATGTTAAGCATATCTTCATGGAGGTGGCTTTGTGCACGGGGGCATTGTCATGCTGGAACAGGTTCAGATGATGGAAATTGTAATACTACCACATTTAAAGGCATTGTATATGGCCTGTGTCTCCAACTTTGGTAGCAGTTTTGGGAGGAACCACATATGGTTGGAAAAGGCAGGTGTCCCAATACTTTTGTCCATATAGTGTTTTAATATCCTTCCCAAAGTCTACTCTTCAAATTTCCTTTATAATTTCAGAAGCTGATTGATGCCTATCTATGATTATCCATCACACCATCACAAACTCGCATTTGTCCCATTTCTTTTCTTTTTTTTTTACTTTTTTTTACTTGCACATTCTAATTATTAATCCTTTTTTATAAATTTTTATCATATCGGTTATTATTCTAACTGAAAGCTGGGCTGTTTTTCACTTGTACAATTTGCGATGTGAAAATAAAATAATAAAATAGAAAAATAAAATAAAATCGATTTCCAAACTACTGTACTTTCATGACAGTGACATTGACAGTGACATTCGTTAGAGTGACATCAGCATGTTCCTCTTGGAAATGGAATGCACTGTTGTTCCATATTTTCCATAAATCATTTACAATAAAGAATCTTTTGTGCTTTTTAGATCCTAGATTCTGGTTTAGGTGAGCAGATTTGTGTGAACCTTTTTCTACCCACAAATACGGTGCATGATCTGTTTGTGTCGATTTTTCTGTTTAATGCTCGAGTATTAAAAAATACAATTCTGACCACTGTGGTGGTTTGACACAGGTCCTGCTGAGAAGCTGTAATGACTCCTCCACCCGAGCTCAGCTTGTGCATGGCTACAGCATGCTGACTGACCCGGACAAGATGGGCCACAGGTTCCAGTTCTTTTCGCTGTTGCATCCTAGTCGCCTGGCTCAGAAGAAGGAGGAGGAACTCGTCATGCTGAAGAGAAGGGGGAAGGGCACGGCTCCGCTTCCTGTTGCTGGATTCATTGAGCTCGGCCTGAACTGATAGTCGACTCAAAATAAATCACTTTTTCACTGTAATGCACTGCACAGCAGACCTGTACTATTCTTGTGTGTTTGTCAGGTGAAAAATGTGCAAGACAGTACAAGAAGAGTTAGATGATGAATTATATTTGCTAAACAATACAGGTGTGAAACACACTTTACAATCATCCACCATGAAAGAGAATGGAGAAGCTTAGACCAAATAACTGAGCACTTAACAGACTTGCAATGACGACACTGGTTTTACTGCAGCACCAGTTTTTGTCTCAGAAGTCCACTCGAATGTGGAATGTATAAAATAAAAATACACAGTGCCATCACCATTTATAGATCATTTAATACCCTTTTATCTACGGGATGTTTTACAATTTTCAAAGTTGCTACATACAGTGCCCTCCACAATTATTGGCACCCCTGTTTAAGATGTGGTCGTGGACTTCTAAAAATTCTCCTTTTTTTTTTAAACAACATAGAACCCAAATGCAAAAAAAGAGAAAAATCCAACCTTTCATTTAAGTACATTACTTTGGTGGTAAAAAAAATCACACATTTAGAAAAAAAAAAAAAACTTGAAATCATGTGTGCCACAATTATTGGCACCCCTGATGTTAGTACTTTGTACAACCTCCTTTTGCCAACAAGACAGCACTTAATCTCCTCCTATAACATTTCACAAGATTGGAGAACACAGAGAGAGGGATTTTTGACCATTCTTCTTTGCACAATCTTTCTAGATCATCCAGTGTCCTGGGTCCTCTCTTATGCACTCTTCTCTTTAGCTCGCCCCACAGGTTTTCGATTGGGTTGAGGTCTGGGGACTGAGATGGCCATGGGAGGACCTTGAGTTTGTGACTGCTGAACCACTTTTGTGTAGATTTTGCCACATGTTTTGGATCATTATTCTGCTGAAAGACCCAATGACGACCCATCTTCAGCTTTCTGGCAGAGGCCATCAGGTTTTTATTTAAAATATCCTGGTACTTCAAAGCGTTCATAATGCCATGCACCCTAACAAGGTTCCCAGGGCCTTTGGAAGAGAAACAGGCCCACAGCATCACAATCCTCCACCATACTTCACGGTGGGCATGAGGTGCTTTTCGGCATACTCATCTTTTGTTTTACGCCAGACCCACTTAGAGTGTTTGTTGCCAAAAAGCTCAATCTTAGTCTCATCTGACCAAAGCACACGATCCCAGTTGAAGTCCCAGTACCGCTTAGCAAACTCCAGACGTTTACGTTTGTGAGTGTTAGTGAGAAAAGGCTTTTTCCTTGCATGCCTCCCAAACAGCTTGTTGGCATGTAGAGAGCGTCTGATGGTTGTTTTGGAGACTCTGTGACCCCAAGATGCCACTCTTTGATGCAATTCTGTGACGGTGAGCTTGTGAAATTTTTTTACTTCTCTTACCATCCTCCTCACTGTGCGTTGTGGCAAGATAAACTTGGGACCTCTTCTAGCCTTGTTTGTCACTGTTCCAGTTGTTTTAAACTTCTTAATGATTCCTCTGACTGTAGATACCGGCAAGTTAAGGCGAGTGGCTATTTTCTTGTAGCCATTGCCTGACTTATGAAGGTCGACACACATCTGCCTTACTTGAATGGTGTGTTCTCTTGTCTTTGCCATGTTGACAAATGGGTAAGAGAATTAGGCCTCTGTGTCACGTCATATTTATACCCCAGGGAAACAGGAAATCATGAATTACTAATTAAAAGTCCCTAGATACCCTGACCAACCTTAGCAACTACAGAAAAATATATATTAAAAAAAAAAAAACAATTAAATTTTTCAGAGGAATTGTTAGGGGTGCCAATAATTGTGGCACACATGATTTCAAGGTTGTTTTTTTTTTCTAAATGTGTGATTTTTTTACCACCAAAGTAATGTACTTAAATGAAAGGTTGGATTTTTCTCTTTTTTTGCATTTGGGTTCTATGTTGTTTTAAAAAAAAAGGAGAATTTTTAGAAGTCCACGACCACATCTTAAACAGGGGTGCCAATAATTGTGGAGGGCACTGTAGTGTCTTGGTTTGTTCGCTGCACACTGTGTCTGTTAAAGCAGTGTGTTAATGCCAGCATCAGACTATGCCTTCATGATAGAATCAAATTTTGCTGCAGATCAATTTTACTAAAAGAAGTCATGTTTTATAGAGGTCTACATCACTAAACACTGAATTGTTGTGCAAATCATGCAGTTCAGTTTGTGTTTTATAGATAGATAGATGGATCGATATATATATATATATATACACACACACACACACACACACACACACACACACACACACCGTATTTTTCGGAACTATAAGCCGCTACTTTTTTCACGCGGCTTAAACAAAGAAGCGGCTTATTTATGGATTTTTCCTGGGTTTTTCCCGGTTTCACAAACTTCAAGCCAAAAAACTGAACCCCATAACATTAGACCAATAAAATTTTCCGAACGGAAACGAAAAAACGCACCTCACTTGTGTTCTAAGTTGCACGGCTTCGGGAGAAAAACTTTCACCGGTGTTGATTTTTAAACGCACGACGATGCCAAAAGATAAATTCCCGAGAGAAATACAGTAGTTGTTAAAGAAAGGAGGAAGACAGCGAACAATGAGTTTCTTGGTAGGCTACTGTTTAGATACAAGCCGTTGTAACGCGTTGAGTCTGGGTGAAGGGAGAGCTCTCTAACTCCAGTTGCAACAGAAATCATATAAGCACAGACAGGTTTCCAAAACTCGTGCTTTTTTATTTTTCTTGGTAACAGCGTTACGGGTTAGTCAAAGAAACTTAGAAATGAGCATCAGAAAATAATGAACACATAATCCTCAGTCTCACACACACGCAGTAGTGATGTCCGGTTCGTGAACGAATCGTTCATTTGAACTGGTTCTGTTTTAAGAACCGTTTCTTTCGGACATGTCCGACATACTGAGAACGATCATGAGCTGTTAACACGGAGCATGCGCGGCTAACCAAACAGTACACATACTGGTACCGCGGTTCTCGAGATTCGATTCATATACTGGTTGCTAGTTTTTGAATCTCCAGTACACAGAATCAAAAACCGACATGTCCGACATATAACAATGATACTGAGCATGCGTGTAATTTCAGCGGGACGAAATGGATTGTATATTTTAAAGTAATTTAATAAACACCAGAAAGTGGAAATATGTTTATGACTTAATTACTTTCTGATCGCTGTAAGAGGATCTGTTTGGGTATATTACAGTTTATAAAACGAGCGAAAGAAGCATTTTTAAAGTATTAAATTGCTTTTATAATGAGATAAATGTCTGTGTCTTTTGTATTTATTTATGTTTGTATGATCATAATCATGGATGCTGCACAAAAACGTGATTTCTTTTTTTTCTTTAAAACCAGCTGATTGTTTAAAAGGAAGGAATAAATTTACTATTATTAGAGTAAATCATGAAACTTTCACAAGTAGAATTTATATTAAATGGAAATGTTTTAATATATGCCCTCATGCAATATACATGACTTTATTTAAATGTGTTTAGTGTGTATATTTGCATATGCATGACGCCATGACGTAAGGACGTAAAAGAACTGGTGAACCGAACTGTCCGAAAGAACTGATTCGCAAAAAAGAATCGGACTTCCCATCACTAACACGCAGTATTACCAGAAGAATGCAGTGACGTGCTGTTCCCAAAATGCCGCTCTGCTCTTAAAGGAGCCACAACATATTTCACCCGTGTAACACACTGTCTTTCGGTAAAGCCTGTGTAAAGTTCATTATTTTCAGTGTAGACCTTATAGGCTTATACAAGGGTGCGCTTTATAGTCCGGAAATTACGGTGCATATATATATATATATATATATATATATATATATATATATATAAATTTTTGTTTACCCAGAATGTTTGTGCGATTCACAATTTCGATTTCGATTTTTTGTTTTTATTGTTTTTTTGTAACTAGTCACTTTAAAGCATAACAATATGACTGAAGTAACATTCTCTTTATTAGTAATTTGAAAGAACATCTGGATAAAGAACGTTTATTTTTAGTGGGTATGCCATAAATAAAGTGGTCAACATGGTATAAATAAATATAAAGCAAATTCTCTAGTTAAATATCTTTTAAATAAAGATTTGAATGAAATATGAAAGCAAATATTATTAAATTTGAATTAAACATTAAATATTTCTGAACACAGGGAAAGAAAATACCTTTTTTTATCCAATGTAAACATGAACTCTTCTTGGTGTCTTTGACACAAATGATAAAATAAATCAGTTGTGCCCCCACTACAGGTTGCAACAGACTTTCGGCGTATTTTGTATTTGACAAAAGTTTGTTCAATGTCTGACCTCTCGAATCCGAACCATTTCCAAATCACAAAGGAACTGTTACTACCTTTCTTTGGCACAAGGTCTCCCTGACGTGAAGAGTCATCCGTCTCCATGATGTTAGTCGTTAGTACGTTTCGGTTAATCAGACGTGCCATCACGTGATCGGACAATATTGTCTCTTAATTATTCTGCCATTGGTGCAATGACACTGTATCTGATTTGATTTGTGCGTCAACTTTTTAATTAAAAATCGCTATACCTTGATTTAAGAGAAAATAAAATGGTCAAACGTAAATTCAAATTAATTGGGGAAAAAATAAAATCGCCCAGACCAAATATACACGAGGTGGTTTCGACATTTTCGGGGGTTGAGTTCGTTGAAGGTCTTCCTGATCTCTTGTTGTCTTCCAGTGAGTTTCACGCTGAATTTCATATATGCTTATTGTTTTAGCTCGCTGCCCATGATGAAATCTCAAACGTGGCAAAGCACGTGGTCAATTACTTGAAACTTTTTGATACCACCTCATATATACATATATCAATCCAAATGGAATACTTGAGCCATGAGGGAAAGAACTGTAATTTATCCAACCAGGCAACCTTTCAATTCTTAACAGGCCATTGTGGTCCTACTGAAAGTGAACATTATTTATTCTTTGCTAAGAAGATTGAGAAACATCATGCTTTTCAGCATAAAGCTCACAGTCCAATTTGATTATGACTTGGTTGTAACGAGTCTGTTTACCTAAAAGTATTAACTCCATTGTCATGTCATGCATTATGTGCTGCTTTTAGCAAATGAATATAAGTTTTAACGAAGAAAATAAAACCACTATGTCTAATATATAAAATAGGACAAAATAGCTGTGTTCAAGTAAAATATTTTAAAGGCTGGTCAGGTTACCAGAGAAATAAGAGCTGGCAGTGAATAACGAAAACACACACACACACACACACACACACACACACACACACACACACACACACACACCAAGGCTTTTTATTGTGAAGGAAAGCCAGATTAAAAACGTTCCATATGTCAGAAGACTACATCAAGAGAAAAAAACACCAACATGGCATTAAATGTTTTACCACAAGTTGAAAAACACTATATGGTTTCAGAAAGACCAGGTTGTTATTATATGCTTCACATTGCATGAAAAGGCAGAAAATAGTGGTGTGTAAAACAATAAGAATCAAAAGTTCACAATTCCATGGTGTAATACTACACATTTGAATGTTTTTTTTAATTCGAGAACATTGTGAAAATGAATAGAAAATACTGTAAGAATCATGTCAGTGTTAGTTTGTTATACCGTAAGCGTATAGATAGTTATAAATAAAATAAAAAAAAAACTCATGTTTGACTATATTTTAGCTAAAACACTGAAACATGGCAATATCATACTAAATATAACATTATAAACATTTATATAAATGTACAAAAAAATCAATACTGCAATACAATGTATTACTCCATGTACAAAGTAAATACTCTACTATACTTTACTAGACTAGACTATATTATACTATACTCTACTAGACTAGACTATACTAGACTAGACTATATTATACTATACTATACTTTACTATATTATACTATACTATACTTTACTATATTATAATATACTAGACTAGACTATATTATATTATACTATACTTTACTATATTATAATATACTAGAGTAGACTAGACTAGATTATACTATACTATACTATACTAGACTATATATACTATACTATACTCTACTATACTAGACTAGACTATACTAGACTATATTATACTATACTATACTTTACTATATTATAATATACTAGACTAGACTATATTATACTATACTATACTCTACTATACTAGACTAGACTATACTGGACTATATTATACTATACTATACTCTACTATACTAGACTAGACTAGACTAGACTAGATTATACTATACTATACTTTACTATATTATAATATACTAGACTAGACTATATTATATTATACTATACTTTACTATATTATAATATACTAGACTAGACTAGACTAGATTATACTATACTATACTCTACTATACTATACTAGACTAGACTAGATTATACTATACTATACTTTACTATATTATAATATACTAGACTAGACTATATTATATTATACTATACTTTACTATATTATAATATACTAGACTAGACTAGACTAGACTAGATTATACTATACTATACTCTACTATACTATACTAGACTAGACTAGATTATACTATACTATACTCTACTATACTAGACTAGACTAGACTATATTATACTATACTATACTTTACTATATTATAATATACTAGACTAGACTAGATTATACTATACTATACTCTACTAGACTAGACTAGACTATATTATACTATACTATACTTTACTATATTATACTATACTATACTTTACTATATTATAATATACTAGACTAGACTATATTATATTATACTATACTTTACTATATTATAATATACTAGAGTAGACTAGACTAGATTATACTATACTATACTCTACTATACTAGACTAGACTATACTAGACTATATTATACTATACTATACTTTACTATATTATAATATACTAGACTAGACTATATTATACTATACTATACTCTACTATACTAGACTAGACTACACTAGACTATATTATACTATACTATACTTTACTATATTATACTAGACTAGACTAGATTATACTATACTATACTTTACTATATTATAATATACTAGACTAGACTATATTATACTATACTATACTCTACTATACTAGACTAGACTATACTAGACTATATTATACTATACTATACTTTACTATATTATAATATACTAGACTAGACTAGATTATACTATACTATACTCTACTATACTAGACTATATTATACTATACTATACTTTACTATATTATAATATACTAGACTAGACTATATTATATTATACTATACTTTACTATATTATAATATACTAGACTAGACTAGATTATACTATACTATACTCTACTATACTATACTAGACTAGACTATATTATACTATACTATACTTTACTATATTATAATATACTAGACTAGACTAGATTATACTATACTATACTCTACTAGACTAGACTAGACTAGACTAGACTAGATTATACTATACTATACTCTACTATACTATACTAGACTAGACTAGATTATACTATACTATACTTTACTATATTATAATATACTAGACTAGACTATATTATACTATACTATACTCTACTATACTAGACTAGACTATATTATACTATACTATACTTTACTATATTATAATATACTAGACTAGACTATATTATATTATACTATACTTTACTATATTATAATATACTAGACTAGACTAGACTAGATTATACTATACTATACTCTACTATACTATACTAGACTAGACTATATTATACTATACTATACTTTACTATATTATAATATACTAGACTAGACTAGATTATACTATACTATACTCTACTATACTAGACTATATTATACTATACTATACTTTACTATATTATAATATACTAGACTAGACTATATTATATTATACTATACTTTACTATATTATAATATACTAGACTAGACTAGACTAGATTATACTATACTATACTCTACTATACTATACTAGACTAGACTATATTATACTATACTATACTTTACTATATTATAATATACTAGACTAGACTAGATTATACTATACTATACTCTACTAGACTAGACTAGACTAGACTAGACTAGATTATACTATACTATACTCTACTATACTAGACTAGACTATATACTATACTATACTTTACTATATTATAATATACTAGACTAGACTATATTATATTATACTATACTTTACTATATTATAATATACTAGACTAGACTAGACTATATTATACTATACTATACTCTACTATACTAGACTAGACTATACTAGACTATATTATACTATACTATACTTTACTATATTATAATATACTAGAGTAGACTAGACTAGATTATACTATACTATACTCTACTATACTAGACTAGACTATATTATACTATACTATACTAGACTATATTATACTATACTATACTCTACTATACTAGACTATATATACTATACTATATACAATATACTAGACTATATTATATTATACTATACTATATTATAATATACTAGACTATATTTACTATACTCTACTATACTAGACTAGACTATATTATACTATACTATACTCTACTATACTAGACTATATTATACTATACTATATTACAATATACTAGACTATATTATATTATACTATACTATATTATAATATACTAGACTATATTTTACTATACTCTACTATACTAAACTAGACTATATTATACTAGACTAGACTAGACTAGACTATATTATGCTAGACTAGATAAGACTATACTATACTATACTATACTATACTATACTATACTATACTATACTAGACTATACTAGACTAGACTATATTATACTATACTATACTTTACTATATTATAATATACTAGACTAGACTATACTATACTATACTATACTCTACTATACTAGACTATACTAGACTAGACTATATTATATTATACTATACTTTACTATATTATAATATACTAGACTAGACTATACTATACTATACTCTACTATACTAGACTATACTAGACTAGACTATATTATATTATACTATACTTTACTATATTATAATATACTAGAGTAGACTAGACTAGATTATACTATACTATACTAGACTATATTATACTATACTCTACTATACTAGACTAGACTATATTATATTATACTATACTTTACTATATTATAATATACTAGAGTAGACTAGACTAGATTATACTATACTATACTCTACTATACTAGACTAGACTATATTATACTATACTATACTAGACTATATTATACTATACTCTACTATACTAGACTAGACTATATTATACTATACTATACTAGACTATATTTTACTATACTCTACTATACTAAACTAGACTATATTATACTAGACTAGACTAGACTAGACTATATTATGCTAGACTAGACTAGATAAGACTATACTATACTATACTATACTAGACTATACTAGACTATATTATACTATACTATACTAGACTAGACTAGACTAGATAAGACTATACTATACTATACTATACTATACTATACTATACTATAAAGTGTAAAACAGAAACAGTATTAAATCTTATCTTTAATCTGTGAAAAGTAGTGACATTTTGCTATATGTTTAATCAGCCAAGGCAATGAGCTTTTTGCCTGGTCACATTATCAGATCCAGAGTCACTCTGGATGAGAGATGAAGTAGTCTCCATCTCTCTCTTTCTCTCTCTCTCTCTCTCTCTCTCTCTCTCTCTCCTCTCTCTCTGCCTTAATGAGGCTGCATGGAGCCACCACATCTGGTAGTCATTTAGCTCGAGTGGAGAAGGGGAGTACACACACACACACACACACACACACACACACACGCTACATGTTGGATTGAATTCTGACAGGAGTAGCACACACGTGGCTCCAAGCATCAGCAGCAATTAAAAGATATGGTTACAAAAAAAGCCCTCAATACAAAAATACACCAACACACGATAACCATCCCACAATAAATACATGCACGTCCCTATAAACCTCTCCGTATTGTATTTCCTTCTTTTGAGACTAAATAGAATGAATCTGGTGCCCTGAAACGAAATCAGCCTTTACCTGACACACATGTTCATACTCATACTTAGTGTGAGCAGACAGTATTTAGTAGATCGGTTTTCCACCCGCTGTCCTCTTTGTTCATGTACCATGAAGCCCACTGGGTGCAGCACAATGTGACCACAGATCCGAGCTTTCCCTTCGCTGCGAGTTGATTTTGCTTTAAAAGAGTACAGTTGCAGCCATATTGGGCTGTTTTAGTCAGACTGACACTGTCAGCACCTCACTGTGTTAATGCGTCAACAATGCTTATGTGCTGAGACAAAAATAATGATCTAGGCATTTATTATAGGTTATGATATTACTGTAATTTTCTTTTCAATATATACAACACATTTTAAAATATGACTCTCCAGTCTGTCACAGCAGGCAAGTAGAAACAGATGCAATGCAAATGTTATTTAGTGAAATCGAAATCGTTGATTAAGTACACCCTTAGAAGAAGTGCAAACAACATATAAAGGGGAAAATCGAATAATCAATACCAGGTACAATCAGTGGTCAAAAGACCAGAGCAGGAAAGATTGGTGAATCAGTAATGAGAACCCTGAGCTTGTTGTTATTGTCAGACAGGGTCAAATATGTCAGCGTGATCCTTTGTGATCCATGTATTTTAAACCTTTATGGTCCATCCCTTTGCAATACTGCTTCAATTTTCATATATTTTAAAGTAGGACCATTAATAGACAGCTGTTTCAAAATTTAATAATTCGTGTTCATAGACACAAATTTCCCTCTTTGTTTCGACTTTCTATGTAATGTATTTCAATCCCTTATCCTTATCCCGACCCTTAAACTAACCATATATTGCCTGCCGTATTCTGTGATAAAAACAGGGGAAAAAAGAATACCATTGGCATTTCTGTCAGCATTACTTATGATCCTCTGCCTACATTGTTATGGGGGTGGAGCCAGACGCAGGCAGTCGAGGTGAGTGACACAAAAAAGAATAAAATTCGTGTCCATGAACACGAACCAATAGATTAAAGTTCGTGATTATATCAAGATATGCTGTGAGACTGTGTTGGTCCTTTCCAAACCGGAATGTGATACTTGAAATATAATTTTGAATGGATAAAATGTAAAATAAGGATAATGGTTTAGTTTGATGTTCATTACAGTTTATACTGATTAAAAGCTGTATGGCTGAAATAACTATTAAATTTACTGTACACACTGACACATTTTGTTTGCTGGCGTGCAAGAAAAGCACGTTAACTTGTCCAAATGATAACACACTATGAAATATTCTGATAAAGAAGAATCTTATCTGAATATGGATTTCTTTTTTGAGGGTACTTTATATACTATTTAAACATAATTATATTTCCAATTTATTACAATCAAGCCATTTTATAATAGATATCCTACAGCTAACTAGCTTCCTAGTGCTTAGGATTTTAACTTAACACAAAAGCTGTCCTGATACTTTACTCAGTATTAGAATTGTACATATTGGCTAAATTATGAACCACCTTAATACATGGCTAACATGTTAGCTATCCTCAATTAGTTTAAAAGCTAAGCTAACTGCTTAGCTGCTGAAATTAGCGCATTGTTTTTCTAAAACTGGGTTTTGGGCCAAATTTTACTGTCTCAATCCACCCAAAAAGAATCACCTCCAAGCAACACTGAAAACTTCGCATCTACACGTCCTAACGTTATTGTTTCCATAGCAACAGCTAATCCAAAAACTTTAACATTAACGACAGTGGCATGAAGTGAAGGAGTCTCCAGTGTCAGTGCTTCATACCACTTTCCACGTACAGGTCAATCATCTGAGTCGGTTTGCATTGTGTGCATTTGTATCACAAGGAACACGGGTGTATTATTACCTGGAAAAAAATGATTAATTATTTATTCATATTATAATTAATTTAATTTAATTAAGTTATTGCTGTTTCCTCATTTTGTTTGAAAAACAAGCGAGATAAAACCTTCTAGAAGACCAGCACATGCACTGCTTAGTAAAGACGAGAGATTCAGTAATACCGGACCTCTTGCTTGAGGGAAACTTTTTTCACAGTGATCGTTTTAAAAAGAGTGGCTATGATCTCACTGCACAAAACAACTCACACACCTTCAAATATATGTAATCAAATTAAAATGAGGAAGTGATGGCTAGAGACAGAGGTAGGGGTTAACTAAATCAAAATGATACAACAGTTACACTGTATGTACAAAAGTTTGTGGACACCTGACCCTGTGGTTTTTGAACATCCCATTCCACAGTGTTTGCTATTATTGTCTAATACTGGGATTTTTTTTCTACTAGTGTGTGATGCAGCGTGTTTCTTCCCCTTATTTACCGTGTAAGGATCTACTTCTGCATTAACTGCCATTCTACATGTTCCTCTGCCATAGTTAACAGTTCACACTTGACAGAAGTTGTACAGAAGAAAGATTTTATTAGATATGTGAATATTAAAAATATTACAAAACAATGACTGCTGCCAGTCCAGTGGCAACATGGACCAACAAAAGATTCTCAGGATCAAGTCATTACTGTTACATACAGTAGAAATTTGGCGGCCTTCATTCAATCTATACTTTATCTCTCTCCAGCATAATCACATAGGCTTAACATATGAAAATATAGGATTCTCCCAAACCTTCTTTTTTTCCCCCCTAATGAATTATCAAAGGCATATTTTATCTGTGATACAATCTGCAATGGCTCCCAGTTTAGAAATATGTGACAACAGTAAAAAAGAGCAAATTTACTACACACTGGACACACTGAATGAAACAGTTATCGATACAGAAAGACAACCACAACAGTGTTGATTTTGTGTATGAAACTCCCATGAAACTTAAAGCACTCATTTTGAGTAAACAAACAAACAAACAAACAAACAATCAAATGGTTTTAAAAAAAAAAGGCTGAAATTATTAGCTGCAAGGTTTGGATTTGATGTTTTGCTTTATTAGGGCCATGCTCATTTTGCTAACATTATTTTTGAAAAATACGATAAATTATATAAACTCTGGACTGTACAAACTGTCTGTCAACATCCTCAAGTCACAATCAACTATGCTGCATTGTTACTCTCTGTGACAGATTTGCTACAGATTTTAGCACCTTCCAGATTTCTTTCTAAATTTAAAGCACACGGTGTCTTCAAAAATAAATGCTTATAGAAGGTTTGGCTCAGTTTGAAGGTAGAATTGAATTTCTAATTTATTTTGGGGATTTTTTCGTCTAATAGTTTGTCATTTATTTCAAGTAAATTTCCATTACTGAGCCAGTAAGTTTTAAAGCAAACTGATTGACTACATTTGGGGCAGTTCACAATTCCTTCAAACTACTTACATTTTCAACACTCTTAAATTATTAAAAAGCTATAACACATTAGTTTCTTTCTTGTGATCGACATTTGCTTGTGTGGCAAAACTCCAAACATCAGAGATGGCAAAAAATGTACAAAATATTAAATAATAAATTTTGGTCTTTTACAAAACAAAAAAAAAAAAAGAAAATTCAGAAAGATGTACAGAAGCAGCCATTTTTCAGTCATAAAATTCCACATTCACAGACATGAATCCTGTACCAGTGTTACTTTACCTGTATTTGCATACGGGAACCTGATTGGCTCTTACTTTTTATGATGCAAGAACACTCCTTTGATGGCTTCAGTACTTGTGAAGTTTAGGTTTTTTATTCATCCTGCTGGCTCAAATAAATTTTTCTATCAGAAGATTTTTACATTTTAATATGTTTAGGGTCAGTTTAAATTACCACTTATCATTATGATTTAAAAAACTGAGAAAATGTAACGCAGAATCTGGGGGAAAGTCCTGCTTAACCTCTGTTCAGATGCTTGAGTTAGAAATTAGGAAAAAAAAAACTGAAATTGCCCAAACACAGCTTACCAGGATAGCTGGTGTGTCTTTCTGTCATAGCTAACTATTTTAAACTTCAAATGAAAAAACTATTTTCAAATAGTTATTCAGTTAAATAAATGAAAGAAAATAAAAGAAAAAAAATCACAAGCATTTCAGAGCATCTCTGAGCAACTTACTTCATAGTGAGGCCGATGTGAGGAACAGTGTTAGGCGCAAAAAGTTCAGTCTGTGAGCGTTAGCAACATTTTAGAAATAACATAAAAAAAAAAAAGATGAAACTTAAAAACAGGAATTAAAAAAGTCCCAAAAGTTCTCAGTATTCACGACATTTTAGTCCACACACCATCTGATACCATTTTAGACCGATAGTGTTTAAAGCGGCTGATTCTCAGGTTCATCATCTGGCATCACGTTAGCTTTTCTTTCTGAAATGCCAGCTTGCGTTTGTCACACAGTGTATCCCAGGAAACATCAGCTAACTTAATCCACAAAAAAATAAAAACGTTCACATTTGTATCAATAAGAAACACTGATTTCAGTTTAAAGACTTGGGATGGAAATTGATACCCATGAAGTCATATCTTTAACTCGATCTCAAAAAGTTGATAGATTTCTGTGGTCTCATAGTTTTCACAAAAGAGGTTCAATATTTGCAATGCCTTCATTATTCACATTCTATTCATTCCACCAGAGTCCAAATTCATAAACAGGTTTCGTGTTCAAGTTTAGAATCACTTTTTCTGCAAAAAGCAAAACAAAAACTTATTCAAATATTATTGAGGCTAAGGCGTTCCCACCGTCCACCGTTTTCTTTTTTTTTTGTTTTGTTCCCACCACATCTTCAAATTGCCTGAGGTGAGAGGAATGGCAGTGCAATTGGTTGTTAACAATTCATTCCAAAATGCTGGATTGCTGAAAAGGCAGTGAGTGAAAAGACTGAATAGGATGCAAATGTCAAAAAGATCAGGTCTCTGGAATGTTATGAAAAGAGAACAACCTGAAAGCATGCGCCGTGCCCTTGTGCGCAGATCCGGAGTTACTCTTCGCAGATGCTACGTTCCTAATCGCCGCCTGTCCACTCTTAAGTGTGCTTCATCAGGCAGATCGTTGACACCATGCCGTCTTTTTAATGCCAGTCTCGACACTTCGTTTGGCTGAGTGAGCAGATCACCGATACAAAAATTCTTAAAGAGCGACTCTGACGTTCAGAAGCAAGTGTACTAAGCCATCCAGACTTCTAGGGGTCTTCTTCCATGTCCTCCAAGTTGGGAGCCATGATGAAGTGCTTGGGATAGGGAAGGCTTCTTTCGTCGGCGTATTCCTCCCAGCGCGCATCGTCGCTCTCGTGGGTGATGTAGCGCTCACCTCGCCGCGTCTCAAACTCCCGCAGGTCCAACCATGTCTGGTAGTCCTGTCACAAGTGCAATACAGTGGTACATTACACTCACAATCTATTACAAATCTTTTAAATGAAAGGATTTCAGACATTTGACTATCCTGAACCACAAGTCTGTCTTACAGACATAAAAACTGTATTTAGAAAACACTTTTATGGTTAGAAAACGAACACACTTTATTCAGAAAAATTTGGAAAAAATCATTTCTGGTGTATGTAAATGCTGCTTTATGGTAAAAATGCAATTAGAATCAAAATCTGAATCAGGTTTATTGGCCAAGTGTGTTGACACACACAAGGAATTTGGTTCCAGCTGTTAGTGACTCTCAAAGTACAGACATAAATAACATTATACATTTAGCTTGAATTATATAAGACAAAACAGACAATGTGAGACAATATAGACAGTAAGGGTATTAAATAGGGATACAGATTATGTGACAAATCAGTGATGTACATAAAGTGTGAGAGTGCAAATTACAATATTGTGCATCAGGTACGATAAAGAGTTACTTTGTACACTATATATCAGCCATAGTGTGTGTAACATATACGGATAATGTGATGACTGACAGTTCTGCAGTACTTATAGATATGATATGAAGCAGGGAATATAATTAAGGTGAGTTATTAATGAGAGTGATTGCCTGCGGAAAGAAACTGTTCCTGTGTCTGGCAGTTTTGGTGAACAGTTTTAGTTATAATAAATTATATATAATTTAATAATGAATGAAAGGTTTGAAATGGAACTGTTAGAGTAGGTAATAGTTTATCGTATTACTACTGCATTTCATCTGAAACAACAACAAAAATCACCCCTTCTTGGTCACAGTTACAAACACATATATAATAGGTATTTGTAGAACACTAACATTTACAGACTTTTGTAAAATCACACTTTACTAGCAATGTAGTGTCCTTATTTGAACGAACTATGGTGTTTATTATTCCACCCCATATATGCAACATGATTTCCACAAGATTGATTTGGTATATAGAAAAAAAAACATTTTACAACAATGTGTTTTCACAAAAATCAACACACAAATATAGTGTATATATAGATATAGCTGTGTAGGTAGTCCATACCTGAAGCCAAGGATGGCTGAGAGACTTGTCTACACTGAAGCGTTTCCTCATCTTCACTTGAAGCAGGTTGTTAATTAAGTCAATTGCTGGTGTTAAAAAAACAAACAAACAAAAACTCAGAAAGAATTTTCAGACTGTCTCTGTGCTTCAGTATAAATTTAGCCTGAACGATACTGGTCATAAATACTTCTAACTATAGATTGTGGCAGGAAAAACCTTCCTCCTCCACCTTAGCTAAAATGATAGATACACCCTTTCTCTCTGCCACCGTGTCTCCACAGCCTCCTACCTTCTCCAGAGATTTCCCTCCAGGGGTTGGGCGGATACATGAAGGCAGCGTTCTGGATCTGGTCATTGATGTCTTCATCCTCATTAAAGGGGAAGGTGCCACTCAGACTCACGTAGACAATGACTCCTACTGACCACATGTCCAGGGAGCGGTTGTAGCCTTTACTCCGCAGCACCTCGGGAGCCAGGTACGCCGGTGTGCCCACTACTGAGCGCCTGAACGACTTCTCTCCGATAATGCGGGCGAAGCCGAAGTCGCAAAGCTTCACCTACGGTTCGTGTGATGTCAGATAGATGAAACAGGGTGGTGTTTTAAAAATGCGAGGGATATTTGATCTGTGGAAAAAAAAACTATGTGCTCACCTGTGGAAAAGGCTCTGCTGATGCCAGGAGCACATTCTCAGGTTTCAAATCGCAATGCACAATGTTCTTGAAGTGGAGGTGTCTCAGAGCCACCAAAATCTGATGAAAATCAGCAAACGTGGGGTGATTAGCGGGAGAATTCACATTTACGGTGTTTGGCAGACGCTCAATCAAAGCTCTATCTAATTATCCACTTTCTACACCTGAGCATTTGTGGCTTAAAGATCAAGGGTCCAGCTGTGGCAACTTGGTGGTGCTGAGATTTGAACGCACAACCTTCTGATCAGTCCAATGTATTAACTACTGAACTAACACTTCCTTTAGCATTTTGCCAGATTCCCTTATTCAGAGTGACTGACAATAATCTCATTTATACAACTGAGCAGCTGAAGGTTAAGACCCTTGCTAAAGTCCAGCAGTGCCCGCTTAGTGGTGGTGGGATTTGAACTGACCTGCTGATCAGAAGTTCAAAATCCTAACCACTGGCATTCCCCGTAACCTGCTTTGAGCAGTTGGTTATGTACTATGTCACTGTTATGTATGTCAAAATCGGCACTAACATACATATATGTATACCATCACATGGTACTACTCTCACACACACACACACACCTGCTCCCTGTTTGTCTTTAATGACCACCTGTATACAAGTTTTAATTTGTCACTGTCACTGTTCTAGTTTATCTCATTCTTGTCATAAAGTGCTATAGTTTAATTCATTTTTATTTGTATAGAGCTTTTGACAAATGACATTCACTCAAAGCAGCTTTACACAAAAGCTATAATCAAAGAATGTATAGGTTTGTTTGTTATAATTGTAAGTTTGTCCCTAATGAGCAAAGCTTTGGCGGCTGTGGCAAAGAAAAACTCCACTAGATGGCATGAGGAAGAAACCTTCAGAGGAACCAGACTCAAAAGGGGAACCCCTGGGTGACACCTAATATCCATTTATCATACTGTAGTTCATTATTGTTGAGGTGTGCTGTGGTGTGCAACCTGTGGTCCTGAACCACTGTAGTAGACTGCTGACATTAAGATGGTATACTATAATATATGCTTCAGGCTTGTTCTTAGTCTTCATGTTTTTTTTTTGCCATGTGTCCACAGTTTCTGTTTAGGTGTTTCTTTGACATGACGAGTAGACTGTCTTTTGTACAGAAGCCTTGTTCCTCACCTGAGTCACTAGGAATTTTGTGAGCCGCTCTGGAAGTCGACTCTTTTCGCTAGACAAGATCATCTCCAGCATATCTCCATGGAGCTTTTCCATGACAACAAACACCCGCTCAGGTGTCTCAAACATGCATTCAAGGTTTACGATGCCCGGGTGGTGCAGATTCTAAATAAAAACATGGAAAAAGCAAAAAAATCTGAGCGAGAGCAGAGAGCTCATATAATGTGGAATGTTAAGCACTCATTACAGTAATAAAACACAAAAAAAATAAAAACACCATTTGTTTTTTTTTTATGTAATTTTACCTGTAAAATGGCTACTTCGTTCCTCAGCTGGCTCTCCTGCTTGGTGGGGAAACGCATCTTATCTATGACCTTAATGGCAACATCTCTCTTTGTTTTCCGGTGCTTGCCTTTAAATGAAAAACGACATAAAACAGGAATCACTGACATTAACAAAGTGCATTTCAAACAAAACAATCTGGCGACGAAGTCCGTCTGTCTCCACCGCTGTTCTATATTGTTTGTGAGTGAATGCAGTCATTAGGGGAAAACACAGAAGAGTTCCACTAATAAAAGTTTATTTGTATGCCTTTTTGCCTCCCTAAAAGCATCGTCTTATGCAATTATTTATAGTTGTTGCACTCTGTACTTATATACTGTACTGTGCAAAGAGTCTTTTACAAGAAATGCTATAAAGTTGCCTTCTTACAATGATGCCTTCTAAATAATGACTTCAAAACATTTCTACAAAAAAGCTAAATACTATAAAAAGCAGTAAACAAAAATACACTAATCAAATTCTGTATTTGGCATGAAATAAAAGGAAACAATACACAAATAATCCAATCAGCTTTATAAGGAAATTGCCTGATAAGGTTTTACTGAGCATCTTAAGAATATGCCATAATATTCAGCAGACTTGCAGTTATATAATTATATAGAGAGATATAGATGTATGCTATTTGAACAAGTCTGTGGACACCTAACCATAAGATCGTTTTCAAATATTTTTTAATCATATACAAATTTACATTCCATTCCACATTAATCCTCATTTGCTCTTATATTAACCTCCTGTTTTCCAGGAAGATGTTCCACTAGATTTTGGGTTGTGCCTGTGGAGATTTGTGATCTTTCAGCCATTAGTATTAGTAAAGTCAGGTACTGAAGTAGGTGAGGTGAGGAGGCCTGGGGTGCAGTCAGCATTCCAATTCATTAGATTTGAGGTCAAAGCTCTATAGCAGACCACTCAAAGTTTTTCCACTCTAACCAATGTAAACATATTTTATGGAGCTGGCTTCATGCATATGCACATTGTCATGCTGAAACAGACTTGGTCTCATAGTTCAAGTGAAGGAGAAATCTAATGCTACTGCCTCCTAAGGCATTCTATACAATTGTGTGCCTCCATCTTTGTGTTAACAATTTGGGGAGGAACCACATATGGCTGCTGTCCCAATACTTTTGTCCATATAGTGTTACATAATATAATTTTCATACCTATACAATGATATACTATTTCTACTATGACCTTTCCTCTATATTTGCTAAATGCTGTATAATTGTATCATTGTCTCAATGGCTCGTCCATTGAGACATGAAGCTAAGGAGTAAATATAACGGTGCATTATGTTTATATAACATAAACAATACAATACCTCCATACACAATCCCGAACTGTCCCGATCCCAGGACCTCGTCTGCAAAGATCTGGTAGACAGAGCTGATATCCTAAAAAAGACACAGACGACACTGTCAGTAATGTTCCAGTAAACTGTCCTGTAAACACTGAAATAACTGAAGCCTGGTGTTATAATTAGTTTGTATATATATATATATATATATATATATATATATATATATATATATATATATATATATATATATATATATATATATATATATATATATATATATATATATATATATATATATATATATATATATTATATATATATATATATATATATATATATATATATATATATATATATATATATTATATATATATATATATATATATATATATATATATATATATATATATATATATATATATATATATATATATATATATATATATATATATATATATATATATATATATTTGTGTGTGTGTGTGTGTGTGTGTGTGTGCATGCATGAAGATGCCAGTGAAATAAACCCATAAAATAAACACACTGCAGAACAAAGTTTCTTTCTTAAAGCTGATGTTTCTGGCACCACAATGGACTTTTACACTGTGGCCAGCCGTACGTGAAGGTAAATGGTTGTGATGGATCGGGAACATGGCAGTGCCTCATTAAGCTGCTCTTGGCAAAGAAACCTCTCTCAGGAAGTTCGGCATAATTTCAGGCTGGCCTTAGGAAACTTTAATCCTTGCGATCATCTTGTTTAAATGGAAATAAATGGAATGGAAATAAAAAAAAAGACACACTCACCACATTTTCTGTAATCTGTGAGTTGGAAACTGAGATGCTGATAGACAGCTCTTCTAGACATTAAGAACAAACAAGAAAACAAACACAAATGTCAATCGGATGGAATGTGCAGTTATTAGAAAGAAGCCTTGTATGTGAGCAAATCACTAAACATTCTTAGGTTAAAGCAGTACTATTGAGGAAAGACAATGAAGTAATGATATTCACACCACGAATTCTATACACTTCATGAATTGTCTAATAAGGGAATGCTTATAATCTATAAAACTGCTATTGAATTTTAGCTGCCATTAGGTTTAGTTTTTCACTACATCACCACGTACACCATGTTATAATTCATGCTCTTCTTAACACCAGCTATCGCTAAGTACAAAAGCTGAAAATGCATCACCAGTAAATGTCACAATAATTAAAATAAGGATTGTGATTTTAATTCTTTTACAACTATTACAAAACAATGTACAGTTAAACACCACTGACTAATTTGAAGAGCATGTGCACCGTTGCTTGCTTCTCTGACCTTTACAGAGCATGGCTGTGTTTTACTTTAATGTTTAAACACAAGTACAGAGCCACAAGGGCTGGCAGCAAAACCAGGGGTATTTGCTGAAGCAGAACACCACAGTCAGCCTTTATCCAATTTTAAACACCCAGTATCACATAGAAGTCATGAGCAATAGTTAAGTGTGTTAAGATCTTCACAACACTGTATAGGGATCATTGGGCAACATAGCAGGAATTCAATGCTGATGTATTTTCTTCATTCATCAGCTTGAATGAATAATAGCAAGAATTCAGTCTGCGCCCAAATTCGGTTTGATCAACAAAGACACAATTTGCTCGCAGTCAACTTTCACATGCGCGTGATCCAACAACACAAATATTTCTCAAATTAACAATGATGTAATAATATGATCCTGGACTTCAGAATAAGTCTGATCTCAACTTGAAACTTTGGTATGAATTTTTGATTCTCTGGTGTAGTAATTCCTAAACCCCACTCCTGCAGGAATCTTCACACATCCTGCCTACTGGTTATATATAATAATCTGACCAATCCTGCCTATTTCTAAATAATATTTGCACTACCTCCCCACTCCTAAAATAAGTCTGAGCAAATCTTCCTGCTAAACCAATCCCTTAAAAGTAATGTAAGGAATCGCTGTGACTTGCAAACTTGCATTGTGTTTTGTCAGAGAAACAAGGGCAGTATGAGGGTATGGGTCATTCTGGGTCATTGTAATATCGACTGTAGGAACTATTGATTGTGCCAGAGTCCTATTGAGGTCAAAGTTAGAGATGAGTCAGAGGTGAAAAGTGGTTATATTTCTACCCATCAAAGTAAGTGTAGTTAAACAAAGAGGCACAGACACAAAAATGTCAGCCATTGGTATAGTGCAGACGTGTGCTGATGATCATCTTCTTACAACATACTTCTGTTGATCAGCAATGGACAATATAGATATTGTAGGTCTATTTTTCTAGAAAATGTATTAAATGAGATTTTCAGTCATTTATCAGGTTACACTTGAAGTTAAAGAAGCAGTTAAACTTTAATTTCCAGTCCAAAATATACATCATTCAATTGTTTTTCTCTCTACCTTTCCTTTCTTTGTAAATTGTGCAGTTCTAACCCCATTCTCTGCTTCCATTATTTTTTATCCTTTTCCTCTTGAACATCTAAATATTATGTTGATAGCATTAAAATTATATTTTAAGCACATAATTGCTTTACATGTAATGGTATATAATGTATATATTATATGTAAAGCAAATATAATTATTATAGGTGTTAAGATATTATTTTTATATACATAATTTTGTATTATTACTATTTTTAAAGTCATCGCACATCACTGAAATGACAGATTTATTATTCAAAAGGCATTAGAGGTCAGACGTCACAACTACAACATGAGAATTATTTTACTAATACCAGATGCATGAACTACTGGAACTCAAATGGGTCCCTCTGTAATTTCGACAGACATTGTCTGTGTGTAATTACTCACTGTGGTCTTTGCCCTGACCGTGGCTGCTACACACGCTGGGTTGAGGGGTGACGGGCATCAGGGCCTGGCGTATGGCCTTCTCCCAGACGTGTGCCACCTCCAGACCGACTCCAGATGCTGCAAGCGTGGCGCTGGTGTGCTGCATGCCTGTGTTTTCCCCTACGTAATACACCATGTTGTCTGTGATGATCTCGAAGCAGTGCGGATTACTTCCCTGCGCCAGGCTACTAAAGTCTTGCGCCAACTCCACCTGGAGGATCTCTGACAATGGGATCTCCTAGATCACACACACACACACACACACACACACACACACACACACACACACACACACACACACACAGATGCAGAGAGGTACTGTAGCAGGGTTGAAGTCCTATTCCAGTTTGGCTTTAGCTGGTCTGTAACTCCTTACCCTCTCTCTTTACTACTCTACTCAGAACTGAACTAAGAAAGCTTCTCTTTCAGTTCTACACCAAAAAAATCCCACCTTCCTTCCTTGAGGCCAACCCGCCCATGAAGAGAAGCCCGTTTGAGAGGGAAGGAGCACAGATCCAGCCAATAAGAGCCAAGCTCCTTGTGGTCAGAGCCGAGCGCCACATGAGAGGGCGCTGAATTACAGGACAGGACGGGCACGAGCCATGCTGGCGGCCTGCCAGTCTGAGCAACACCCCGCCTGAGTGTGTGGAGAGCGGGAAGACCCCCACCCTGACTCCGTTTAACTTCTCTCTCTCTCTCTCTCTCTCTCTCTCTCTCTCTCTCTCTCACACACACACATGTTTCCTAATCACACTTCAAAGAATGGGGTCCTTTACTAAAAGGCTATTTGAGGTTATAGGGTTAAATAAATATATATATAACGGGAGAAAGAGATGGCAGGGAGGTAAAGACTTAGGTAGGCAGAGGAAGAAAGAAAACAAGGGAGACAGAGGGTGAGACACAAGTCCACCCATAACCCTGCCTGTCTCTGAATGAGGCGTTAAAAAAATATCACACACAGACAGCAGTCTGGGTATTTTAACAAAAATAGTAGGCGAGGGGTATAAATGGAACTTTAAGGAGTGCATCATTTTCACCTCACAGTTTCATTCCAGAAAAATACTTTCGAATCCGCTGATGATGGTTTCGTGCTGAACTCCTGGCATTTCAATATGCTACGACAATGAATTTTAAATGTAGTTACTGTTCCTCCTTGATCCTGATGATAACAACTGCATGACAATAGAATCCTCTCTCATTAGTTCTTCTTTTTTTTTTTTTTTTTAAGAAAAAGAATGAAAACAAAAAAACTATAAGCTTTACCTGCCTAAATCATTTAAATATGAATGAAACCATGAAATCGCAACACATGAAATTCACAAATTTACTTATTACCACAGTGACAAATCGTTTACGTCACATTGTAGTGACAACAAATTACAATTAGCATATTTACAACTTTATTTATGCACATTTATGAAGCTGTGCTTATTTACTCAAAGGAAGGTTTGTACTAAAACAAATCATAAGCAAATTATGATGGGCTATGCCAGTATATATTTTTAAGTAATAAGGTTAACTGTATAAGGTCAGTGATATATAGAACCTGTATTGAGTATTGAGGGGAGATGTATAACTACAGGAGTTGGGGCTATGCTTATAGTGCCAGAGGGTCCTGGAGGTTCAGCAAGGTGGGCCAGGTATATATTTCTATACAATTCATTTATTTATTTTATTTATTAGTATAGTGCTTTTAACAATGAACACGGTCTCAAAGCAGCTTGACAGATATAAACCGGCGATAAAGTCGTATTAAAGAATGTTTGTTGTAAGTTTATCCCTAATCCCTCTTTAATATAATAATCCCTAATGAGCAAGCCAGTGGTGAGTGTGTCAAGGAAAAACACCCTGAGATGACTTAAGGAAGAATCCTTGAGAAAAACCAGACTCAAAAGGAAAAACCCATCCTCGACTGGGTGCCGCCAATTGTCCATTCATAACAGTTAAATCATTGTTGAGGTGATGCAAAACTGTTCATGCAACCTGTGGGTCATTGTAGTAGACTGTTGATATTAATTACAATTGTGGGGTTAAGGACAAGTATATAGTGCCAGAAAGTGGGGCCATGTGGATTGTGCCAGAAAAAGTAGCAGCGTTGGGTGTATAGCTAAGACAGCTTAGAAGAACGGAGACATGCGTAGATCGGTAGAATGCGAGCTGAGAAAGCGGGACCAGGAATGTAGCTTCAAGAGGTGGGAATAGATGTGTATAGTGCCAGAGCAGCCAAGGGGGCAGGGCCATGTGCATAGCTTCAGGATATGAGGCCATGTGTATAGTGCCAGAGAACAACAGAGCTGGTTGACTAAGTATAATAAAATACTTCAAAAGTTAAAATCTAAGCAAAAATGCTTTGTCTTTGTCTCAATTTTTTTGCATTAATTCATATCTTGTACAAATATAAAATGCAAACAATAATGCATGTGTGGGAATTATGTAAATCTATAAATCTCTCTACTAATGGTATTGGAATAAAAAAGCCTAAACACAAAAATAAAAAAATGCTAGATATTTACACGTAACATGAAAGCTATGAGTAATACCATGGTCTCTTTCTCTCTCACACACACACACACTCGCATAGAAACCCAAATGTTAATCCAAATGGTTAAAAAATACTGCCAAGAGAATTTATCTGCTGTTGCAATGAGCTTTACCTTGTAGTATTTGGCTCCAGAGTCATTCTGGAAAAGGGTCAGACTTTTGCTGTCCAGCCTCCAATAATGTCTCTTTCTCTAAAAAAAGAATAAAAGAACAACAGCAAACAGCAAGCAACGATCAGTAACCAGCAATTCATACAGCTATTTACACTGGTACATCAACAGAAACTTCTTGCTATAGTCTCAATCAAGACACTGGTTTTAAATATAGTATTAACTATACATATAGGAGTCAAATTAAAGAAAAATCTGCTGGAGTGATGTACAGTATCACACAAGAGTGAGTACACCTCTCACATTCCAGCAACTATTTTTAGTATTTCTTCCCAAGGGACAATAATATAGAAATGAAAATTGGATATATTTGGATTAGTCAATGTGCAGATTGTGTAGCAGTACAGATTTACTGTCCTCTAAAAATAACTCAACATACAGCCATAATTATCTAGATAAATGGCAGTAAAAGTGATAACAGCTGTATGTCGTGTAACAGTGCAAAACCAAATATACTATTCATCATGTTCATGTTTTTGTCTGCTTGACAGGACCATAAAAATGTGTGTATTTTGTATTAGAGCAGTTAAAATTGAGTACTTTGTGTACAATTCTCTCATACTGACCACTGGATGTTCAACATGGCACCTCATGGCAAAGACCTCTGAGGATTTAAAAATGAGAATTGTTGCTCTACACAAAGATGGCCGAGGCTATAAGAAGATTGGTTACAGTACCATGGCGAATATGTCTCCAAACCTGAACCCTATTAAGCACCTGTGGGTGCTTCTCAAGCGGAAGGTGGAGAAGCGCCATGTGTCTAACATCCAGCAGCTCCGTGATATCATTATGGAGGAGTGAAAAAGGATCCCAGAGAACATCCTGTGCATCTCTGATGATTTCCATACCCAGGAGGATAAAAGCAGTGCTACATAACAATGGTGCTCACACAAAATATTCACACTTTGGATACAGTTTTGACATGTTCACTCAGGGTGTACTTACTTTTGTTGCGGTTTTGACAATTTAGACAATAATGGCTGCAGGCTGTATTACTTTTAGAGGACAGTAAATCTGCATATTGACTACACTAAATATATCCAAGTTTCATTGTATTGTCCCTTTAGAAGATACTAAAATGGTTGCTGAATTGTGGGGGGTGTACTCACTTTTGTGAGACACTGCATCAAACCGTGCTGTGTAACACCATCTTCAAGAAATATCTCTTGGAATAATGATGTTTATGCCTTCAGGAAAGTTCTGCAAAGTTGTAGTTTTTTTCTTTTTCTTTTATTTGTCACCCATAAGCCTGTTTTGCCTTACACATCTCACCAGGTTGTCTCGGCTGGTGTAGTGCACCATCCAGCCCTCCTTCACTAAGGTGGAGCTGCGTCTCTTGGTGTGTTTGATGGACTGAACCACACGCATCAGAGGGATGTTACTGCTGGTGGACGGACTGCAGAAAGGACACATGGACATGTCAACAATACATACAGTCATATTCAATGGTTTAAAAGTTTAAAAGTTAAAAAAAAAAATTTTAAACAGCTTTTTCAATTGAGTGTTTAATTCAATATTGTGAGGGGTCTGATAATGTGGTAAACTGGTCCAACATATTCTGCTCTTATATCAGAGAACACTATACTCCTTCGATGCATGTCACATGGGTAAGGAATAATAAAAATTTATTGATCGTGTTTTATTTAATGTCGTTATAGCTACATATAAAGACATTTTACAGGTTATTTATTAAACAACTTAGTGTCCTGTGATGACTAATGCTGTAGCACCTACTGTACAAACAGATCATTCTCTGAGAAAGCTTGCCTTTTTTTATTAATTCTAATGTTAGCATAATTTAAAGGAGCAGAAGAACACATTTCCATCAATTCAAACTAGACAACTCCTTAAAGAACCGTCAATGATTATACAGCATGTCTTGAAAATGTGTTTATTAAGAAGCTCATATTGGTGTGTGTGCCCTGTGTAGGGTTATACTGCAATGTTAGAGGTGCTGCCACACACAAGAAAAATGCAATATCTTCTGACCAAACCGATTGGAGAATTGTTGTTAAGAACAGTGCAGTGGTTAAAATCTTCAGCAACAGAAGATAAAAGTACTATATAACTTGCTTTACTACCATCTAGTGTGTAAAGTATGGATGCTGTATGCATTCATTAATGACAAAAAAGTGCACTGTTGCTCTGCTTGCTTGGTTCTGAATGCTTGCAGATAGCATAATCACCTGATAGCTTTTACTGTCTCTTCATCCTTTTCTCCGTCCATGAAGGGAGCGTCCATGTCCTCTGGAGTCGACCCCTCCTCGGGGTCATCCATACCTCGACTGCTCTCACTGTTCACATCGCTGCTGTCCACCTCCATTGTGACCTCCGAGTCGTTCCCTGGGCTGGCTGGCTCTGCATGTGCACACACACACACACACACACACACACACACACACCAATTATCTCCTTACACACTGCAAAAACACTGTCAGGGTGTAAAAGAATGTTGTCCATCACTGGGCTAATGGGAGTTCGGTTTCAGCCTGTCTGCAAGTAAAATGTGAGAACGTGCTAACAAGCTGCTCACCTCCGTTAAACACGACCTCACCCAGGCAATCTCTTGGCACTTTTGATGCACATCTTTTATGACAGTTGAATTTGCAATCTGAAATGGGAAAGGGGCACAAAGCGGGCCATAGTTCTGTTTAACATTAGCATGTAGCATACTATCGTTATTAAAATACTCAGGTTTCATGCTTTTGGTAGTGTAAAAACGTCTTTTAAATAGATTCAGTGTGTGGGGATTTTAGTGCTTTGTAAGTAAAGTAGGAAATGCGACACATTGGGAAAATATTCAGTCGGATGGAGTATGAATACTTCACTTTTTGTCACTTTTACTACGTCGTGTTTTTTTCCTTATATATATATATATATATATATACATACATACACACACACACACACACACACACACACACACACACACACACACACACACACACACACACACACAAATACACACAGTATGTATGATAAAGTTCTCATACCCTTGCACTGCATGCCCTGGCGGAACAAGCCCTTGAGCAGCCGTTTGCAGTATTGGCAGATGGTGGGTCGTGTGTACGTGTGCACGTTGAAAGTGTGCGGTACTTTGACTCGACCCAACACCATCTTCTCCATCCAGATAGGTCGCCCGCTCCATGACGGGATTCGTTTCCCCGCCTCCAGCAATGGCCTCTGCTACACACCCACATACCCATAGTTAATAAAGACTTCGCTAATAGATAAAACAATGCCATTTAGTTTAAACATTACAATTACAAAGTACAAGTTTTCAGTCAGCTTCTGTTCTTGGCTACATCAGAAGTTCATCAGAAAGAAATGTCAACATTCCTGACATTTTGGGCTTTTTTTTTTTTCTCCTTTTGTCATTTTTCCTTTACATTGTTGGTACACATGCCAGCTAGGTGCCAGCTAAATCATCAGCCTTTGTTATTAACTAGTGTGGTGTTCACATTTCTGGTAACATTCTCAGCACTGTCCCATTCTGCATGCCAATTTGCATACTATACATTCTAAGTAGTATCCAAGATTAGAATTAGTGAGTCCCAAATCATAGTTTTTTTTTTTTTTTTTTTGCTAATTTTTGCTAATAATTTTTTGTCCATAATTTGTTTAATGAGAGAGGAAGGGAAATTTTGTGATGGGATGCATTTCAGAAAGGTGTAAGGGAAATGTGGGAAGAAATAAAGAAAGGGAATTGCCAATTAAATCATACAGTATAAATGATTTTAAAAATGGATGAAAAAAGCTAAAATGCAACAGTAAATAATGGGACAGTGTACAAACTGAACAGAAACAACAAGGTCCTTTTCCATCACATGAAGTCCCAGTATTTACTCTTTTACGACACAACTGTATTAAATGTATGTACTTTAACATAAAGTGAAGTTTATAGTACAGTATAAGTAGGCAAACTGGGACACAGACCAGAACAGAACTACTCTAAATATCAGCCCCTGCACATCACATGATCTGGTCCTGCATTCACTAATGACTCCCACCTGTCTCTCATTATGACTTGTTAGCATCATTATGTAAGATCTAGTTTTTTTTCCTGTGGCTTACTGTTGATCTTCTGTTGTCTCGTGTGTAACATGTTCTCCCTTGTAGTCCATATACTTCTTGCCTTCTACACGTAGTGTTTACATACTGTGCTTGCTTTCAATGATTTTGTCCACAATAAATAATCTGTACTTGCATCCCTCATTATTACCATTTCCTGACAATCACTTACATTGCGAATCTATGACTTAAAATAAGACAAATAGTATTTACATATTTCTTAATCTCTCTGTTCAGTCCCCAATTGAAAGCTATACATTTCCCATGTTGTCCGTTTTTCCCCAGTCTTGTCGGCCCACTCTTTATTTGTTATTTCGGAGGTGTGCAAAAACACAGCACCAAAAAAAACAAGGAGTCACAGACAGACCTTGAGGGAGAGATATAAAGTGTGATGCTCCCTAAAACTATTTACACTCGACTGAAGAGGCAACAAACCTCATGACTTTTTTACTTTTTAATTACCAAAAAAAAACTGATCATAGTGACATAGAGAACTCAAAACTCCATGAACTATGAAAGAAATACATTTGGGCACTTCAATTGTGGGAAAGCTGAACTATATTTCTTTGTGGTTCTATTTTTTTTTTTAGCTGTTCAATACTCAAACTCAAAACAACCCAAACTCCAAAAAAAAAAAAAAGTTTGGACCGTATGCAAAATGGCAGTAAAATTAAAGGAGGGATTTATACATCTATTTTGAGCTGCATTAAAAAAAAACTGTACCCATTTTTCATATAATTGTCTGATAAACATTTTTAATATACATAATAAATTATATTTATTATTTCTGAGATTTATGCCTGCAACACAATCCAATATAATAAAAAAATGGTGATTAAACACTGATTCACTATGTGCACTTTTAATTGGTGGAAAACCATATTTTTTGTGGTTCTAATTTTTTCGACATTATTTAAGATTTCAATACACAAGAGAGATGCATGAAAATATATAATTTTTAATTTACATGTCTGCCATCTCTTGATGTTATAGTGTTAAATGTGTATGAATATTTAAATCCTCCAATCAGGATAAATGAATGAACTTGCTCCTTGGCGATAATGTGATTTTTGATATTCATGCCACTGTAAAATTTAACTGAGATGCTGAGAAGCTTCAGAGAAGTGGTAGCTTAGTGTGTAAGACATTGGACTGAGGTATTGGACTTTGTGAGTTTAAATCCCAGTCACACCAAGCTGCCACTCCTGAGCAAAGCCCTTAACCCCATAGCTGCTCAGTTGTATAAATGTGGTAAATGTAAGTCGCTCTGGATGAGAACGTCTGGCAAATGGTGTAAATGTACATGTTGAAGAAGAAAAAAGAGAGATTGGAGAGCGCACCTCCTCAGGTGGCATGACCACGTTCTCAATGACCGCAGGACGTGGGACAGACAGAGAAGGTCCAGGCAGGGACACGTTGGACAGGCGTCTCTTTCGCACTCCACTGCAATTGTTGGGGATCTTAAAGGCACAGCGCTTGTGGTAATTAAGCCCACATCCTTAACAAACACACACACACACACACACACACACACACACACCACACACACACACAGACAAAGTTAAAACATTCAATAAGTACCTAATAAGTGCCCAGGTTTTCCTCCTCCTTTCTATATTATTTCTGAATAAAACTGAATAAACTTGTATATATTTCTAACTCCTGTCCTATTCATGAGTGTAGAGACTGTAAGAAAGTCTGTAGAGGGTAAATGTAGACTGCAGACACTCCAGCGCCCACTAGTGGCCCCTCCATCAACCTTCAGAAACACAGTGCATAATCAGGTTAGGCCCCGCGTGGATGCAATTTAATGCACTTCCTGTAAATACCAAACGATAAAATAATCCATTACTTCATAGCAAAACACACGTTTCAAGAAGCAGAGCAGCCACCCGTATACAGTATCCCTTGCTCTGATTTCCACCCGGCGCTAAATGAATGTGACATCTGCAGGACATGAAAGCTTTGTCCATTCTAAAGGAACACAGGCAGGAAGCCGCCTACAAGGGGAAAGCATCCCAGAGCGCTCTCGCTTTGATCCCAGCGCAGGAACGGCATTGCTGCAATGCGACCTTTTCACACAGCCAGGTTTTACACTTCCTCACACACTCTGGACCACTTTATTGAGGTTTTCAAAGGTACTTATAGGTTTAATTTGTATGAACTTGGTATGAACATAGAAAATGATAATGTTAGCAGAGTTTGTTCTTCAGGGAGTGTTTCTTGTACGTTACACCTGAGAAATTGTATGTAGTCTCTCCTTAAACTTAGCGTGAGTTCAAAAGATACTCCATAGTATCCTGATGGGAGAAAAATATTTTCTGAAGGCACTAAAGATGCCTTAATAAAGGGATCCACCCCAGTGATGGAGTGACACATCCTACGTCACGGGACATGATTGGCCACCTAGTTTTTTTTTTAATCACGAGCAGACTGGGCAATCGAAATGTCATTCAAATCTCCATGGCAACCGCAGCAAAACAGTGGAACGTGTGACGGACCGAATGTTGTTTTTGTTCCACCCAAGTTCTGATGAAAGTGTTTTGCTCTTACGTTCCAGCTTGTTTTATGTCCTACTTTGGTTAGTTCTTTGGGGCAATGCAGCCATGATAATACTGCAGTATTTGTGTGTGTGTGTGTGTGTGTGTGTGTGTGTGTGTGTGTGTTTGGGCATAGTCTTCCCCTTCACACTGCAGCTCATCATTCTTTGTTCGCTCACGTTTGCTCATTTAAAAAAAATCTAACTTTCGTCACATGGGTGGTCTTTTAAATGTTACTGAATAAATTCTTATATCCAACAACCTCAAAATATTAAGATTTTTTTTGGGGGGGTAATTTTTTAAATTTTTATATGACCTGGCTATACAATAACATGTACTGCTGCTTCTTATTTTTTAAACCTTTTTTTAAACAGAAAAAAGGTGCTTGAGGGGTTTTTAATCGAATCCTTTGTACAGCTAGGGTTCTTGTTCGGCTGAACAGTTTCCGCTGAAATGTAACCAAAGCGCTTCAAGGTTCTAGATTTTTTTTGTCTAACAGTGTATTTTCAAAGCCAAAAAAAAAAAAAAACCAGTCTACAACTCAAACTCCAAGAGAAGTTGTGATTTTATGCAAAATGGCTATAAAATCTAAAAGAGTGATTTATACATCTATTTGGAATCATATTCCCTTAAAATACAACTGCATTGCTTTTTAATGATATACAATAATACTGAAATGGATGCCTGCAACCCAATCCAAATAATCTGAGAAAATGGATAATAAAAATAACAAGGTGATATAAAACAGGTGATGTTAAACAATTGTGTTCTGGAATATAACTTACCTCCATAAATTCTCCAGTCTTTCATGAGCAAGAATGTTATGGGATCAAGCAATAATTTGCTAAAAGATGACACACATCTTTTCAGCACTTTCAGGACAGTATTTCTAGAGACAGACTGACTTTGCGCATTTCATCCTCTACCGCACACTATATACTTATGAGCTTCAGTGAGTAAAGTGGGCAAGACTAAAATCCACTTCTAATTGCAGGTGATCTTTTTCAGATATGACTGTCTGTACTGTCATGCATCAGTAAAGGATATTTTAAAATGAAATTTTTTAGTAAAGCTTTGTAAGCCAACATTATTCACCGCTGTGTCCACAGATGCAAGTTTGGTCTTTACTATACAAAGCCATTCATGAACACAGTCGTGAAACCCCACCAACTTCTATTGATTTTGTCTCCCCTGAAGCAAACAGTAGAACAGTGGAATTGTGTTTTGTGGTCCAATAAATCCACATTTACAATAGTTTTTTAGAAACAATTGCTCGGTCTTCAGGCAATGGAGCAAAACAAACATCTGAACTCTTATCAGCATCAGGTTCAAAACCAAGTGTGTGTCATGTTGTTGATGTATGCTGTAGTTATCTAATTTAAAATGAGTGTATCCTTTCAAAAATCATTTACACTTACAAAGGTACAACATGTATTTTCAAAATGGATAAATTACATTGTATTTTGCCTACTGTATCAACTTTGGGAATTGGAGTTGTATAAATAAGGCATATACACAATGGATATAAAAAACTCAGGGTTTTGTGACATATAATAAAATCAACTATATAAGTATACACATCCCCAAACTTTATTGAAACACCTAAACCACTCAGTGTTTTTCGCTAAGAATCTATCAGCATCGTACTGCTCTCGTGTTGAAAACATTTTCCCATTTTTCTCCACAAAAATATTCTACATCCAGAGAACTGCATGGGCATCTGCACTGAGGTAAATTCTTCAAGCAATTTTTATTTAAAGTTAGACCTGAGCTCTAAGTTATTCAAACACAGTGACCTTATTTGGTTCATTTCCTTATTGATTTGGATGTATACTGCGATTTACTGTTGTGCTGAAATGTGAAATTGCTTTTCTTGTTCAGTAGACAACTGAAGGTTTTGCACTAAAATCAACTGAGGTTTGTAGATATTCTTAATTCCCACCTCCTTCATAGAAGCCCCAGTTCTGGCTGAAAAAAAAACAACAACACTAAAGTATGATGCTGCCACCACCATGTTTCACCACGGTGTATTTTTATTCTTATGGTGTATTATGTTTGCAATAAACATACTACAGTAAAACCCCGCTGGACGAGCATAATTCGTTCTTGAAAATTGCTCGTAGGTCCATTTGCTCGTACGTTCGAACAAATTTTCCCCATAAGAATGAATTTAAGACAGAATTTAATCTGTTCCGAGATCTCATTCGATCGCTTAATTCTGCACTTAAACAGTATTTGTAGCCTATTTTAACAAACAAATACACCTTAAATTACCGTAATGTAAACATAATTTAACACTTACCTATGTGATAGTGGTTGATTGCGAGTGTGAGACGCACAGGGCTACACCACGCTCGTACTTTTCGACTATTTCCTTCTTGGTTTCAATGGTAATTCTACTTAATTTCTTTTTCCCCAGACATTTTTCAAGATTTCAAGCGAAATAAAAATATAACACTAAAAAAAGAAAATTTTTTGCTGCACTGAACAACGAGAGCGAGACCGAGCGATACGTCATCAATTAAGCGACTGATGCTACCCTCGGCCGAAAGTGGGGAACCGGCAGAGTGGGTTTGCTTGTGCCTTCTAAATGTGCTCCCAACAATAGGGTAAAATTTTGCGACCAAGGTTTTTCGTATCTTCGTTTGCATGAACTATTAGTTTAGTATTATACAATAGGGTTTTACTGTATTACTAATTATGGAATTATTATACCTTTGGTCTCATCTGACCATTTTGCGACATGGTTTTGGGTGATTGATTTGCGCTTATATGTTTTGTTTGTGAAAAATAAGGCTAGCTACCTGACCCCATAGCCTAGACATGCAAAGAATATGAGATACTGTTGTCATGTGCAGAACGGATGCTGAGAGTTTTTAGTGAAAATTACGGCCTTCAAATGTTAAAGAACCTGAGGTTGAAGTTGTGGTTGTGGGAAACCTTAAAGGTTATACTAGGGGGGAAATACACTTCCCTTAAAGGCTATATATAAGATAAAAGGTATATATCTTAGAAGGCTAAGAATCTTCTCATCACTGGCCAAAGTAGATGTCAGACAGGTGTAAATGCAAAAAAAGATTTATTAGATTAAGTGCTGTTGTTTTTTTTTACACTGTTCCTAATTAAATATTCTATAAGCGATAATGTTTTTCTTACTTATCAAACTGTGAAAATGTCAAAACACCTGCGAGATTAAACAAGCTGTGACTAAATTATTTTGGCGAAATCTCACCTTCACACTTCAGACCCTGACGCACAAGACCCCAGAGCATCTCGCCGCAGTCGTCGCAGAACGCTGGGGCTTTGTAGGAGTGCACGTACAGAGCATGAGGACGGATCTGGAAGTCCTCAACGGTGGCAAGAGCTTCAGGAAAAAAATAAAAATACAAGGACATGTGATGTTACAATAAAAGAAGCAGCAGAGTAACAGAAAATGAAAGGCACAAAAACCTGAACAGATGAGGATTATAAAAGTATCCAATCTTTCATCTGTCCTATGAAGAAATTCATTCTGTTTCTTGGTGACAAAAAGGAACGTGATGAAATCTTTTACTGTTGTAGACTCAATATGCTTTCCAAGATGCTTTTCTGTTTACCACAGATTTAAAGAGTTACAATAGTTTTCCTGTCGGCTTCAACCAGTTTCAGCATTCTTCCCACCTCTCTCACAGAAATGCTGCTTACTGGATGGGGATTTTCACATCATTGTGTGCAATTTCAAGAGACATTTCAGGAGATCTTCACTTTCTGAAATACTCAACCAACAACCATGCAGTCAAAGTAACACCAAGTCTACTTAAACATGCATTGACATGCATTTGTGGCTGAGTTTATCAGTTCTATAGGATATTTGATTGGATCGTTTATCATGACAATTTCGCATCCTAACTGCGGGTTCGGAAACGTGCCATTTGAAAAGTTTTCTCAGACCAGGTCAGTACCAAAACACTTTGTTCCAATTCCTTTCTGCTTTTCTCAGGAGCCATGCACAATTCAAATCACGGCAACTATTTCCATGCAATCAGCAGATCAACACACAAGGAACGTCTTCACATCCACAGAGCAAAACACCTCCATGGTAACAACATTCCTGACGCATCTACGGAGAGAAGCAAACTCGGAGGAGAGAAACTATTTAGAGGAGTATCAATGATGTCAAGAAACACACGCGCACACACACACACACACACACACACACACACACACACACACACACACACACACACACACACACACACACACACAAGCACAAAATGACCAGGAGAAGAGGACCATGGCTCCTTGCTAAAACTCAATGTAACAGTAAGGGTGATGTCAGTAGTAAATTGGTCCTTAACCAGATATTTAGTTTCTTCATCATCCACATATTATAAGCTCTATTTATTTAATTAATTAATTATATACAGGTGGAGATGCATTAAAATGACCCCTTCATAACTTGAAAATACTGAGACATTCCCTAGCCTACCCAGGAGTCTAAAAGAATGGTGATCAGTATGGGGTAGTATACTGTGATTTGTTAATAATTTAGGAAAACTGAGCAATTTGCAGTAGCATACTGTGGCAGTAGCAGTAGCAGACGTGTGGACAAGGTTCAGTTGGCAAGTAGAGGGCGTAGCATACGCTGCTACGTTTGCCTGCTGAGGGAAACGTTAAAATGCTTGTTATTTTATCGTATCGCTGTCATCACCGTAAGATCGAAAAGTCGCTGTATTTGTTTGAATGCCTTTCGTTTATCATTCAGAAAGTTTTCAGATCATTTATTTTTTATTCCTTTTAAATAAAATGTAAAGGAAAAGACAATTAAATATAACCATTTGATCATATAACCATCAAGGAAGTCATACAAGAAACATAAACAATGACAAGAAAGACTGATGGAAAATGTGCAGGCAAAGAAGGGTCACAAGATTCACTTTAAAG
The DNA here is from genome assembly GCA_039877035.1 of Silurus lanzhouensis. Lineage (NCBI taxonomy): Eukaryota > Metazoa > Chordata > Actinopteri > Siluriformes > Siluridae > Silurus > Silurus lanzhouensis. Next base: position 341,145 of record JBCEWE010000352.1, on the reverse strand, counting down.
CACTATCACCTACTGTGGCAGTCGACACAGATTTGTTTACCTTAAAATGCTTCAGCCTTCACCGCATTCAGTCGTGTTTTTTATTCGCCTACATTGTTTATTAATTCCACTTAATTACAAAATGTATAATTCGGTTATGATAATTATGATGCTACAGAAATCCTGGATTTGTGGTTCGTATTTAAGGATCATTTATTGGGAGGTGGAAAATGACACTATGGCCTTACGTCATGCACAACAATAAAATAACAAATAAATTTCCACATAGGAAGCACCTGTGCATCCTTGATCGAGCTCCATGTCACGAGTTCAAGCGTGCAGGAGTGAGGAGGTAAAGAGCCGTCACGTACAATATTTGGAAACAACCCCAATTTAGAAAGTCAGTTTGTTTTTATTTGGGCAAGAAAGCTTTGGGATAGGAAATGACATCATGGTGATAAATCTCTAACATCTCTGGAGTTCTTCAGTGAGTGTCTCCTAAATATTAAACAATCTTTTGTCTTAATTGTGGAATTTTAAGGTTAGATAACATGTACATACAGTGTGGGGAAAAAAACATTCAGTATATTTCAATGCTGCTGCAAAACTGTGGCTGGATACACATGCAATAGTGATGTATTTTGCGCAATAATTACATGAACAGGAAATTCTCATTTGTCCTTTGGTCTCTGTTTCAGTTCCAATACAGGAGGCGTGTCCTCTGTATCTGTCAGTCACAGTGAAGGAGGCGTGTCCTCTCTATCTGTTAATCCCAGTGAAGGAGGCATGTCCTCTCTATCTGTTAGTCCGAGTAAAGGAGGCGTGTCCTTTGTATTTGTCAATCCCAGTGAAGGAGGCGTGTCCTCTCTATTTGTTAGTCCCAGTGAAGGAGGCGTGTCCTCTGTATCTGTCAATTCCAGTGAAGGAGGCATGTCCTCTCTATCTGTTAGTCCCAGTGAAGGAGGCATGTCCTCTCTATCTGTTAGTCCCAGTGAATGAGGCGTGTCCTCTGTATCTGTCAGTCCCAGTGAAGGAGGTGTGTCCTCTCTATCTGTTAGTCCCAGTGAAAGAGGCGTGTCCTCTGTATCTGTCAGTCACAGTGAAGGAGGCATGTCCTTTCTATCTGTTAGTCCCAGTGAAGGAGGCGTGTCCTCTGTATCTGTCAATCCCAGTGAAGGAGGCATGTCCTCTCTATCTGTCAATCCCAGTGAAGGAGGCGTGTCCTCTCTATCTGTTAGTCCCAGTGAATAAGGCGTGTCCTCTGTATCTGTCAGTCCCAGTGAAGGAGGTGTGTCCTCTTTATCTGTTAGTCTCAGTGAAAGAGGCGTGTCCTCTGTATCTGTCAGTCACAGTGAAGGAGGCATGTCCTTTCTATCTGTTAGTCCCAGTGAAGGAGGCGTGTCCTCTGTATCTGTCAATCCCAGTGAAGGAGGCATGTCCTCTCTATCTGTCAATCCCAGTGAAGGACGCTTATCCTTTGTGTCTGTTGCTCCTAATTAAGGAGGTGTGTCCTCTGTGTCTGTTAATCCCAGTGAAAAGAGGTGTGTTTTCTATACTAATCAATCCCAGTAGAAAGAGATGTGGCCTCTGTGTTTGTCACTCCTAGTGTAGGGGTCCCCATGGCGTACATGTGTGGCCTCTATATCAGTCAGTACCAGCAAAGAAGTCGTGTTTTCTGTGTCTAACTTTGTTGACAAACTTTGTTAAATTAAAAAAGAAAATTATTAAAGCTTGCTCACAAATGTTTTAGCCTCGCCTCGCCTAACGGAGTACCTGTGGCCTCTCTATCTGTCAGTACCGGCAAAGGAGCCTTCTGCCTGTTTTGAAGTCTGGGTCTGGCTTCGCTCTTAAGCAGAAATGCTCTTAAGAAAAACACTGATTTACACGAAAGTGCCAAAACATTACAAATAATAACAGGAGACACATGCACTCAGTTTTATACTTCTGAGAAAGAAACAGAGGAAAAAAACAAGCCAGGGAGACAGAGAGAGAGAGAGAAAGAGAAAGAGGGAGAAAGAGCGAGCACAAAATATAAAAAAACAAATGCACAAAGTTTGATGTGGTGCATGCACAAACCGAGCACGACGGCAGAGCTGTGCACCAGAAGCCTGCAGAGAGAGGAAGTGGTGTTGTGTATATGTGCGGTATATCTGTAAATGTGTGTGTGTGTGTGTGTGTGTGTGTGTGTGTGTGTGTGTGTGTGTGTGTGTGTGTGTGTGTGTGTGTGTTTGCTCATGTGCGTTTGCAGTTCTCAGGCATATGAACAACATTGTAAGTAAGGATACAAACGAAAGCCACAGCTGCTCAGGTATTATGCTGAGTTTCACAAAATTCTGTCAACATGCAACCGCAGTGCGCATAGCAGGAGGAAACGAGCGTCTAACCAGCAGCCTCAGGTGCAACACGCACACACACACACACACTCACACGCACTCACACGCACACACACACGCACACACAGAGCATGGAGGAGCTCTACACGTGAAAAGATGGATCATACTGTATTGGTTGGAGGTCAGGGGTGTATTAAGTATAGAGTGAGTCAGAGAAAACATTGTTAAATATATCCATTTATCAGAATCAGAATACTTTATTGATTTCACAGAGAAATTGTTAGGTTGCAGTAACTCCCAGTACAATTAAAGTAAAAATCAAACTTGAGAAGTTGTAAATAAAATATACTTATTAAGGCATATTTTAAGTATAGATGCTGTACAGTGGATTTCTATTTCAGGGTGTGATTAAACCTCAAAATCAACCAAATATACCAAAATAGCTTCAGCAAAAACACAATTAACATCTTCTGCAATATATTAAGTGCAACAGTTTAACAGATTTCGGCACCAATCCGAATTTACAACCTTTACAGATTCCCAGGGTGAAACATTGTTAGACATAGTTGTATCCTTCTAGCTTAAAACTTTCAATTTTCCTAGGCTATATTAACGATTTCCCCGAGGTGATGTGTGCTGCTGCAGGGCTTACAGACGGAAATATCAAGAAATATCTCAAATCTAGTAATTTATCAGATTTCTGTTCATTATTTCTCTATATTGAACCTATTCATCACAGAAACACAAGAGAAACGTTTACGTAGTGGAAATATTATCGTCGAACTTGATCAGATTTTTCCAAGGATATCTGTTCATTATCTGTTCTCTCACTGCAAATTCTGAGCCTTGGTTAATTCTTTATAGTCTGGCATGTTTATCTGTGTATCGCCTTTCTCTTGTTTATGTCGTGTGCAGAGCCTGTAGTAGTGTGTGTGTATCCACCACTGATTGTTTACGTGGTTTCCTGATCCCGGTCTAATTCGAGTCTCCAGCATCCTGTTTGTATGTGCTTTTGACCTTTGACCTGTATCCTGGAATGTTTTCAGCGCAACTACCCTGCACATGCGGCATACCTCAAGGGCCTCGTTTTTCTATGAATATGTGACGCTTGAACTGTGAACCCTGGGATTATCGACATGCCCGGGTTATGAATAAATAAGAAGTATTCAAGTATAAAGTCATGAATGTGGAAAGTTCAATAAATGGCAAGAAAGTCTTAATTTTTTTTTGTGACACTTTCACCTGAAATGTATTGCAGGAAAAACATGTTTGACGTATTACCCACTCCTAGGATAAAGCCAATCAGGAACGAGACCACAATTGCCGCTCCAATCAAAACACAGAGCCCTGGCTGCCACTCACCCGAGAGCACCACCTCGATCAGATCTCCCTCGTGGATATCGTCGGAAGAGGTGAGCCGCTGCAGGATGTTGTCCGAGTTCAGGTCATGGCGGAAAAGCATGATCTTGTCGTACATGCCAAAAAATCCACATTCTGGAAACTGTAACCAGATAAGGACAGAGAAAGATGCAATGTAATCATCCAAAGGAAAAATTGTTCATACAATTTCCATTACATCTATTTATATTATACATAATAAACTACATTAACTGAACTCAATCAGACATCTGGTTAAGTCGGGTCAGGTCAAATGGGTTTCGTGGTTCATTTATACAGTTTGTATACAATGGGACAAAATTTAGTTTCTGCAGGACCATGAAGCAATACATAACAATAAAGCAGTTCATTATAGACACCACCATTTCTAGACCTAGGCAAACTAGGTGGTCGTGTTTCTTCTGCTGAAGTTTAATATATAGTATATGTTTACATACTTGAATCCAGGCAATTGGCAATGATTATTAAATGTGTTTACCTTTTTTTATGGAAGGTTGTGAATGATTTGTATGGTGTGAGGGTGGAGCATTGTGGTGGAAGGGTAGGAACATATAAGGGTAGGACAATAGGAATCTCACCGAGGGTGCCAAAAAGGTTAGAGCCCTGAGTACACAAAGAAAGTGCTGCCGTCTGAACAATATTCTATGTTGAGGTTCTTTTGTTTTACTGCTTGTCCGTTCCTGAGTGCTATAAACCTTATTTCTTGTATCGATTTTTGGAATAATAATTCAAACCTTGGGTTACCTTATAACTAAAATGTTGAAAAAAAAAACCCAATGGAAACCACCGTAGATATCGTATCAATGTATTTTCATGGAAACTGTAATTGTGATTTGTGGTCTTCTATTGGTGGTATGTTATAACATTGTTTTCTTAGTCTATATCCTAATTAACCAAAATCAGAATGTATTTATTGATATAGACTTCAAAACACTTTCGTAAATCACTCTGGATAAGGAGGTCTGCCAAATACAACCAAAAAAAAGCTGACAATGCAATTAAGACCAATAGAACATCTGTGGCATATTGTAGATCATACACTATATAGACAAAAGTATTGGGACTTTTCAAGCCATATGCGGTTCTTTTCCAAACTGTTACCACAAAATAGGAGGCACACAATTGTATAGGATTTTTTTGGATGTGGTAGCATTACATTTTTCAAACTAGGAGACCCAAACCTGTTCCAGCATCACAATGTTTTTGTGCACAAAGCCAGCTTGATGAGGATATAATTTACATGGGTTGAAGTGGAAGATCTTGAGTGGCCTGCTATGGAACTCTGGTCACAACCCTACTGAACATCTGTGGGATGAATTGGAACATTGACTCCAGGTCTCCCCACCTCACCCACACCAATCCCTACTAATGCCCTCCTGGATAAATGAGCACAAATTTCCACAACTACACTACAAAATCTACTGGAACCTCTTCTGAGAGGAGTGGACGTTATTATAACTGCAAATGGGAAACAATATTCGAATACGATGTTCAAAAAGTACATAAGAAACTTGTCTGGTGTCCACAAACATTTGTCTAAAAAGTGTATGTTGGTATATACTGAACACTAATATGGAACCATACAATACGTTTCTACAAAGCGTTCTTTATTTGGTGATGATGATTTATTGATGTACACAAACAAAAAACATCCTAGAAACCACTTGGTAATGGTTAAGCTTAACTGGTTAACAGTTTGTAATGGTATTTGTAGTGGAAACCATTACAATTTCTGGAATGGGTTTTATATTTTTTTCTTTTTTCTTTTTTTTTTCTGCAGGGTGAAGTAAATTTGCCCTACTTTAGATCTTTACTTAATGGCAGAAACAGGAGTTGATCTCATCCAAAACATTTAATTTCCTAACTTTTTATTTCATTTGTTCAAAAGAAAATGAAGCCTAATAATCAGTTTTTTTTCCCCTAAAGAAAATAGTAAGAAAAATACCAGCATGAGTCCATAAATACAAGCAAATGAGCAAATCAAATCATAAAATGCAGACAATAAAAAATACAGTAAGAAGCAGCAAGGATAAGTAAATGTGTCACTTAGCAAGCTAATGTTAGCTGTTTAAATTTGTTCACTCATTTCTCCTGCAGCAACAGTTCGAGTTTATGTAAGACGTCAAACAATGAACAGCAGAAACAAATGTTGCCTCTAACGTTAGATGATTCAGCAATGAGGTTTTGTTCATGTTTATTGAGAAAGGTACAACATTTTATACTCTAAAACAGCAGTTTTCTGTGACAGGATTATTTTGTGAATCAGTATTTATTTATTTATTTATTATTATTTTTTTTTTACAGACTTCCATTACCTGTTAGCTATATTAACCTCCTGTGCATAGCAAAAAAATATGCTAGACTTGGATGCTGGGTTACAATAATTTAAACAAACGATAAAAAAAGGACAGTAAGACAGTAAGAATGCAATTAACATTTAAAGTGGAAAAAACAAATGGAAACAGGACAAAGTATTGCAGTGTGCTAAAGCAGGCTATAAAGTCACTCAGTGACTCAGTAGGAATGGAGATTGAACTGGACTTGAGACTATTTAGGAAACGAACCACCATAAAAACAGTTCTTTAGCTCGGCTGTGCAGGACTGGAAAGTACAGAGTAAATTTGTGGATAATGGATGGTTTGTCCTGCTCCTGGCACACTGCTCACTCGAGCTGCTTACACAAGTTTCAGTGCTTTACAGGAAAAGAAAAAAACATTACAGAGTTTACCCCAAATATAGTCAAATGGCCATCGCAAACATTTTATCTTACTTCTTACGAATACATGGTCAAAAAAACATAAGAATTAAATAAATCAAGAAATGAGATAATGAAATCAAGATTATTCATACTGTTCCATATTCCCAGCCAATCCACACTAAGGCTAAATAGACATGCACAAATTACCAGGTTTTCATGTAAAGTAGGTCAGAGTCATGCCTGTTGTGCTCGTTTATTGTGTATTTTGTACTGTGTATTCACTTCATGAGCAATTGAAACAGGGCGAGTTGGAAACCTGAACCTCACAGAGCAGCCCAGTCATTCATTCATCTGCCCGTCATCATCAATAATGCCTGAGGCTCAGCTAATGACACCCTACAATCAGCATTAGGCATTAACACAACCTTTCGGAAACCCGGGGTAATCCCACCAGTGGAGCGGTGCCTCAACAATACCGCATTATGCTGGGGAACGGTGGAACGATACAAAGCTATAACAAGGTTAACCATATGATCCAGTGCGTGCGAATAAAAGAAAGAAGCCGGACCCGGTAACGAGACAATGAATTGCGCTGTCTAAGGACGCAGGCAGACTATTAGCAGACATGCTATACACCACGCTTTAGAGAGCAACGTAAATATTTAATGCTACCCAACAGCCAAAGTTCACAAAGCATTACTGCTAATATTTTAGCGCACGAGTGTTCTATGTGCTTAGCACTGTAGCCAGTTATCCGCAATGGTGGCTATTAACTAGCCTTTAAGTTCTGAGAAAAAACTTTAAAGCTAACTGTAATGAAACCATTGATTGTCATTTTAGGGCATCCTGTATGTTTAAGCAAATTAAACAGATCAGACATTCGACAAGAAACATGCATTAAAATTTCAAACGTGTGAAATGAACCGACGATCTGATGACGAACGTACCGTCTAAAAGGTTTTATATTGTTATTGGAATCTACCACTGATTAGAAGCATAAATGATGCAATCTTTCCAGCAAACCACCAACTGACTATTAGAGTTCGCTGTCACAAATAGTGCAGGACAAACCATTGATTTTTCTCCTGCCAACTGTATATGCTATCAGTCTCTAAATCAGGTCACACTCTGCCTATTCTGACCAGTCTTCCTTGTCGATGCCCCTGGCTTTGGATAATGAAAGGCAGAAGTCCAGGTGGCAGCTTAGACAAAATAAAATAACACAATTTGCTAAAGCTAAAAACAAATGACCGGTGTCTCAAGTGCCACATTAAACAGCAGGCAAAACGTCAAGGGAATGAATCAGTGTAGACACTTTACTGCACTGTCTGGACAATAAGTCACCCCAGTTTGCAAGTGCCACTGATCTAAGTAAAGAAAATAAAAATTTCATTTTTTACTTTTCATGATGCCTGCACTGGCTCTAAAACAGCATGTCCCTGATTTTAGTGGGTAGCCCTATTTAGTTTTTGTCCAATTTGTGTTACATAGTATTGCGCTATACTCTTGCAGGTCTTTGCTACAATCCTGATCTAGATCCTTTTGCCAGACTTGGAAAACATCTGTACAAAATATAAATTCTTAAAATGAACCTATGAGCTTCTGTTTGTTCATCCACCTTTTAAATTCTAAAACAATAATATACTATTCCCCAAGCATGACGATCCCTTTTGTTCCAATGTAAGCACCAAGTTAACAGTAGTCTACATTGGATGTTGATTTGAAGCACAAATTTAACTGGGTTTCTGAAGTTTTCTTGAAGTGTTGCATGTACCCGGGCATCATTTATAACATCTATAATTTCATACAAATTAAAAATTACTTGATGCCATTTAAAAAATTAATAAATAATTTAAATGTGGAGTTACAACTGGGTCCTAAACGTTTTTATAAGTGATTTAAAAAATGTCCAAATGTACAATAAATGCTTCTAAATCCTTCATACACATGGCTGGTTCATGAATCGCAAATCACAAAATCACGCAAATCAAGTGAACAATGTGAACAAATGCACTGACTCAACCTACAAAATTTTATGTCATGCAACACTGGAGTCACTAAAAGTCATGAAGAACGCACCCATTAGTTTTGCATTTTAATTGAATCGTACTAAGGGTTTAATAAAAATGTTCTACTAATAAAAAGTCTACTCTACTGGTGTGTTCGTGGATGATGCAGGCTAGCCAGAAGATTGACAAAGACAATCTATTCATAGCCATATCTATATCTATCCTTAGCTACCAGTGTTAGTCAGATGGCAGTTTGAACTTGTAAGATTTCCAGCCAAGTGTGTAAAGACAACTCAGATTACAGGCTACATTACCAAGCCTAAGATGTATTAAATGGTGAAGGTGTAAAAGTCACTTAAACTACGCAGTAAACTATTTTTACGTGCATACATACAAAGCAATTGGCAGGATTAGTCTTAGCTTGTGGTAATGCCCCTATAGGTTTTTGCCTCAAACTACTATTAGCTTATATACTTTGCTAAGACTATGCAGCTCTGTATCATCTGAAAATCCTCATTCTCATTTCATTTCTTTGTGCTGTCTTGCTCCACTGGTTTGATGGATAGCTTGCATATAGATTAATAAACATTCAGAGAAACTACTAACGTTCCAGGCTTTCAGAAGTCAGTGATACTAATGATGAGGTATAAACATATTCAAATGCAAAGCCAGGCACTTACAGATACAAAATCATTTGAATTTCCATTACAAAGACAGCAATGAAGCACAGATAGAAACAATGGAGGGCAGCGTATCTATTGTGTAACTCTTCCAGTTTCGATTTTCTGCAAGGATTTAAAATCTGAGGAACTGATCGTCAGTACCAACCAGGGTGTATGGGAAAGAAGCCCTTGTGAAACATCTTCTTCCCCAGAGATTCAGGCAATCACACATGGGCATACAGTGTGTTTAATAAGGTCGCTACATATATTAAGATAACCACAAGTCAAATACAAATCCTCAACATGAATCATTTTATTTTCACTTCTCCAAATAAGCCACAGGTGTTTTCCGACTGCCTTTATACACATAAACACACACACACACACACACACACACACACACACACACACACACACACACACACACACGCAGACCATGCACCTTCTTAAGAGGCATATGTTACAACGGCAAAAGAGGAAACGAAGGATTTAGAAAGTGATTCAGCGAATGCTGTGGCAGCTCACAAATCTTTCACCTCACATAAGTGATCAGGAAAACACAACAGGAAGCACGGCTGACTGGATGTGAGTCGCCGTGACGTCGAGCTCCGTCACCAGGAAGGAGGAGGCCCAGCGTGAGACACACAACCACAATGACTCCCACCCTCACATTGTGAAATGCACTAATGTCCTTCAGGGAATAGGGCCTTTCCCTTGACATCAGAATTGATCCAGCACCTTTACTACAAAGACTTCTTAAGCGACTGTGTGTATGTGTGTTTTTTGCTAGGTGCATGGTAAAAAAAAAAACAGGTTTGGCTTCTTTGGTTTATTCTCTTAAGTGCACATCCTACAGCACTACTGTTTTAATGCTGATATGGGGTTAGAACTGCTTTGGTGCTCCAGTTAAACTCTTTGAACCTGCCTTCTAAGCAGGAGGAAAGTCGGTCTCTTATGTAATTTGATGTGGAAATTCACTAACATATGGTCCAAACATAATAACAAAATGCTTAATAGGAAACCCTTTTTAGGTAAAATAAGGTTTTTGCAAAATGAATACTCTTATCACCGTCGGTGTCCACCCTTTCCTTTTTAATGAAAGTTGTGCAAGAACTTGCAAAGAAGTGATTCAGCTGTTGCTGTGAGAATAAACACCCCACCCCCACCTTGTGTCACTTGTTTCTCAGTTTCAGGTCAACGTGTTAATGGCACCTAAAAGCCTGAGAACTAGTTTGGTTTGTGTTTTTGTAGGGGCACCTTTTTGTCTGATCCATTGACTTACAGTGGCCCATTAACCTACCAGTTCCTGTGCAGAAGGTGTAACCTATGTACCTATCAGTCTCTGTGAAGGAGGTGTGGCCTACGTACATGTCAGACTCCAGAGAAGACTACTTGTTCTGTGTACTTGTTATCTACTTAAAGCATGCATTCCCAAACGTACTGATTACTTTAGCCAAAAGCAATTCAGTAATGTATGGGTAATACTTGGCACATTTATACTTGGCAGCAGTGGTAACCCAAGTGGCACTGTTCACATAATCACACAATATCTAAAGGTTTGAAAGTGAAATTTACTAGACAGCATGTCAAGGCTTAGAAATCCCTGTATGTCCAATTTCCCAGGCAAATTGTACAATGTTTGATCTTCGTCTCAAATCGAAAACCTTATAATCAAAAGTGTTTACTAATATAGAAAATCCTGAAAGTTGGTATGCAGAAAAGTCCTTACAGTAGGTATGCAAGGCAACATGATGAGTTTAAACATTCAAACTCTTAACTATTTAAAGGAAACTGTTTAGTGTAAATTAATTCAAATTAATTTAATCCATATTCTATTGATATGCTTTTAACAGGAAATCGGCTTTACAGAAAGCTATACATAAGCTACAATTTCAATTCAAATTCTAAACAGAAGAGAGGCAATAGAAGTGAAAGTGGCAACATAAAACTCCCTGAGACCACATGAGGAAGAAATCTTGAGAGGATCCAGACCCAATAACACTGAATTTCTCTATTATAACTGTAGACCGTAGATAATTTATGCCAGTTGTGTTAAAAGATGTTGAAAGGAATGTAGGTATTTGAACGGCGGTTTAAAATACTATAGAAATACGGGATTCTGAACACAATGCTAGCGTGTTTGCGGATTTGTCAATTTTTTTATTGCCGAACTATGCTAGTGCGACGTGTCACCATAGTGAAAAGACTATAGTAACATGTACACTATTTCTTTTAATGCGGCTTATCTGGATGCAAATCATTTGTAAAATAAATAAACGAACCAAAAAAAAATAAATCCTGACTTATTTTGCCTCAACAGTACTGCATTTAATTATTAATTTATCTAAAAGGCTGTAGCTAATTTGGGTAAAGGCAATCGTATACATTATTAATTCAAAAGAGAGGACTGGTATTTTTTTTATACACAAATACTGCTCTTGACTGAAGTTCCTGTTTCACAGTAAAATATATACGTAAACAAACGCAAATCCGAAACCCAGTGTGAGACAGTGTTCAGTCTGCTGCAGTGCTGAAGGCCAAAAGCTCTGGACTCTGACGTGTGTCTATCGTTACCCAAACTTACGCACACAGCTGCAGTAGCATCTCCTTGGATACTTGGGAGAGATTTAGCTGATCTTTGGCCTGTGTAACCATGGTAGTGTTGTAGCATGCACACACACACACACACACACACACACACACACACACACACACACACACTGCGGAGGATGTTAGCTAGAGCCTAAAGGAGTTAACATGTTGTTTGGCAGAAAGCAGACCCTTTTTTCAAATCCGTCCTTGATTATAATCATCAAGCATTTGAGCCGGGGTTTGAAAATGACTGTGGTCATTAAATCCATTAACAGCTGACTAAACCTCCACCGCTTAGACATGAGGGTGCTCAAAGCATTAAAACCGGCTAATGGATAAAGGGCGCATATGCGTGATGTGTGATCAGGCATGAAAAGATTTCGGTGTGCTTGCTATTGTATAGAGAAAACCTGACCATGCATCTTGAAATTAGCAATACAAGCCTGTTTCTGCAGTCTAGTAAATAATAGTAAAAAAAAAAGGCAACAATAATGCTAAGGAATTATAGGAGCCAAAATATAAATTGTAATTTACTGGTGGACAATTCAGGTCTAATTTCTGCTTCAATAGGTTATGGAGAGTTGTTTCTAGATCAGCCCGCATCACCAAACCACAAAGAGAAGCAGGAATACAAACGAGATGGGAAGTCAGACTATTACAGGAAAGCGCACACACACACGCACACACACACGCACGCACGCACGCACACACACACACACACACACACACACACACACACACACACACACACACACACACACACTCACACACATTCACACAGTTTATTCAATCCAACAGAGAACCTAGAAAAAAGGCTTGAGGGAAACATGGAGAAGAACATCTGAAACTCCACACAGTGGAACCTGTGGGACTAATTGTTGCATTAATCAGAAGAGCTACAAAAAATATAATCATTATATAACCAGCGATAAATTATATAGAACAAAGAGATAATACCATCACGTGCCTGGTGCCAAACGAGCAATCAACTTTTTGAATGTCTGCAAGAAACCACACAAAGACACACACACACACACACACACACACACACACACACACACACAAACTCTGACAATGTTATTGTGGATCAATGTTGACATCTGTTCTGCTGTAATTCTACGACTATTGATTACCCTAATTCACCCTTTGGCAGAAAGGCAATTCACATAATCGTTTCAGAAACTAATTAACATCTAGCTTTGAATTACCCTGCATGTCTCGAGGTAGAATTTCACACCCGACCGCAGCGCCTTTTAGTTGGATGAACCTTTCGAAACAATTAAAGAGGGACTGTGGGATCAAATCATTGCAGCTGAACAAGATAAACCCACACAAACCAGTCAATTAGGCAACCAGCCCACCGGCATAGTAGTCAAATTACTGTATTGTAGCGCATTGTATTGTTCCTTATGCTGGATAATTTGGCTAAATTTTTTGGTTAAATGTAAGTTTTATTTCCCTACTGCTCAAATTAATAAGATAAAAAAAAACATATTTGGCAGATGCTTCTATCCACACAGACATACATTTTTCTCATTCATGAGCAGTTGAGGGTTAAGGGATTTGAGCGCAAGACCTTCTGATCAGAAGTCCAACATCTAACCAATAATCTACCACTTTATTGTCTTAAATGTTACAAAGTGCTGACACTGGTGACTTTTCCCCTCACAGAAATCTTTACTATATGAACAATTATTCATTTTTAAAAACATTTTTTCAATAATCTTTTCACGATGTTTGTTTATCGTTAGATTATATGAAGTGTATATCATATAATTCCTTGCATAATTAGCTGCTCCTACAGAAACAATAAAAGTTATGGTATAAGTCTGTAAAGCTTTGACTGGTCAACACTAGATTATGCACCTTTTCAAGAATTTGCGTTACTATTTCTGGAGTGTAAAACAGCCAAAACTGCCCAATACATTCACATTATCTTGATGCGTAATAGCATAATAGTGATGCTACAGGACAAAAACACATCTTTTGACTGGCATATACCATTACAGGTCTCGTTTGTAGTTACAGTGACAATACAAGCACCACAATGGCCTACACTTGAGATGACCAGAACATCACATCTGCTCAATAAAAAATCGTATCAATGATACAGTAACCCTCAAATAAAGAAAGCTTCATGTAATCTTTTTCTTCTTCTTTTGGCTTCTCCAATTAGGGGTCGCCACAGCGGATCATCCATTTGCCTCTTTCACACCAACTACCTCCATGTCTTCCCTCACAACATTCCTCCTTCCTGGTGGCCCTATCCTCAGCATTCTCCTACCGATATACCCTATGTTCCTCCCCTGCACATGTCCAAACCATATCAATCTTCGAATCCTGTCCATCCTTATCTCTCAAAATGAAAATCTCAGCATCTTCGGCTCTACTACCTCCTGCTCCACCTCCTGTCTTTTACTTAATCAAGCTTCATGTAATAATATTGCCATACAAAAAGATTATTGACCAAGACAGATTTTTATGAGAACCGCTAAAACGTGGTTGTAATGGTTCATCAACTGAAATAACTTTTGGATGGAATAAGATTTACCCTCAAAGATCAGAGTGAATCAAGCAAAAGATTTAAACAGTTTCTGATTACATTCATATTCAACCAACAAACAGGTCTGCTCAGCCATCACCTCAGAGAACATGCACGTGGTTGAGGAACTGTCGTCATTCACACATAGGCTCAAAATAGACTCATGCTGTTTCACTGGTACTTCATTTATGGAAACAGTTCTCCTGCATTGCTGAGGCAAAAAAATCCACTGAGGGTTTATGTAAGATTCTTTACTAGCCCTGAAGAATTTATTCGAAACTTAAGTGTGTACAAAGTGAGCAAGAGTCATGTGTGTCCACCAAAGAGAGCAACCGGTCTCTGAATACCATTACATATCTGGCAAGTTAAAAAAAAAAAATTCAGTAGTGCGCACCGTTTGTGAAGAGCACGGCGTTTGCATTTGTGCGACATCGTGCACAGCTGCTTCCTTTAAAAAAAAAAAGAAAGAAAGAAAGAAACACAAATCACAAATCAGAAGCAAAGCAGAAACTTGAAGTTTTCTGACCAGCATTTATAAAAATGATAGAATTTCACACAAAAATTGACAAAATTAATTAACTGGTACATTACGGTACAAAATAGTTTTTAAACGTCCATTCAGCTACTTTTTAGCACAAACAACATCAACGCTATAAAAGCAAGGACACCTGATGATAATGAGTGTATTTTTTTATTGTCTGATTATAATCATCATATTATGTCATCAATGCACGATAGATGTGACACGTAAGCAACACGTCTGTGTAGCGTAAGCAGCCATCTGTCCAATTGACACCGATCGCAATTGGCAAACAACACAGGCACGACAATAGGCTTTGTTATGATTTCTTAAAGAAATCTAATTCCCATGTGTACAAATATGCCGATTAAACCTGTCAAATGAGCCCGGAAAACCTACAGTAGCTGTATTTACATCATTCCGTTCATGTTGCCTTAATAAATATTAACATGAACAATGTTGTAAATCTCATACAAGATGTTTACAGAGAAAACTTAGTGGACCATGTGGACAATGCTGAATTTAAACACGTATCTGTAACTATTTCCCTATCTTACTAAGTACAGTGTGGGTGCAGCTTCCCATATATATTGACATTTATAGTATTTGGTAGACGCCCTTTTCCAGAGCGATTTACAATTATCTTATTTATACAGCTGAGCACTTGAGAGTTAAGCGCCTTGCTTAAAGACTAAAGTGCTTGGTGGTTGTACGTATTTTACCTCACGATATTCTGATGACGAGTCCAATTTAAGTCTTGCCAATGAGCTAAAGTTCCTGATATGGGCAACGTTTATGGACACCTGACTATAAGATTCGTATGTGCTTTTTGAACATCCCATTCTGCATTTATTCCCCATTTGCTGTTTAATAACCTCCACTCATCTGGGAAGATGTTCCTTTAGATTTTTTGCAGATTTGTGATCATTTCTAGTTAAGTCAGGTAGTGATGTAGGTGAGGTCACATTCATCCCAAAGGTGTTCAATAGGGTTGAGGTCAGAGCTCTAAAGCAGACCATTCAACTGATGTAAACCATGGAGCCCGCTTTGTGCACAGGGGCATTGTCATGCTGGAGCAGGGTTTTAGAGCAGGAAGTCACTGCGACGGAAAAACAAGAATTCCCTAACTTTGCTTGCCTGAATATATAAAGACCTAGATGTTTTACATTCAAATTCATACTTTAACCTTAGCTCCCTGGCTCCTTACAGTAAAGTGGCTGTGATAAATCTCTGTGTGTCATTTGACAAAACCTTTCAATTCGATTAATATATAAATCAAAAATCCAGTTTCTTTTGTTTAAGGTGTCTGGACAAAGTCATGCGACACAGGAGTCACTGTTTCTAGTCCTGTTTCCAGCTGGTTCAAATGTAGCTATTGACAGGTAGAGCACGTCATTTGCATTTGTGCGACACCGTGTAGAAATGCTTCCTTTAAAAAAAAAACAAAGAAAGAAAGAATGAAAGAAAGAAGCGCAAATCACAAGTGCCAAATCAGACCCAAATCAGAAACTTGGAGTTTTCTGACCAACATTTATATAAAAAAGTTAGTATTTTACTCAAAAATGTAAGGAATAAAGTAACTTGTACATTATAGTACAAAATATTTCTTAATGTCCAATCAGCTACTTTACAGCACAAACAACATCTGTGTTATAAATTCATTGACACCTGACAATAATGAGTGTAACTTGTTATTTTCTGATTATAATCAATATTTGTTATATATTTTTTTAAGAAAACAAATTCTCACGATTAAACCTGACGAGTGAGCCAGGGAAACCTAGAGCAGCTGTATTTACATTATTCAGTTCATGTTGCAATTTTCAGTATTAGGTGTGAACACTACCCATATTTCATATAGTCCACTTCATTAGGTGCCAGTGTGATTTAGAAAAGAGCTTAAACTTTTGTTGGTTGTTAAATCACTTGCAGACCTGTTACAATGGTACACTCCAATAGGACACTGAGGTCCAGATCACAACTTGGGGAAGCCTTGAATACATGATAGCTGGCCGAAACTTTGAAACAAAACTTTGAAAACATGTTCGAGCAGCTTCAACTTTGCAAAAATATTTGTACTGCCTACTTGTTATTGCTCATAAACCACTGCTCCAGATTTCTTTACAGCTACTTTTGACCTTGCGATTTTTCCTGTGTGAGTCAGGCACAATAATTTTGTCATTAACTCAAGTTAATATTAACACATGGAAGCAAAAGCGCTAGAAAGTTTCAAAGCTACTGGACCAAAAACTAGTCATAAGTGAATGTATTGCTACATGAAAGTCAGCTTGACCCCTTTTGTATAAATTTCCATCAAAACATCTCACTTCAATGAATTCCACATAATTCGCTGGAATTGTTTTTTGTAAAGGCAAAACCAACCTCGTATGCTTCAGGAGCCCAGACGGGATTAATGAAGCTGTAGATTCTAACTTGCAAAATTAAATATACAAATATACAGATTATACAATCAGATCAATGCATCCAGTATGGGTATAATCAAACAACAACAAAAAAAAAAAAAAACTTGTGATTTGTTTGTTTTTTTACTTTTTGTTTCCAAAGAGTATAATTGTCAAATATATTTCATCTCAATCAGTGTAGTACCTAAATCACTTTTTTGTAGAACTTTCACAAATTTGTTCATCTGCTTATAGATTTTTTAATTCACCTTAAAAAACCTGCAGTCTTCTGCATGTGTTGTGTTGATGATAATTTACTTCTTACCACATTAAAGCTGAATGTTTTTAAGCAATGTCACTGCGCAGCCATGAAGGTGCTTCAGTAAAAAAAAAAAAGGAGCTTATTTTAGCTTTAAAAAATAAGAAAAAAATAAGTAACATCACAATTTCACTTTAATTTATTATATATATATATATATATATATATATATATATATTATATTTCTAGTTAATATAATGACCCAATAAATTTGACATCCTATACAACTTATAACTGCATTTTTACCTTCACCTTGTTTAGCTTGTAATCATCCTGGACTTAAACCATTGGGTTAATATAGATAAATTTGATACCTGCACAAGCCTGTCTTTCTTTAAACTTTTCATACAGCTTGCTGCGTACAGGAAAGCCGAGCATGGCTGGCATAAGCGCAACCAAGCTGAGGGTGTTTCCTGGTGCTGTTTCCATGCCTCATGGCTATCCAGAGGAACAAAAGCATCTTGTACAAGGCAACGACAATCGGAAAAACACAACCGTGAAGAATAATTGTTTCACTTTGATATTCTACACTATGGAAAGATGGCGAAATCTACATATCGATGTCATTCATCAGATAGATGAAATGCAAAGTAGTTCTTATGTAACTATGAAGCCATTGTGCATTCATTCTCCCTTACTTTAATAATTGACTCGAATTCACATACAGTAAAGAGGACTATGGGATTTCCTTATACTCCTAAATCGAACCAAAATAAGCAACCATTAGAGGTCCCTAGTCTGGCTTTAATATAGAATAAAGCCATATAAATAGAAGTATATAAGGTTTTCACCATACTCTAAAACAGGCTTTTTTACAGGGAATATGTAATGGCATTCCATTTCTAATAGAGTCAAGTGAAGAAGACCTTTGTCTCCTCCAAAATTCTTTCTTTGATTCATATTTCAAACTTAAATATACAATTATATAAAGATTTTGCAAACCAGCATTAATGGTTTAGAAATAAGCGTTAGAGGTATAATTATATAAGTATTTATGTTGCTGTCCTGTCATTTTCTACATTTGGTTTTCTTTTTTATCTTTTTTTTTACAGGTGTTTTTCTTGAACAAATTTCTATAATTTCTAGAAAAAAGGTTTCTAGAATTGTCTAGAACAACAAATCTGGCAGGACAAGGCAAATCAACATGCTTGTTCTAATATAGTATGACACTCACAGGGACAAGGACTTTATCTCACATTTACCATAAAATCTATCGCTATTAATACGTCAATTTAAAAAAAAAAAGTGATGCTATTTAACAAAGAAAAAACTGTTGAAGTACAACTTGATGTTTATTAAGAGTCCCAACTGTTTGTAACAGTTACTATGTTTTCCACCATGAGAAAGTCTTCTGGTCAGAGGAGTTTAATTAAAGTTCTAATATCCAATCAAATTCTATTACTTGTTCACTAAAGCCCTGTACTGAGAATGTCTTTTTTTTTTTTTAGCTAAACAAAGAATAATTTCTAATAAATGCTGGGGAAAATTACCACTTTTTACACACTGTGTGTGAGTCACATCTGTGACATAGTAAGACTAAAATACCTTGGAAGGTTGTGCCAGTTTGGTGCAAAAGGCTTCCTCATTTTTCTTTCATGAGCTAGTCTTCTCTGTCCATAATAAAAGAAGCCTCCTTTGTTGAGAAATAAGGTTTTTGACCAAAGTACACGTGTCGGGTTTTTTTGTTCATTACGTCGCTCTAAGTTTTTTTTTTATTTTTTTTTTTGGTAGCTCATCTTTCAGATGGACATATTTTTGTCTGAGTGAGTTGCTGGGTTTTAAAAAATTCACTAAAACATGATATTTACTTCTGACACACCCACCACAATGTCCCTAAATTCACTGTTCTTCCACTTGGGGTGTTTTGTTATTGCACATTTTGCGTTACCACGGGCTCTTAAGCTTTTTTTCAGCGATTTATTTTTTTTCACAAGAGTTATCTGAAAGCATCAGTTCTGAAAATACAAGGCATACTGTATATGTTCAGCACTAGTGATGAGAAAGTCACCATCCTAGCAACTGTGAAAGATCTTCAACCTTCAACTCTTTAGCTGTATGTTCAGATAACAAATAGTCAAGCATTACAGAAGCAACTTTGAATAAGTTTCATGGTGCCATAAACCAGCAAAGGGAGTAAAGCATGCTTTAAGTCTACCCTTAAGTTGTTCCACATTTTAGAAGAACAATTTAAAATTTACACTGATGTGACCTTTGAATATTTAAATAGGAAAATGTTCATTATTACAAAAAAGCATAGTGGATTGCTGATTCAGAATTAATCATATTCGCATTAATTGTGGCAAATTAAGAAAAAAATGACAGTTTTCACAGGTCAAAGGTTAACCCTCTCTGTTTTAGGGGCTCTGTATCATGGCTGCACTCTGACCCCGGCTTCCTAAAAAACTGGGATATGTGACTAAATAATTTTACTGTGCTGTAATTTATATATGACAAGTCTCTTTCTTTCTTTCTATCTATCTTTCTATCTTTCTTTCTTTCTGCACAAATGACTAGATGCCTCATCCATTTTCAATTTAAATAATACACTAATAGTGATGCTTTTTGTATCTTCACAGCATGACGCAAACATCAGGACAGAATATATTAAAATCCAGTGGTGACAGTATTAAGATTCAAAAGTGTACAGTGCATTTTTTTTCATCTTTTAACAAGATTATTAAATGGGTCATTGTTTATAATGACCAGGTAAAAACCATTTATTCAGCTACTAACCAGGTCTTAGTTTATATAGTATATATAAATATACAAAAAAAATATATAATATACTTTTAAATGGTAGAAAGATTAATGATTAATGTGATGATTTTGCAAAGCAAAAGATTATTATTAGATAAATAAACATATAATATACTGTAAGCACATTTTAATGACACAAAATACAATCTACAAATAATATACCTTTCTTAATAATTATACGATAAATACAGCTAGTTGTTGTTTAACAGTGCTGTTAGCTTCAGTACTAAATTACTGGTGATCTCCGGATGTGTTGACTCATTAAAATAACCCAAGTTAAACAAACTGCTCTCCAGAAAACATGAATGAGGTTTTTTTGAAGATAATGGCCTCCAAACGGCAAACTTTAACCATCCTGGAAGAAGCCAAAGTCCAGACGGTCTGTTCATAATACACACATCTACTGTCTTTTTCGCTTCTCCTAAAGTCCATTCATTATGTAAACCACCTCCAACTGGTCAAGCCTCCACATACATCTACAACAATATTATTCTTCAGAAATGATGATGAGGTTTGAAAGCAGGGTTCCATCTACAACAGAGCCACCATAAAAGCTCACAGAGCGATGTCAACTTCAATTCAATCTGCGGAAATAGTACAGTGGCAGTTCAGTGCTTGATTCTGGGTAAAACAGGTCAAGGAAAGGTTGAGGTCGAGGTCATCACCTTTCCAAAATTCCGCAGTAAAATGGGATGAAGAACCGTTGGAAATTAATCAATTGTATGACTTACAAGTTGCTGCACTCATTGTGCATCAGGTTAGACTAGGGTTAACAAGTGTAGGAGTTAAACATTTTAACACTTGACATTAAATTCTAATTCATCCTATTTTCACTGATCATCCTTGAGATGTTTGGACATGTGCAGACATGGGGTATATCGGTAGGAGAATTCTGAGGATGGAGCCACCAGGAAGGAGGAAAAGAGGAAGACCAAGGAGGAGGTTTATGGATGTGGTGAGGGAAGACATGCAGGTAGTTGGGTTGAAAGAGGCAGATGTAGAGGACAGGGGGGTATGAAGACGGATGATCCGCTGTGGTGACCCCTAATGCGAGAAGCCGAAAAAAGAAGAAGAAGATCCTTAAGATGTTTCACCTGTGGTAACTAAATGTAGATTGTACAGACATGATATCTTTTGCATGTAGGGCAAAAGGAATTGTCCATAGATCACTAATCAGAATTGACATTTATGGCATTTGGAAAATGCTCTTGTGCAATATTGCTTTACATTCATACTTTGAGGAGCGATTGAGGATAAAGAAACTTGCTCAAAGGTCCAGCAGACGCTGCTTAGCTGTGCACGCAATTTTCTGATCAGTAGTGCATGTCTTAACCATTAAGCCATCGCTGCACAAACGCGTGTCAAGGCAAATTTTCAGAGATGGCCACAACGTATTTGCAGCTTGAAAGACAAAATTAACCAGTGCAGAAAATAGAATCACACAGCAAGCTGGCAAAGATCCACTGACAAAACTTCAGAGATCATGTGTGGAAATGGAACAATCTGTCAGAAAGGCATCTACCTCTGTAGGTACCTTAATCTTTATAGTAAAGTGGCCAGATATATGCAACCCCTCAACATAAAGCTCAGTATAATTTTCAGGCTATGATAAAGATACTCTAATTAAACTGCGAATAAATTATTTACCATTAAATGCCAAGTGTTACATCTAGTTATTGGTTTCCTGATAACTGTCCAATTATTTCTTTCTTCCTGCAAATAAATCAGGTAACAACAGAAGCTAGAAAAACGTAAATAAACACGAGGGAATATTTCTGAATGCGATATGTAAACACCAGAGTGGGTAAATAATATTTTTGTGCTATCGTTAATGCGTCAGTATGGGATTATATTCATTCGACTCTGAAAAAAGGACATTTCTAAAAGGTTTTAAAGCAACTTTAAAAGCATCGGTTTGCAGACGAAATTGTAAAACATCTGTGATTCGTGATGTGACCTGTAAAAACCCGAAACTCAAGAAAACACCTTGTTTCCATACACCATTTTAATTAACTCGACGAGTGGCACCTTCAATAACATGGCCTTTACGTGTGTTTACCTTCAGCATAACACAACTTGAGATTCCACTTCATGACTCTAATGGATGAAAAATCTTGTTTATGCTACAAGTTAACCTGTGATACAATTATCTATCTAGAATTTTTTATATTTTTTTTTTATCTGCCAAAACTACAATTTATTATTTAAGAATCTTTGTGACTGGTGAGAAGAAAAATCCTTAGTGTACTAAATGTGTGATTATACTGTAAAGGCCAGTATTGCAATCATGTTGAACACATTGTACAGCCCTTCTGTGTTCAGCCTGGCTTAGCTGTGAACACACACACTTCCTGTGACACTCTCTTAATGGAATTCAAACTCGCCAGCAGAGTGGTTTATGCATTAAACAGGTAATGACCCTTAACTGTGCACACAGAGCTCGCTCACATAACAGTGCTTGATGTAAAGCATTTCGTTTCAGCATGAACGCTCTGTTGAAGTCGGATTGATGTATTTAAAGGGGAATTCCGTTCAGTTCTGCTTTTAGACCTTCAACTTTGCTAATATAGTTCGTTTTTAGATGCAGTGACTTCCTGACCAATCCTTCCTTATAGCAACCCATACAACTCTAACCTAAAGCTTAATATACATTAGGTTCTAACTAATGCTAATAGCTGTGCTGTTGAATCGCAAATCTGAAAGCTCAGGTTTTGAAGCAGCTCTGGTATATGAAGGACCACAGTTTTATGTTCTAAGACTATATTGTTTCCATTGGACTTACGCCGGATGCTTCCATAATCCCAGTGTCAATTAACAAGGATAGAAAAAAAACGCAGCCATAACAACTCATATGGTATAATGTTTTGTAAAGAGATCTTTATTTTGCATTTTTTTTTAAGGAATCTCCAATGTTAGTGCTCTGTAGAGCTGTTTCTTTAACTTTTCCACCACAGGAAATAAACCATAATAAAATGATAAAATCACACTAGTCCGGTAACTGATTATTTTGATGTAACAGCACACCAAGCATTTCTCTTCCTTAAATAATAGGCTATTAATAACCAAAGTCTACTTTACAAAAAATGTCGTTTTTATCAGACATTCTTTATAGTCCAGGTGTTTAACAAGTAAAACTAGCATATTGTGTCTAAGAAAACTACTGAAAAGGATTGTAATCTATGTTGATGCGAGCGCATACACACAGTTTGTGGTATAACAGGACCCATTTAAAATAAAATAATCGCAGCAATTTTAGATATAGGTCAAAGCACAGCTGGGCAAGATCAGGAAGCATAAATTCAAATCCATAATGACACAATAAAAAACATAATTTAGTAGGTAAACCTGAATGAATAGGCAAATAACCGTCGATAACTGTGATGTCTCTAACACAATGAGGTACAAATAGGGAGAATAATCAAAGACTAAATAGGGAAACTCCTCAAAGGCTGAATACAATGGGGAAACAAACCAATGGTAAAATAAATCAACATGGCTACAAACACTGTGAACAATGTAAAGGCCACTTTATCTACATTTTAAATGAGGTTTTAGCAATATCGGCTTTAGATCAGCAAATATACACACAAAGAACTTGGCTACATCAATACAATACAAGTTATAACTAACGTTAGCCAGTAGCATGTTGCTAAGCTAATCGCTTTTTTTTTTTGGCTGCATTTTACTGCAGTTTTAGTTTAAAATGTTTGCTTCATGATTGGTAAAATGTAGCCCTGGTAGAACATACAGAAAAATAGCAATTCAGACAAGTAATGGAAACAAGTGTGTGTAAATTAGCTTTTTATTAGCTTTTGTGTGTTTCGACAGAGCAAACGAAAGGCACGCTTTCACAGAGGTGTCTATGTTTTTGTGTAAATGTCCCATTTTACACATTAATTGCGAAACACCTTTAATACAACTTGCAAACGCAGCATATAAAAACAGGCTTTTGTGAATAGTACAAAGAACTGGGGATGCTTTGTTGGAGGGTCTTTCAACAGTGATAATGGTGACTGACACACACACACACACACACACACACACACCCGTGTAAGTGGAATTACTTTTCACAGGTTTTCCACTGAATAAAATAACTGTGAGGAGCTAGCTGCAGGAAAATGTTACTGTGTGGGATCCCATAACATTCTTGAAATTATTGAACAAATAAAAAAAAAATTTGATTGAATGAAAATAAGCACCAAAAAAAAGTATTTTACTCAGCACATATACAATCCTGCACAATGAAATTCTTCATTACATATCCCAGCTTGTTAGGAAGCTGGGATCAGAGTGCAGGGTCAATGCTGATACAGCACCTCTGGAGCAGAGAAGGTTAAGAGTCTTGCTCAAAGAACCAACAGTGGGCTGGGACTTAAACCCCTGACCTTCCAATCTATACAATCTATACAGCCCCATCTACATTCCCATAACAAATAAAAATTCATAAATGAGAAATAAGTGGTACTCATCATGTGTCCATCAGCAACACAAGCAAACACATTACTTCCAGTCTGAAAGCACTTCTTAGTTGTCACACATTGTCCGCAGCATAACAACGAGGGAAACAGGGCCTCACACACTCACTAAACCAAAATAAATTAGGATTCAAAAGGCCTGTTTAAAGTAAACACTGAAATCTCAACATTCTTGCATTGCCAGTGAATGATGTAAAAGCATGTCGGAGAGCAGATTCTTCACATCCTAGGAAATATAAATCCATCACTTATTTGGTCCGGGCCTTTTCTAGGACCAGCGTCGGTGCCAGAGTGTTTATACACAGGTCTAAGAGCACATGCTGACCCAGATTCACACTTATCATCAATCACTTTAGCAGCTATAATGTGATATGATGTTAAATCGATATCTCGGTCACAGCTATATACACAGTTTTCTATGCCCCTGTGGAAATCCTTGCTGAAAAAAAAAAAAACAATAAAATGCCTCATATATTTTGCAATAGTTTTAATGGCTATAAAAGGAATTTGATTGGTTTTAATTGTAATTCTCTGTGAATATTGACTGGTAAATACTTTTCTTCTACTTATGTCTAATGAATATCATTAAGGTCCAATAGAATATCTGTGGCAACTTGTAGATCACAGGTTGGTATCTACTGGACAATATTAGGGGTCATTGGGATGCCATTCAGATTCCAGTAAGTTTCTACAATGATTTCTTTTGGTCTGATGATAATGATTTAATGATGTACACAAACACACTACATAATAGTAACCATTTGGTAATGGTTTTAATGGTTAACAGTTGATAACTTGTAATGGTATTTGTGCTGGAAAGCATAACATTTCTTTATGCTGATTCCTAATTTTTAACAGGGGTGTAGTCAATCAGCCATGACATGTCTAGTGTCTAAAGTCTAAATGTCTCTAGTTTTACACTGGAAACATCTACAGGACACATACTGTAGGTATGTTTAAACCATCCCACTCTCACCTCACATCAAACTGATTTGTATCTGAATCTCATATCAATTCTATAAGTCAAACATGCTTGTGTGGTTTTGTACAAAGTTTTATGTTGTGTAGCTTTATGTTGTGTGTTGTAGCTCTTTGTTGTTTAGTGTAGCGCCAGCGCTCTGTGCAGAACTCAGTTCAATAACTCAATGTTTATCATTGAATTTTATGTTTTGGGTCTTTTAAATACATTAAGAGAACAAAAGCTGCCTTTTCTTTTAAGCTCTATTACTTATAAACATTAACAAGCTCGAATACACTGTATTTCTTAAATTTACACTTTAAAATTCATATACTGTAAATGATCAGGACTACTTTCCACGTGCTAATAAATGTATTTAAATTTCCAGTTCATTGTGTACACTAAAAACATAATGGCCGTTATATTTGTATTCCGGTGCGTTCACTCTAAAAAAGTTATGTCATATGGTATTTTCTTCAGCTCCTAAAGCACGGAACTGATTTAAGCGGGGCTTGTGATGTCCCACACCAAACAAGCACGAGTCGTGGACTAACCACTGCCTCCTCTTCCTCCTTACCACACACAATCCCCCCACTCTTCCTCCTCCACACACACTTTCGGATACCAAACAGGACAGAATGGCGACCGGCAGGGGAGGGAAACTCCCCCACCCCGACTTCCTGTCGACCTGAGGGGCAGTCCCCTCTCTCTCCCCCAACACACACTCACTTACTCTCTCCGTCTCGCATACACAGAGAAAGGCTAACACCCTGGCCCATCCAGCTAAAGCGTGTCTACCTCATAAGACTAGAATTAAAAACTAGAGTTTGGATTTACACTGCAGATGGATTTTGTAATGAAATGCAATTAACCATAGCGCTGAACAACAGTGGATCAGCAGTGGCTCATTAGCAGTCGTGAGATTTGCTCACTTAGAACCTGTGCGTCTGGTAATGAAAGACTCTTCTTTCTAAAAAGGTGAACTACCAAGACAAATGCCAGAAAAAGTTCCCGAAGCACCACTTTCAGTCACAACAACACAGGATGCAGGTCATGTGCTGACCCACGATTGACATCATTCCATTCGTCTCCATGATATCCTTTCCTGTCGCAAATGAGAGCTGGTCAGTAAAGCTACAGCTGCTAAAAACTGAGCCTCTAAAATTAAAACTACAACTACCGTCTTATCCGAATTTCTCTACATGAAAATCTAACACCAAATGGCTGTATAGGTTTATATAGGCTCGTCGAATATTAGCAAACATTATTTTATATAATACACCATTTTACAGAGTGAAACTACTTACACTCAGGTCTCAGGCAAAGTAACACTATTTAGCAAGTAATCAATAGACTACCTCATGATTTTGGTTGCATGTTTAACAAACAATGACAGCTCCATTGACAACCTCTCAATAAAATGGTTGAAAGCTTGATATCTAAATATTAACCTAAGTTTAGCAAAGGTGGTTGTTTTAAATCTGCTTCACACTGCCTTTCAAATTACTTGCTAAAAACAACATGATAAATTAATTAAACATGTACAAAGGCTTCATTTACAGTTAAATTGTATGTAAATATTTCCGTACACCAAAGCAGACTCGATCTTCTTTAAAATCATGTATTGTAATCACATATATATTTAAGGGTGTTTATACGTGATTAATGGTATAAATAATAGCAAATTTACATTTAATGATCCAAATAAAAGGAAAAGCTCACAGTGAGCTGAAAATGACAAAACTACAAAAAAACTCTGCATGTGCTAACGCAGCTCAGCTACTGCAGCGCACCAATTACCAGAAATACATAAAAACGTTTTATAGTGCCAAGAAATTCACATATATATCCTAATGAAATACATATATATCTTAAACTAGGTGTTTTTTTCCTTTATGCTACTTTTCTTGTAAAATTGTTCCTGTAATGAGAATTGCTTGTATCCAGGCTGTTAAATATAGCATATTCTGATGGATGCACAAATTATAGCTTTCCAATTAAGTAACTAAATTATACCATTTCAACTTTGTTGAGTTTTTCTAATTCATTCAAAACCCAGTCAGCAAATCGAAGCTCACACTGCTTGCTTCTGTAGCCATAGTATCATTGTTGTTACTGAATAATTCATATGTTTCTAAATAGTAAAAGGAGAATTTGAAAATAAAATAGCTAGGAGGTTGAAAAGAGTTTCATTTCCTGCTTGAATGGCTTTATATACCTTTGTATACTTTGTTAAATAGTTACATTTGACTATAGTTGACTGATCATAAAGTAGCAAAATAAAAAAAGATTTTCCAGCAGCTAATCTTATGCATTAAAGTACAAAATAAAATAATTTATCATTGGCGATATGCAAATGTTGTGAAGATTAACATAGAAAAGATATAGCTAAATGGAGCAGACACTTTCATTTTTACATCCAACTTCAGCCAGTTAAGGTTTGATGTAAATTTGTTTAGTTTTACACTAGCGCTACAATGCTAATGAAGCTAGCAAGTATAAGCAAAATTCTTCCCTACATAAACTTGCTTCAAATTTACACTGACTACAATTTAATGTCATTTTTGAGTAAGTGATTTTGTACAGTAAAGGCACAAGTTTTTAAACATATAATCTTAAATGGAATTGTGTTATTATTTCCCACAGGGTTGATGGTTACAGTGAAATCAGTCTGTAAAAAAGAAAAAAGAAATAAATAAAAAGAAATAAAAAACATTTAAGATGGAAGCCACTGTACACTAATTTAATTATAATATTAATTGAAATATTATTATCTGGGGTTCCCAACCTTAGAGAAGCTTTAAATAAAATAAAAAAAAATAAATAAAAATCTTTTTACTTTTTATGGCATTTTGACCCAAGATATTATTATTTGATTTGTATGTATTTATGTAGGTTTAAAATACCAAACTTGAACATATATAAAGAGGAAACAAAAGCAATGCCTGGCTAACAAACTAGCTGTCAAACAGACTAAAAATATTATAAGACAAGAGTAAATCGATTAGTCTTATTGATATATTATGGGTTGTTATGTTAAAATGTGTCAAAATGACCAAATTAATTAATAATACCAAAGCTAATAGGACAAATAAATGAAATATTGAAGTAGCAAGAGAATCTATTGAAACGAGATATGTTGACATTATGAGTTA
Organism: Silurus lanzhouensis; assembly: GCA_039877035.1. NCBI lineage: Eukaryota > Metazoa > Chordata > Actinopteri > Siluriformes > Siluridae > Silurus > Silurus lanzhouensis. The sequence continues at coordinate 312,346 of JBCEWE010000352.1, read as the reverse complement.
AACCTGTTACCTTAATAACTTATAATACCAAAATAAGTAAGTATTGAATCAGAATAAGATATTAGTTTGAGCTATGATTTGACTATAAAATTATGACCTTAGATATTATTGAACTTATTTAGTTATAACATTTTTATTTGTATTGTGCTTTTAACAATGGACATTGTCTCAAAGCAGCTTTACAGAAATTAAGCAGTTATAAAGTTGTATAAAAGAGTGTCTAACTTTAGTGACTAGAACTTTGTTCCTTATAATTGTTCTGGTATATAATTGTTGATCCTTATCAGTGGTGACTGCGGCAAGGAAAAACTCCCTGAGATTTCATAAGGAAGAAACCTTAAGAGGAACCAGACTCAATTCAGACTCAAACAGGTCCATCATTGATGAAGTGTGAATAGGTCCTCAATTACAAACCTGTGGTCCTCAACCATTGTAGTAGACTGTTGATATTAATTGCAGTGTTGGATATTTCTGTTTCGGTACTTTAACTACAATTGGGTGGCAAAAATAATCAATCTTTTCATATTCCTTTCAAATGTTGCCTCAGGCAATATGTAAACATAGCAGTTAAGTACTTTAACTGATTGAAAGGTTTATCGTGAATAATTTAGTAAAGAAAGCAAGGATTCTCTCGTCTGTATACAGTCGGAATAAAAATCATTGATTTATCACCATGCATCGATCTACATCCAATATATGTGTTCAATTATTATAAACATACAATTTCCTAATTACATGAGCTAGAAAAGTGCTGCTTCCATGCACACACACACACACACACACACACACACACACACACACACACACACACACACACACACACACACACACACACACCAATTTAACTTACGAGTTACTGCGGAACTGGAAGCGGTTTGATGGGTGGAAAAGATTTAAGGTGAGATAGAGTTCCTTAACATTTGCATGCCTTTAGGACAAAATAAAAGAAAACAATAGCAGCACGATGTTTAGCATGCTGTTTTAACTACGCGATCACAAAACCGATATTCAAATCTTTATCAAAAGAAATTATAAAGAAGTTTGAATTTTAAAAAAGTGGAATTTATTTTAGAAGTTTGCATCTTTATTTTTTTATTTTTTTATTCGCCATTACTGTTATACATCTGGTCAATCTGTACTGCTACAGCGTTGAATACATGTTTTGCACATTGTCTTCTGCTAAATGTGCACTCTATGACTCTCTATTGATACTTTCCTTGCTATTTTTTGTACCCGTGCCTCGGCTGGATCACTCTGATTTATTCTAAAACTCTTGCGGTAGTTTATTGTTTATTGGGGATTACTGAGTGCTTCTTTCAACAGCATCCTGTGGCACTAAAAAGCGATTTCGTGACCCTTGTTGAAAGCTGTAGCTGAGAGCTTGGTGTGCTACTGTAAGCTGATCGGAACATTATGAGCTTAAAGACCGAGCAAGACTCTTAACCGTAAACTGCATATTATCCGGTTTCAACTAAAGATCTCTTTTATTACAATTACAATATATTTTTTTTACAATAAAACGTAAAGAGAGGGATGTGGCTAAAGAACTTGGTTTGAGATAAATGGAAATCTGTGTATTTATTTCATTAAAGTGGAATCCTGACGTTACTGCAACACAGCACCCCATGAGACCGTGACTTTATTGTCCCTAGTACACTTACCTCAACCGTCACTGTTAGCACAGGTTTCAGAGTTAATGTTAATTCTGCTTGCACCATTGCAAGAGTGCAACCTGCAGCACAATGGCAACAAAAATGCATTTTGAAAAGCGCTAATAAGATCCTAAGGATCACAGAAAATTATTATAAGATGACGCTCTCAAGAAAAATCTTTTCTTTTCAAACTCAGAGATAACATTAAAGCATTTTTACCACAAGCCATAACTATTAATTTTGAGTGAGGTTCAAATTGATCTATTGATAATTCGATTTTGGTTCACGTGTAACTAGATGGTTGTTCAGGTTTGAAGGAAAATGTTGAAAATTCACTGGTGATTTCGAGAAATCTGCGTTTGAAACATGAAGCAAGCGCTTGCTGAGGTTACAGATTCTGTTTGAACCGTTCTTTTGTGATTTGACTTATAGAGGTGCCAGGTCTTACTCTCTGTATCTCAGATCCTCCAATGCTCTGTATTTCTTTTGCCGAAATCTGTGAGCAATCTCAACTTTTAGCTTGAACTGAATTCATCCTCGATTCGAACTCACAATTATTTGGACACAAGGAGGCAATTGAATGTGGTGTAATGTGACACTCTGGGTTTCAACAGAGGATGTGTGCGGGCTGTTGAGTAAAGTAACACCACACAACTTGTGTGTTTACCTTCTGGTCCACAATGGAGCACACAAGCTCTTTGACCGCCGACAGGGAGACATCAGAGGGGTCCAGATTCACCGTTTCCCTGGTGAGGCCGATCTGCAGCAGGAAGGACACGCCATGGAAGGACTCGCGGGAGAGGGTCGGGCTCGGGGCGCTCGCGCTGCCGTTGGACAGGCGGCCGCAGAGCGTGGCCGGGGGGCTCGCGGAGGGCGAGGGCGTGGGCGCGGGGTGCGCGGGGACGGGACACGGTCTCGGGAAGGACGGAGGGGAGGAGCTGCCGCACGAGGACATTTGCACTCTTTTCGGCCGGCTTTTCGACGCTGATCACCTCTGGAAAAAGTCCAGCATGTCTCAAATCCTGTTTTCAAAACCTCATGTCAATGCTTCACATGTATTTTTTGTCCCCCCCCTAATAATATTTACACATATATCCAATTTTGTTTTGCTTCGATTGGCCAACTGATACACACTCTTGAATGCTTCGAGTGAAAATGTAAATCCGGCGCGTGACCTCCGACAACATCCAGTATCACTGTAAAGAAACATACATAATTAAATCTAAAAAAAATAAATGATAAAAATATATATAATAATTAAATTGTTTCATAATTTAATAATAATATTACATTTAATATTAATAATTATTGTTATTTAAATGTTTAATCTATATATATTTTTATAAAAAGTGTTATAATATTATTACAGTGAAGCACAACACTCCGACACACACACACACACACACACACACACACACACACACACACACACACACACACGGGTGCTGGAGGTGATTTTTACATTTTAAACATCATTTCACCCAATGCAATGAATCAACAACAAGCCTGTTACCATGAAAGAAAAAAAAGAAACAGAAATTGAGCTCACTGATGTAACCTGTATTACACTTATTCCTCAAACTAGTCCATCCATCCTCCTAACCTCATAGCCTGTTTTATATAGTCTATCTGTTTGCTCAAACATTCGAGGTGAATGCACATCTGGGCAAACATCTGCACCCCATTAACGCTCAGACGCATAAAGCATACAGTATTTTTAAGCAGTAGGCTCTTATTAGTCTGTCTTCAATAATGGATTGATGAAATCCAAGTAATAGAAGAGTGGAGAATAATAATAAAAATTCAGATACCTTTCTCGAAAAGGCGAATTTCCTTTCTTGAAATGCCAAATTCCACCATAGGCCACTTTTTCTTTTTTTTTCTTTTTTTATTTAGGTATATACATTTTCCCGAGTGTGCCGCATGAAAGCTCCTCTCGGATCTTCTGCAATGTTCTCGTGGAAAGTTTTCTTCTAGAGTCGATGCTCTGCTCACCTTTTCCAACTTCTCAGTCTGAAAACTTTTCCATCACGTTTATGCGTATCCCATTATAAAAGAGTCTCTCTCTCTCTCTCTCTCTCTCTCTCTCTCTCGGTCAATGTGGATAACACGGATAAACGATGCAGAACCAACCAAACGTTTCTGTGATCCTGGGTCCGCCTGTTTCCTCCTCTCAATTCGTCCTGCCCTCTAAAACTACATTTCCAAACATGCCAATCAAGCGGATGTCCTCTGCGCATGCGCTCTTTCACTAAAACACGAGCTACGTTTTTTTTCCCTCTCTGTCTGTTTCCCCTCTTCTGTATCAATTTCAAAATCGATAAAATTTCAAGATTTGCGTTTGCAATAAAAACCAGATACCAAAAGTGGTAAACACGGAGTCAAAAAACAAAAAAAAACAAGAGTCCATTGCAATAGTTCCCACAATAGCGAATTAGATATTTCGCGCATGCGCAGTGTTAAATCGAGCTTCCTTCAGTTACTATGTTATAAATTCAGTTGTTGTTTTTTTCTTTATCTGGAGACAAAAAAAAGACATTGTTATAATTTCACCTGAACAATGAGGAAATGTGATAATGTCAGCGGGTTAAAGAAAAATAAATACATTCATAGAAATGTTAACGAGATCTCTTGCGCATGCGCGGTTCGAACTAACTTCGTGTTACAGGAATGGCCGGAGCGTCTGCGACCTCTAACGGTGCGACTGAAAAGCGCTCCGGAGAGGCAGAAAAAGAGTGTAAAAAAGGATGGTTGTGCAAAAAAACTCATTTGACACGTCGCTGGAAGCCGGCTTGGTTTCAGATTAAAGACTCCAGACTTTACTACGGCGGAAAAGAAAAGGTAAAAGGTAGAATAGGTGTATAAGGTGTGGCAAGTGTCCGAGCTTAGGCACGGCTTTTCGGGAACCTAAGAAGGATTAACATACTAATAAATATCTCGACAAACCTTTCTGCTCCAAGTAGACCTTTAACAAAATAAAATGGTGATTTACTCAACTTTATCATGCGTCCAAACTCACAGCAGGTATGATTTCCCAGACACTGTTGTTCTGGGTTACCATGGCAACCAGACGCTCTTGCTCTGCAAGGCCTGGCCAGATCATTGGATGAATTAAGGCTTTGCTGTGAATGTCTATAAATACAGTTATATACTTGTGCATGGTTCATTGTATGTCAAAATGATAATATGCCTTAAACAGCATGAATGTGTGGTGAAATTATTCTCGCTCACAATGGTCTTATTCTTACAGTATCCGGTGAAGTCCATCAGTCTGATTGGGGCAGGAATTGAGGCCCAGGACCAAGATGGACATTTTGACTGGACTATAAGACCACAGGGAAGTAAAAGAGCATATTTCCTTCGGGCTGGCTCAGCTGAGGAGCAGCAACAGTGGATGGTGGCTATCTGTGAAGCACAGATGGGTTCTGGAGAGCACGCTTCCAATGCATGTGTGATCCAGTAGTGTGTCTGACGAGGAGGTCCATTCCTGTTTTACTCATCTTATAACAGTCACCGCCTTAGAAAGAAATAAAGTTAGATTGTCAAATAATTGAGCATCCTTTCCAGTGAAAATAGAGTAAAAAATAGAGTAAAAACCCTAAATGAAGTCCTTTTTTTATAAAAGTTAAATGCTGGCTAATGAAAAGCCTAACCAAAGCCAGCCCAAGTAAACCAACAACCAACACGAAAAATCATAGCATCAGGGCTACAAGTTACTACAGAAATCATATATCTGCAGAATTTCATTCAAAAACAAACCTGTGAATTGAATTGCAGCCCAAACTAATGCTGGTTAAGAAAATCAATCAACACCACTTGAATAATCAGTATCAAGCACTGAACATAGACATGAACATAACACAATTCTAAAAGTAAAAAGGCATAGTCATATAAGTCATATGTATAACATTCCCTAAAATATTCACAGAATCCCTGCAGTTTGAAATTATTGCAGACTTTAACATTTAATTTCCATTACACACCCACAGGGGGCAGTGTTGTATAATTAAACATGGGATATAGTTTTTAATTATTTTAATTGTTTAATTGTTTAATGTTTAATTATAAAGATGCATTTATCACTCATTTGACCTCTGTGCTGCTTTACTTCTCTGTAAATGCAATATATCAAGAAAGTTAGGTAAAAACCAAAACGAAATGACTGGAGAAAAGTACAACTCAGCAAGCAGCATGGGGAATATAGGCTACTGATAGATATGGTAATAATGGGATTATACATCACTGATAATTTAGATAGATAGATAGATAGATAGATAGATAGATAGATAGATAGATAGATAGATAGATAGATAGACAGATAGACAGATAACAGTTAAGCTCAATTCAAATAAACTATATTAGATATTAAACAAGCAGGAAATTAGAAGAATATGATTAGAAATGCTGTTTAGAGTGTACCTGTGGGGATTGGTGTTCATTTAACCATTGGTACTGGATGAGGAGGTCTGGGGTGCTGTTAGTGTTCCAGTTCATCTCAGAGTGTTCAGTGGACTCTGTGTAGGACGCATGGGTTCTTCCACATCAACCCTTTCAAACCACATTTTCACAGAGTTCACTTTTTATACACATGATACACGGTCATGCTGGAACAGATTTGGGCCTCTCAGTTCCCATGAAGGAAACGGTACACTGGACACTTTGTGGCCACGGTTTTGAAAAGGAACGCATGTGAAATTCAGGTGAATTCAGGTTTCCTAAAATTGACCATTTACTGATTTTGTGTGAAAGATTTGGACACTGTGGAAATCTGGAGACGGATGATCCGCTGTGGCGACCCCCAACAGGTAAAGCAGAAACAAGAAGAAGAAGAAGAAGACTGTGGAATCTTGGATTTAGTTTTAATTATTAAAATTATTTAATTAATAAATTATTTGAGTGTAAACAGGTGCAAGTTTGGACCAATCTGTTTTGAGAGGATTTAGGAAATGTCTGATAAATGAACATTTTCTCCCCCAAATTGGACTAAAACTATTTCTTGTGAAGGTGTGAACTGGTGTTAACAGTAGAGTAAATGTAATCATTATGGACCAGATTTAGACCCCCAATATTCCCTGGCTGAAAAGTGAAAGCAGCAGAAGTGAAGAGGTTTTCAGTGTTCAGGGTCGCGTCCTGAATAGCGGATTTGGCGCAGTGATGTGGAGCTGAAAGTGTAACCTGATCCTCCGCCCATCACTCCTGCTGTTTCAGAGCTCTGCTCCTGAGTCTCAGAGAGGAACCCAGGCGCCTGCTGCTGCTCAGCACACTGCTCTCCAAACACTTCTGCAGCTCTCCAAACACTTCTGCAGCTCTCCAACACTGCACAATGTCTTTACAAAACCTTGGTGAGGAATATACTATTAAGTGATCGATTTTTTTTTGCCTAAACGAAACAAAAACAAACAAACAACCGATGGAACCAATAACAAAGTGGACTCCGGCTCAGGTTGTCGCTTGGATGAGAGGTAGGAGATACTTTTCAATTTAATTGTAATTCTAATTTGATTGTCTACTTTGAAAAATACACTCCTGTTTTTATGCACATGGTTGCTTTATATTTTGGTTGCGTTACTTAAAATAATAAACAACAACAAGATATTTGTTCTGCACAAACTCTGGCTGAGCGCAACAGGCTGTTCTACAACACGCGGTAACAGAAATGCGCATGCGCAATGTCACTTTTCGAAGCTTCTTCAAATCAGAGGTGCTCCATGGAGAGCCAAAAATCTAACTTGATTGAGGGACGAGAGTCGAAAGTGAATGTTGCATGAAACCATACTTTATTATGTTAAAATGAAAGTTGCCAGGAGTCCTTTCATATATGCTATAATATTTAGAAATAAATAAATAAACAGAAAACAGGAGTCTGTGTGCAGTTTTACTGTCAAATATTTCTAGTTCAAAGAAACCTGTAAATAATAAAACATAAACATAAAAGCAATTGCATTTGTTGTACAGTAACACCAAAACTAATACAGCTCTATCTATCTATCTATCTATCTATCTATCTATCTATCTATCTATCTATCTATCTATCTATCTATCTATCTATCTGTCTATCCGTCTGTCTGTCTGTCTGTATGTATGTATGTATGTATGTATGTATGTATGTATGTATCTATTTCAAAGCTCTTCATTCTTTATTTTTTAAAGTTTTTTCCAAATCTGGATCATTCAAATTAATGTATTTTCTCTACTGTTCATTTCAATTGACCTCGTTTGCAGATTAAAAATAAAACAAAATATGTTATATCAAAAACTGAATTATAAATAAAGCTTTGTATCAGTGGCTTTATTCCCCTCTTCTCATGTATGGCATGGTGGGCCAAATTAAACATTTCCATCTGGTTGGAAAGTAGTGAAACAATAAAAAAATTGTATCAAGAAAAGTTTCCTGAAGATTTTTATTTATATAAGAAAAATTCTGTTATTATTATCTTCAGTAATAAGGAAATAAAATATCCACAAAACAAGGTGTACATAAAATAACTCAATGTATCTAAATGAAATGAATGTATTTGTCTGGTCTAAATAGCAACAATATTTAATTTGTTTGTAGATAATTACAAATAAAATACTATCCTATGAGTAAAACTCGATGTAAATAGTCTCTTAGAGCAGTGAAAAGTCATGATGTTGACATTAGTTAAAAGTGTTCAGGCACTGTTAGCAGCATTAACATATTTGTCCTGGACTGAAGTTTAGTGTCAAATGGTGGTCAGTGTGTGTGTGTGTGTGTGTGTGTGTGTGTGTGTGTGTGTGATTATTATTATTATTATTATTATTATTGAAAATGTATTCTGTATAATGTCTATGTTTACATTTGCCTTCTCTTTTCTACCAAAGTGTAATTCGGACATAGGAATACTTATATTAATTATAATAATACGAATCATGGTGCATGAATGATCTGTTGAAGTCTGTACGATATTCAGTTGCCGCTAATACAATAGAGCATTAATAAAAGACGCCTTTTTCATAGTGAATGTACCATTGTATGACAGCCATATGGGCTTTGTTTTAGTTGCCTATTGAGTACCAATGTTCAGTTTGTGTAATTTGAAAAAGACTATCAATTAAAGTGGTTTAATGCTTTATTGTGTGTTATGCTCTATAAAGGTTGTTTTTCTTAACCATGGATGTTAGGAAGGTTGAATGTTGTTATCTAGCTTGAAGGACCAAATTTGAGGAAGTTTCACTATCTAGTGTATGCTGATCAGGAGATTGTACTCGCCCCAGCGTGTCAGTAAAAACACGTTACAGGATTCTGGGTTTAGGATTGATTGTGCGTGGTGTGATTCTTGCTGTTTTCTGCTAGCTGCTGTTAAATAGATGGCGCAAGGTCGAATGACGACTGCTGCTCAGTGCACCCAAATATGCAAGGCAAATTCGTCTCTAAATCCAGGTTAAAATTATGTCGATTTGATCTTGGTGTCGTTCTTATCAGCTATCTCTGGTAAATTAATGAGACGGGTAACAGGCCGTGTGTATTATCTAGCATTAACGTTGACCTCTGCAGACCTTACTGGTCTATCTGGTCCAGGAAATGTCCTTATCACTCTCCCAATCAACCAAAGGGCTCATGGTAGCTGGGGGTCATTACAACAGACCCAACTGCAAGGATTTTAGTTTTGCATGCCATTTGTGTCGTAGCTGGAGATTAGGTAAGTAGTGTCTCATGAAGCTTGACCAAAAATAATCAGTGAGAAGTTGACTCTGTCCCCATCTACGTCGTCCCATGGATTCATTGGCGGAGTATGTCACTTGAGGTAAAGAGCTGTCCGGCTGCCCCATGAGCAGGAGATTTGGGGTAATTGGGTCTAAGTCAGCTACATTTGAGGAGACATAACCTAGAGGTTTGCTATTGAGAATTCCATCTATCTCGATACGTACTGTTTGAAGAACTTCCTCTGTTACTGTTTGTGCACCTACTACTGTACAGAGGGCATTTTTAAGATATCGGATCTCTCTTTCCCAGCTGCCACCAAAGTTAGGGGCATTAGGCGGGTTAAACTGAAATTTAATCTTTTGTTTGGCGAGATGTTGTTGAAGTTTCTGGCTGCAATTCATTCTGGCTGCAAGGCATCTCTTAACTCTCTCTATCCACCCTGGAAGTTAGTACCCTGGTCGGATAACAGTTCTGAGTGCCTCTGCCTGCTAAAAATCTCATCAGAGCCATAAGTGTGGAATCAGTGTCATTAGCTGTGAGAAGTCCAGTGTGTACACATCTTGTCATGGGACACTTAAAGATTATTCCTCATCTTTTCTCCAGGGGTCTGCCTATTTTGATTTGGAAAGGCCCATACCAGTACTGTAAAAAGGAGGTTTGTAAAGTCTCAAGCGTGCTAGAGGAAGATCAGCCATTATAGGGATCATAAGTTTAGCCTTCCGCTTACGACATTCCATACAGTTATGTTGGGATTTTCTAATTGCCTCACGACCTCTTAGTATCCAGATGCTTCGCTTCATTTCAGTCTTGAATGAGAACTTTGGTGTCTCGATGATGAGGATCTAGGATAATAGGGTGAACTGTCTAAAACATAACCCATCCTTACCTGCTTGGCATCATCTGCGGTCATTAGGCTCTTAAGGCAGTGTCCACATAAAAGTTCCTTTCAACTGTTGATCTCAGGATGTCATTTGGTTGGGTGTTGTCCAGGACATGGCGTTGTATAGCATAGATGGCACAGCAGAGAATGCAGGTTGTGCCAAAGGGTATCACTTGCCACTCATAAATACTGAGAGGGTTATTAGGTTGACAGTCGCGCCAGACAAAGCGAAGGAGAGGTCTGTCTTCTGGCAGTAGGCGGACCTGATAAAACATACTCTTTAAATCTCCACTTCGCTACAGTATGTTCCCTAAAATGCAACAGCACCCCTAAAAGGGCCAAGTGTAGGTCCAGCAAGGAGGTGGTTATTCAGATTCTGGCCCATGTGTTCAAAGGAACAATTGAACACCACTTATTTCTTCCCATCATGTTGAACCATGTGATGTGGAATGAACCATTACTCTCCTTCGGTGTTTACAGAGTCAATGGTGAGCTTGACTACATAGCCGGAATTCTCTAGTTTCTTATTCTCTCTATTATATGCAACTACCTTCATGGAATACTTTGCCAACCAACGCTCTACACTTCTTAAGTTGGGCATGACAGAGTCCTTGGAGGTACACAGTTGATGCATATTAGCTTTCCTTAACAGCTGTGTTGCATAGCGATTTAATCCATCTACCATCACCCTGGTCATTCTGGTTTGTAGTAAATCCATTGCCACTTGATCCTGTTTTGATTGTAAGACTAATTTCCTCATGAAGGAATTGAAGGTTCCCCACCGCACAGACAAAAGGGCTTCTTTAGGGTACAATTTTTAGCTAAGCGTAATCGCCCACATTTCCAACAACAACGCTTGTTTTCTTTGATCCATTTGATCATCTGCCCTGTACTAAATGCCTGGAAAGTGGTACACTGGCTTAAGTAATGTTCGGTACTGTCGCAGTATGGGCACAGAACTTTGATCTGTTTAGATCCCCGTGCTGGCTCGGACTGATCCAGTCAGCTCCGTCTAAGACAGAAGCGAGTCTAGGCTTTTCTACTGGGCCTGGTCTTGGTTTCACCATCTTACGTTTCTGCTCTTTTTTCTGAATCAAGATCTTACAGTTTTGACAACAGGATTCAAGCTTGAGCCACTCTGCTAGATTCAGTAGTGGCTCAAGCAGTAGTGTAGACAGTCTGATAGGGACTGTGTCGTCTGAATGAAGCACACAGATCTAAGAGTAAATTGAGTAGACAGGCTACATGTGAGCTGAACTGTAATTCCACACCGGAGACCCACGAGAGCTTGAATTTGGCTTGAAACTGGCTAAATCTTCAGGCTGAACATCAGGAGCATCCATGACTGCTGTTATCTTAGTTAAAGCTAACTGATAAGGTCGTCCGAATTTGTCAGTAAGTGTAGTCATAGTGTTTGTGTATGGCCAAGGGGAATTGGCCTGCAGCTTTACTGTTAAATTTTGCATATGCTTATAAAGGATGTTAAATTGTCAGAGTTCCTCCTGAATGGGCGTCTGAGCTTCACGCAGTTGCCTATTTTCCTTCTCCAGATCTTGAAGCTTCAACTTATGCCTAACGGTTGTGGGTGCAGCCTTGTTCTCTTGTAACAAAGGCTCCTCCTCTCTATCACTTTTGAAAGGCTGAGTGAGCCACCGTCTATCTGGTTGTTTGTTAACATCCGAATGCGGAGCGCTAGTAGCTCCAGCAGTTGCGTCGATGTCATCAGCATGTGAACTTGAAGGAAGAGAATCACTATGATCGGGGGGTAAATCATTAGATTAATCTCTCATTGTGTTTAGCGGTGTCTCCTCTTCTTGTCCATGTGAATGCTGCGTAGGATATCGCACCTGATAGTCTTTAAGATAGGGTGGGGGCTAAGTTCTGCATTGTGGGCGCAGACTCTCACAGAAAGATCTGGAAAGATATCATCTTTCACAGAGATAAATCATCATATATTTTTTCAACCACAGATACTGATTATCCTTAAAGTCTCACTGAAAAGATGGACTGAGACGTTTGATTTATCCACCACCTTCACAATCAGCACAGTGCATTGTTTAGTTAAGGCAACCAACAATCAATCTTATCGCCCACATAGTTTAGCAGACTGCTCCATTTAGAGCGATCACCTGTTTCAGCCTGACAATGCACCAGTGCAAAAAGTGAGATCCATGGCATATTGTGTGAGGGTTGGAATGAAGGAACTTAAGTGGCTCCACTTAACATTTTTGGGATAGATTAGCCAACTTTGAGCCACAACATGGCAAGCTAGAGTGACTCTAGAGTGGCTCAGAACAGGCTCCTTTAACAATAAATATGGAAACACCCATAAAATAAAATTTACAGGGAGGCCATTTTCTTTATTATTTTAAAAAACATCTGCTTGCTAACTGTGAAACACCTGAAATGCTAGCTACAAGATTCAGTCTGTAACATTAGCGAGATAAACAAAGCAACATGTGTTTTTTTCATAAAACCTCAAGTAAACAGGCATAATAAAGAAATACAACTAGACTACACATTTGGAAGGTTGAAGAAGCCATTGTAAGTGACAAAAGTTTTGTAAATTGTGACAGAAAACATACCAAGGCAAATTTCTAATGTAAATATTACATTTAGTGTACTTATTACACATGAACTCAGCCTATTATTTTTATTTGATATTAGAATGACAGCCTGATATAATATAGTCCTGTAATGCTGTCTTTTAAGCTGTCATAGACCTTAAAGCAGAGACTGTCTCTTTTCAGTGTGAGCCACTACATTGAGATTTATGGCAATTTTTATTTAATTTTCTAAACATTTCCGCTGCGTTATCTTTAAAACCAGTGTTGTTTACTCATGATCTGAAGCTTTGGGTAATCATCGTATAATCTGCAGTTTCACCGAACTTTGGTCTGATGTGAGAGATGCACAGGAGTTGCAGTCAAGGGTTAGGCAAGCTAGATTGTTTCATTTAAACCTTCCTGTTTATCTATAAGATGGTTTTGACAACATTGTAAAAAAAAAAAAGGGGTTACAGAAATCCAGGTCTAGACCTTGTAGAAATTAGCCTGAGGCAGCAGTGGAGCGAAAAAATGTCTGAGAACACAAATAAATTGAGATTTATAGTGGAGCGAGAGTAGAGATACTAAAAGTTTGATATTAGTTGAATCCACATGACACACACAAATGATCTTTAGCCACAACAGGAACTGTTTAGTGATTTGTGAATGGTATGTAGTTCGTTATGCACACCAGGTTTATGCAAGGAAGATCTTCATACAGTGTGTAGTACCGGTCCCAATGATCATGTGCAGGCATGTCCACACGTTTCACCCAGCAGGTGCAGTTAAGGCTTTTCAAGTAAAAGCAGCTGAGAAGCCTGAGGTGGTTCTTCTTCATATTTTCTCTATAATAATAATAGTAATATTAATAATACTAATTTATAATAATCTATTTATATTTTTTATTATATAATTGTTCCAGTGTTTTCCAGCTTCACTTTCTCTACTCTATCACAGCTGTACATTTATTTTTAATTATTACATTATTATAAACAGGAATTTCTTCTTGTTTCACTGTAGTGAAAAAAAGAACGGAAGTCACTCAGTTATAATGAAAGCCAAAGAGCAGTGGTTGAACTTCACAATCTTAACAATCTCCCTACCTAAAAGGGAGTTTTAACCAACGTTCCCACAGTGGAGTAATGCAGTAAAAGTGTTTGTGGTTTCCTTGAATAATTAAACTGATTTAGAATTACACTAAAAACCACATTATGTCTCCAAACAGACACAGATGTTATGCTTATATCCTTAATATAAATGTTTATTACAGTTTTTCTCAGTCGCTTTGGAGCGTTTCTCAGATCAGAAATGAAATTCTCAAAACTACTTGTTCAACCTTCACATCATTTAGTCATTTGTGCACATCATAGGAACATTTCTTGTTGCTTTGATCCAATTACAAATGCTTTTGTACATTCATTTAAGTGATTGTGTACAAGTGTCTGCTGTTTCCTACATTATCAGTTGTTTATGTTCATGTTGTTTAAAATATTTTATACTGGTTTCACCCGAATAGTTTTAACCCCCAAAACATCTCAGCATCAGTTCATTCCATAAGTCATTGAATACAAAATGATTAAATCAGTTGTCATCACCTGTCATCTAAAATTTCTATTAAAGTTTTTTTGTAAATGTGACTTGAATTGATGAATCGTGCAGATGAATCTTGAATGTCCCTAATGAAGGAGAGTGAACGGCATCAGATCAACCAAAGATCAACTAGTTCTCTAAAACAGGTCAAAGGTGAATCTTGTGAATCTTCAATTAGAGAGTGTATACAGACAGAGCAAACAATAGAATGGTAAATTCTGAAAATGGACGAACAACTAAGAAACAAACAAACACTTGTACAGTACAGTAAAAGTGTGAATCCTGTTTGGTCTCTTGCATTCAATATAAATCAAATATGTATTCAAATAAATAAATTTTTGCTGCAGAAATTCAAAGATGTCGTACAGAATGAAGTCAAATTATGTGCATTTTCATTCACTGTAATCCAAACCATAGTTTATATCAAGAAATCCTAAAACTGTTCACCTTCATACTGACAACATTAGTAAACAGTAAACAAAGTGACTTTTCATTCTGATGTGAATGACATGTTCATTGACACAAATACTCACTTTTGAGAGATGAACTGAGGATTTTGAAAAAAGTACAGACTTTTGCAGGAAATCCAATATATTGTGCTGTTTGTACAAATTGTTTTGAGAAATGCATTCACTGATTTGCAAATATTAAGGATTATTTGAGAAATGCTCCAAAGCAACTGAGAAAAACTGTATTATTCTGTCCATTTTATGTACAGGGGTATGTGTGAACATTATTGTCCATGGGAATCACAGATGGGCAAAAACATGGACCAAACCCCAAATGGAAAATATTAAGATTTTAATGGTCTTAATATCATCTGATTGGTCAGGAAATGACAAAGACTAAAACAAAACAATCAGAGGCTTTTGTATGAGATTTTTATTTTGCTTTCTATAAAATGTTTATAGCTTGTGGGTAAACGTCCGTACAGCATTTTACAGAAAGAAGAACCAAATTTCCATTCTAGTGTTGATTACTGTAAACAGTTGATGAGAAGTTGAAACATTTTGTGAGCCCAGACATCTGTTGGATTTTGCATTCAACATTTAAACCAGGACTTTGCATACTATAAATATATATAAACTGTTTCCAGTCAAGCAAATGGCACAGGATTGCAGTTGGGTAATTTCTTTGGTTTTAAGGGCTTTAAAATCTTGATATTTTGGCCTTGGCACATTTCATTTGCCCAGGAGTGAATACTAAGAATTAATTAAACAGGGTCTAAGGGAAAAAAAATGGAGTATTCATTTTAACATTGTTTACCCATTTAAACAATATTGAATGGGAATTCACAATTGATCAATTGAAAACTGAGACGGCTTCCTGGTAGCACACAGGGGCGTCAAAAATCACTTTAACAAAGCAGCATCAGACCCTTTTTTACCTTTGAGACTCAATTGCCCCAATTAGTGAAAATGTATTGCTGCTACACTGTACCATAGTTTATAGCCAGTGTAGTTGTAGCTCCTTTGTACAGCACTGTTCTCTTGTCCTGTGTATTTATTATCTTGTGTATATTTGTCCTGAACTCGTCTCGCACTGTATATTTGCATTTTATACAGCCTAGTGTGCTATGATGTGTTGTGCCATGTTGTTCTAATGTATACAAGCTATGTAGAGAAAATGCCCACTTCATATGACCTGACGAATGTTAAAGGCATATCAAACATGTATGTTTTGGTTATTAGGTGTTAACTTCATAGCGAAGAAAAAGAAGTTAGGTGTTGACTTTTGGAGAGAAGAACAGTGTTTCTTTAACCTCAGCACATGCACAGCATCTCTAAGTAGTACTTTAAATATATGTATAAGAAGCTTGTATTCATAAAGAAACAGAAAGAAGCACTCTATAAAGGATTACATTCATACCGGCTGTAAATAATCGATGGAAGTTTCGGATTGATTAAGATTACAATAATTAACGGCACTCGTTCATGTTTTTAACCAATCCTGAGTGATTCTCGTCTGTTTCTCCTACTGCTTTATTTTTCGAGGAGTCATTCACATGTCGGAACTGCTGTCATGGCATTGAATAAGTGCCTGCTCTGCACTTAGAGCACTTCTGGAGGATGTTCAATTAGAAGTCGAGTTCAAAGTTTTGCCTGCAACTGAGACTTCAAAGTTTAAGAGGCCTCAAGTTCACCGCAACACATCAAACGCATCGTCATGGTGTGGAACTGCAGCAAGTAACCAGTGCTTAAAAAAATCAAAAAGTGCTTTAATGAACATAATTCTTTCTTTCAAAAAAGTTGGAATGTCACAGCTAGCACCCTTACCAGAAAACAATTTATACAGCTTATTATCAGTCTGATTTCATTAGACATTAGACATTATTAATGGTTTAGTCAGTGGTTTTAAGGCCGCATTAAATTGGATAAATTTGCAACACATCTTAATCGCTATGCTTTAGCCTTCCATGCACACTGAAATGGCATTTTTGTGAAGTGAAAATTGGGGTATTAATGTGAAATATATCCTATTTTTACATTGTATTGTGTGGACTGAGGAAACTGAGATATTTTAAAACATCATGTGATGCAGTCATCTGACCCATTCAGCTTAAACAAACATGGTCTAAGGTTACCTGTGGCAACAAATCGAATTCTTTGTCTATTTAAAAAATGGTGCTTTTTCTTGACATTGGTGCATCAGTCGAGCGAGACAGAAAGTAAATAAAGGTCCGATGGAATTTTTTTTCATTTTCAAGCAATGTTTCCTGACATTTTAGTGTGGATACCAAATTGTTTGGAAAACTTTTGAAAACACCAGCGTAGATAGAGAAAGTGGTTAAAAACTGAAACACTGTCTGGATTAAGTTGAATGTAGCCATCAGATTTTCTGTAAGTACTTATCATTTCCTGGAAGCTTTTTTGAAATATCTGCTTAAAAATACACTGGTGTCTGTGGAACCCCAGCCTGTAAAACTTGAAAAAAAAGGTGGATCATTCACATCCAACCAGTCAGCATAAGGAGACGCTTCTCCCTCGGCCTGACATTTACGTTATCAGTAGAGAGATAGTATTATGAAAACTTAAGCTCAAGCCAAACACAGTCACTGTACTTTTAAGTCCTGCATTGGCTTCCTGTTTATTGTGTTTAAAGGTGTGAGTTCTTAAACCTTAAATCTTTTTTCTGTTACTACTGAGGATCTGACACAGCTTAGTCAAGGATGATGTTTTTCTTTTGTGTAATAATCTTAAGAATAGTGTTCCAAAGGAACATAAGGAACTCTCTGAAGCTCTATCATTGTTTGTATACGGATTAAAACAAACCAATTTCAATTGAAATAAGCTTAATCATAGTTCCTTGCTTGTTTAATTCACTGTACGTTCCGCCCCGTGGCATGTTCAGAGATGTATAAATATAATCAAACTACAGCAACGAATCCTGCACACCTAAGACAAACAACTGTTGTATATTCAAGTATGCCGACATTCCAAACATCATGTTTGAAGAAACAACAGTGAAAACTGTCAGTTTCGTTTGGCTCGTAAAATAAAAAGGCCTGGAGCCAAAATACACGTACCATCCTTGCACTAATGCAAATAGAAACCAATATAGCTATTTGATGATGGGTTGATCCCAGACTATGTCATCATGTCCTCCTGACTTTTTAAACCTTCTTGGAAAGGATTTATCTGGCCCAAAGTTAGGGACAATAATGGCAACAGGTTTCAAATGTAAAAGCATTGTCTAGGTTTGCTGTTTTACCATTAGTGCCATTAGTGAATGTCTTTACTTGCAGGTTTGCTAAGCCATTAGCTTATTCCTAAGCTGTTTACATTCCTATACAAAATTCAGCCAGACTGAGGCTCAGCCTGCAGTTTTTTTTACAGCAGGTGTTGGAGGACTGGTCTGCTACAGCTTTCCTTCCTTGTGGCCCTAAGTGAGGTCAGAAGGTCATGTAGTAATAAATGCTAAACTCATGTTTGGGATTCCTGAGTCCTGTTCATGTTAACACCAGCTATTAGAAAAGGACAGACAACGTCTTGTCTGCTACTACTTAAATGGATTGTAGGTGGTCCTTTACATTTACTTTTTTAACGTAGAATCTATTCACATGGACTAACTGAGAGATTGCATTTACATTTTATGTTCTTATTTTGCAGAATGTGGCAATTAGCACAGGTGTTTGTGGGGGTTTTTTGGTAACTGGCAACAACTACTTATAAGTGATATACAGGGTTAAGACTAACAGCATAGGTATACCACATATGTGGAGTAGGATAAAACACCATTGAATATTTAGAAACAAGCAAAAATACCACCCAATAGGTCTAGACATTTAAGATATTTGACCTTCCTGTGACTTTGACCCTGGGTGGATCCATCCCAAAATCAAGTTGATTCACTGGATATAATGCTAACTTCTTAAACATTTAATCACTCATCATCACAGTGTTATGTTATAAATGAATCTCGGATGGTTATACGAGCATCATAAAAGTATATGTATGTCAACTATTATTTAATCAAATATTTAAAGCTGCTGAATGAAAAATATGCTTATCACTTTAAGTATCATTTCCAAAACTCTATACACACACACACATACACACACACACACACACACACACACACACACACACACACACACACACATACATAGACCGATCTGTAGTGAATAGAATATTCATTGGTATTTTTTGTCATCCAATGCACAATGCATCTGCTTCATTTCCTATCCTGCATAAGTGTGTCATTTTTGTTTAATTTTTTTTTTTTTTTAATTCTATTAGACATTTTATATTCATTTGCTTTTAGTGCATTTATAAGATTCTTTTGTATTTTCAGCCAACAGCCATTTTTAGGGAAAACATTTTTTAAGGAAAAGTTTGTCCTCTTGTCATCATTGTGGAGATCAGACAATTCTTGTCAGCCATGTTCTCTTTGAGCACTTAAGATGTTTTTTTTTTTTGCTGTTTTTCCTGTGTTTGCGTCGTGTTTTTGAATGTGGGAGCAAAAGCACACTCAGCAAGCCACAAGTGAATAGACATACACCCAAAATGCATGAATTGTGATGTTTGCCATGTGGGGGTTGTGTTTCCCTAAGCCGAGGACTCTTTTGTATTTTTTAGTGTTCTCATTACTTTAAAATGCTAATCAGCACTGGCTGGTAGCATTCAGCTAAAATATAAACATTGTGCTAAAAAATTAACTGCTGAGAATGTCAATTCTGTGAGTTTTGTGATGATATGGGGAAATGGATTCTTAACATTTCTTACAGTATTTTGTGCGTAATTGTTTCCTCTGCTACAGAGACGACGGAGTGAATAGAGCCTCTATGTGTGGGGTAGATTCACTCTCTCCAAATCAAAGGGACAGAAAGAGATGGGGGCGAAAGAGAGGGTAAAAGGGCAACGTTAGCCCCTCTTTTCAGCCCTTTGTACAACAGCTGCATTCTTCATTCTCGGCAATGGACAGACTTGACTTGAGGATCCATTAGAAAAGCTTTGCAATGCATTTAATCTGTCTTAGGGTTTTTAAAATATCGGTTCATTTCAACAAAATTTGTTAGCAGAAACAAATGGATTTGGATTTAGTTAACTTTCAGATTCATTGTGTGCATGTGTGTGATAATGGTTAGAGTGTATAATCAAGAAAGATGAAAGTAGGAAAGTAAATGCAGGTTCATCCGTTACTGATAACAGTTTCTATTCACAAAGGAACCAAGGAATGTTGGAAAACATTAGCTACAGCTAACTAACAACAGCCACGTTTCAAATCTGTCAAACGTTAGCTAGCACGAGTCTGATTTTACAAGCTAGCTGAACGCAATAGTTAGGACAAAGTGTACACAGCAACAGTTAGATTACTGCTACATTTTTTATCACATTCATATCTGTTAAAGTTTGTACACATCTGTTAAAATGTACTAGTTAGATAGCTCTTTAAAACAATAGTTTCACATTATGACTTTCAAGTCAAGTCAAGAAGCTTTTATTGTCATTTCAACCATATATATAGCTGATGCAGTACACAGTGAAATGAAACAATGTTCCTCCAGAACCCAGGTGCTACATAAAACATAAAACAACAATCACAGAAACAGAAAACACAGGGCCAAGAACTAGTGGAAAGATCCTCGCCACATAAAGTGCATGTGTGCAACTGGTGCAAAAGACAACACAAGACAGTGCAAGACAACACAGGACAGTGCAGGACAATACACAAAACACAAAATAGCTCCGCCAGTAAACCTGTCATAACAAAATAAGGTGCACAGGTAGCAGAAAAATGTAAACAGAATTGTGCAATTTAACAATAGCAGCAATCAAAATAAAGTGAACAGTGGCAGAAAGATGTGGACAGAATATTGTGCAAAAGAACAAATCCCGAAATATGTGCAAAAAACGGCATGTAAACATTTTGTGGTAATGATTAGTTTCAGTGGTACTCGATGATGGGTATGCGAAGTGTATGATGTGTGTTGAGTCCAGTTTGTACGAAGTGTATGATGTGTGTTGAGTCCCGTTTGCACAGACTTGGCAAATATATGGTAATAACGAGATGGATGTGAATGAGAAGGAAGTAGAGAAATGTAGTCTAATAAAAGTATTAGATGAAAGTAAAACTCAAGTAAAGTAAGATAGTCATTGTATTTAATTAATTTTCACATCTGGTTAAAACATCCTAAACTGATTCTACAAAAAAATTATTATAGAATTCCCCAAATCTTGCAGTATTTACACTCTTGGGATTTTACGGCATTTGACTTTATTACAATTCCAGTTTTTGTTTGATCTTCTCTTCTTTTTACTGCTATATTACTAGCACCTTCTATACTTCTGCAGTTTCTGTATATTGGAACTTGTAGCACAGAGTCAAATTCTCAACACTTTAACCTTTATTCAGATTCAGCAATTATGCAAAATGTTCTTGACAAATGTTTTAACTGCTAACCCACCTGATCATACTTTCCCAAGAGATCGGGGCAGAAAAACAACCACAGCATGTTTATTCATCTTTGGGTTCCCTACACTGCTCAGCTTGGGTTCGGCTCATGAGCTTGGATTAGACATCAAAGCTGGTCAGAGCATGAAAAAATGTGCACAAATATGTCATGCCGTTGATGCTACTCGCTTGGGAACATTCCTTCAAATACGGTGGCACAGAGTTTATGAGACAGTACGAGATCTGACTGTTAACTGGCATCATGTGAACTGTTTATCATAGACTGCTTACATCAATGTCGACAATAAGTTAAGTTGTTGTAAAAATCAATCTTTCAAAATCTCATTCAATATCACCACTTGAAGTTGAGTATTTTTCTTCTACAGCAAGTCCCAGCATGTTTTATTCCTCTTATATCACAGCAATGAATACATTTTATGTTGTTATATTGTGGAACATTCTGGAAGTTCCTGTTATCTCATAGCAGTTATAATGAGTCATTTCCTTTCCATCTTTTTACTTTCTCTTTCTTGAAATGGATAAAAACAAAACATATAGCTTGTCAGAAAATGTAAATTAACCACATTATCTGTGGCTGTTTCAAAGCGGTTACACAGGAACTGGTTCTTCTCAGGGTTTTTTTTTAAAGTCTTCTCAGTGGCATGGCATCTGTTGCTTCTAGCTTGCCAATTATTGATCAGAATATACATCTTGATTTGTTGGAACTGCTGTTTGACAGGGTTTAATGTTAAAAAGCTCTATACTAATTGATATTGAAAAAAAAAACAATTGGAAATGTCCATCAGAATAATATTAGACATGGGTTTTATCTGTTGGTGCTGGAAGATAAGAGCCTTTCTTCTTTTTCAGTGGGAGAATCAGGGAGTTTAAAAAACAGTGTCTCTCTAGAGCTTTTCCAGTCTTGGGGAAGGTTATTTTGTTTCTGTATAGAAATTGAAAATAGTCCAAGGCTTTAGTGTAGTCCTAAACCCACACAGAAGATTTCCAGAAAAGCAGATGCATGTAAGATATAATTCTTATCTTTTATGTACTAATATGGGTTTAAATAAATTAAGAGCTTAAATATCCTTAAAAGCCACAACACACTCAAGGAGAAAACCAACATGCACACTATCCAACTGTATTCTGTATTCTTAAGCACAGTGATAACCACGGGCGTAACGGTACACATATTCGTACCGAAACTATTTTCAGTTCAGTATACATGTACCAAATCCAGTCCTTTATATGTGCGGAACAAAGTTAAAATCTGACTGGAAGTTCATTTAGTCTCTGTCCCAAACTTAATTATTATTATTGAACATGAAAACATACAACAATGCCAAGGGTATAAAAAAAAGAACTTTAGTTAGCGCATGGTCACTGTGGTTACTCACTCTGTACCGGAAATAAGATCTGTTTTGCGTGTGCATGAAAATGCTAAAGAATCTAAGGAAGTGGCTAGCGGCTAATGCTAGCAATATGGATTCTTTAGCGTTTTATGTCCAGCTTCAAAAATGTATCTTAAAAGGAGAAAATCCTGACAAGTTCACATACTCTGTTAAACTCTGTCTCACAGATACTTGGAAAATGTACGTAACTACAATAACGAAGTAAAAATACGTTTGACAATCAAAATAAAGCAAATTGAAAAAGCATAAAAAGCATAAAACGCAGCCTTGCTATTCGTGTATTTAAATTCTCCAAATAATCAGAAATTTTAAAGCAAGTTTTTTATTGGTAAGCGTTTATATCGATAACGCAGGCGTTAGTGTTTTCTGTTATCTTTTAATTCTTATGTTTTTTTTGCCAATATTCAACTCTTATACTTATAGATCCAGTGCAAAACCAAACAATCTACAATTTGGACTTGTGATTTTTTTTTCACTAAAACATTTTAACATAAAAATGCTGCTTGAGCTCACCCTGTGAATGTGTACCAATGTACTATGTCAGTGTGTAAATAAAAACCTAGCTGTCATGATTGTTGTATAATAACAGTGTTACTTTTCATCATTGATTGTGGTCATTGTGTGAAACTTTGCGCCACCATTCTCTGTTATTCCAGACGTAAATTCAGTAGCAGAGTAGAGATCTTGCTCAGTGCATCACCACGGGGCACAGACACGTGCACACTGCTGTCTAGACTGTATAAATGAAGCCAATAAGTGGAGTTTGACCACAAGCTTCAGGGTCAACGGAGCGAATGTTTACTTCATCACAACCCCCCCCCCCCCCCCCAAAAAAAAAAAAGAAAATCACAAACTGTGAATAACAAGAGCAGTGAGCAGATGTGAGAGTCGATAAAAAGGGCATTTAAAACGTCTGACTGTGAGCATCACATCAATCTTTTTCACAAGCACAGAAGAAGGGGGAGGGGGAGAGAGTGAGAGTGAGAAAGAATGAAGTTGTATCCGGGAAGATTCCATTTTAGGCTGGTAAAAAACCTAATTCATCGTAGGTAATTTTTAACTACAGAACCTTTTAGAAATTTCTATGAATGAATGTTACTCACCTTCTTCCAATCCATATTACAAACGCATATATAGAGCTGGTGAAGCAATGTGGAGCCTTTCTGCCATTTTTTTTTTACGTTTTATAAAAGTTTATGAAATTTTTATTTACATTTGATTTAAACTTATTTACATTTGCAATTTCACTGCAATTCATTCTCATGTTGGTTCCAAAAATTCTGTGTATAATATATATTTATTTAATATAATTTTACATTTGTGTTTATTTTTATTATATATATTTTTTTTTATTTTTAAAAGCTGAATAAATAAATTACAGTGAAAACCTTAAAAAAAAAATATATATATATATATATATATATAAAATAAATATTAATCAATAATAATTTATGTTTTTTAGGATTTTTGCTCAGGATTAGACTCAGGTGGTAGCTCAGTGGTTAAGACTTCCTTAACAAAGAAAGGAACGTGCTTTTTACTTGTCCAGACACTATATAGCACATATATTTCCCTTTACATATCCCAGCAATGTTGTGACAGCACCCCTGGAGCACTGAGGGTTAGGGGCCTTGTTCAGGGGCAATAGTGGCAGTTTGCTGATACCGGGGCTTGAATTCTGACCTTTTGATTAGAAACCCAGAGCCTTAATCCTGCAAAGCTTTTGAGTCCAAACTTGTTAAGTTCTTAGTAGATGATAGACATCTATAAAAAAAATAATTTGGGACATCGTTTGGTGCCAGTGTTGACCCAATGTTGTCCACTTGGTCAATATTATCCCATCAGGGCTGACAGATTTCAACCCCCATCAAATCCACCGTGCAAATGTTGGGTCAGAATTGGATGAACGTTGCAAGGGTGGTTAATAAAAAGTGACCAGTTTTGGCATAGGGAGAGCCAACACAGCCACCCAAATTAGACAATGCATCAATGTCAATGTCATTCACGATACAGAGAATGTGGGGGAGGGGAGAACATGAGAAAATGAATTTATGGTCTTTGTAGCTAAAGTGTTAAGTGGAATCTAAGGAATCTAACCTACATCTTTTTCTGACTTACTTATTAGGTGTTTAGTAGCAGTATTAGCACTCACTCCTACCCACAGATTTATCTCTGCTTCTCGGTGTGTCTCTCTATGTATGCAAATGACCTCATAAGTGTCAACCGCTGGAGTTTGAAGGGTTTTTAGCCCTAACACTGTTCTCAGATGGGTAAAAAATATTTCAGCAAGGAGCTCATTGGGCCAAAGCAAATATCTCATATTGACTCGTCCCCTCTGTGTTTGCTTTAACACTCGTACGCTGTCGAAATAGGCAAGTCTTATAACACTCTCACTGAAAGACACTCTTTGTGCAATGTCTCCCTCCTTGTCTCTCTCAGGACTGGATGACAGTCTCCAGCAGTACATCCCAAACTTTGAAAAAGAGAAGATTGATGGCCACCAGCTGTTGAAGATCTCCGACCAGGACTTAGAGGAGCTACTCGTTAGTCGCGTTGGCCACCAGGAGCTTGTTCTTGAAGCTGTGGATCTTCTCTGTGCTCTGGTTCGTATCATAACCACATGGTTCAAGCCTTTAAAATCACATCTGTCCAATCATTCACTCATGCTGCTAGATAAAGTCCTCTGTCCAATCAAATGTAGCATTTATACAGGGCCTGTGCTTTCACTGCAGTTATGGAACGACCCCACATGAAAGGCCTATTCTTGTGGTTTTAACTTATGTTAGATTTACAATTTCATATGGTGGAACTCATATGCTGGAACGTTTTCATATCTTGGAAGTCACAGCAGCTGATGCTAAATATAATGTGGTGTTCTTTCACTTGGACTTAGTCCCATAATATTATACTTACTCAACTAAGGAATTTCAATATTTTTCAGATACTTCTTCTCAGTTCTACTCTTCTAAAACCTGCCAGAAGTGTCCTTCACTAGTTGACCTTTTCGAAACATTGCATGGTTCTAATGAGCCGCAGTACAGGCAGAATTGCATGTCGTTGAAGTATGGAATGGAAGCCATGTTGGTTCAGTTTTGCTTTCACCCGGACTAAGTCTCCAAACTTCCCTGCTCCAAAACAACCCCAAACTGCTAAGCTTCCATCTCCATGTTTGCAAGCTCATTAGCAAGCTCTGGCTAATGTTAGGAGAACATCAGTATTAGTTAACTGTACTGCATGGCTAAGACAAAAACCTGTCTAACTTGCTTATGTAATTAAAACCAGTAGCTCAATTATAATCTTAATGCTAGTGTTTAAAAAAAAAGCTATTCACTGTGTATAAAAATCATTTATGATGGTTAACTTGAAAGTTATTGCAAAAGTTACAGATTTGCTATAAATTTAGCTAAGAACCAAGCTAGATTAATTAGCATTTTTGCTAATGCTTTATAAGTGCCATCAGCATTAGTTAACCAAACTATTTGGCTGAACTATATAAATTGTGACAATTAAAAACAATGTTTATGTTCGTAAACTAAATACTAATATAAGAATAAACTATTAAACTGTACTATTAAAAACAGATAAATTGACTAGAAAGCGATTGCTAATGTTGAATAAACTAGCTTACTGTGCAATTAAACGATGTAACTAGCAAGTTATCAATAAACTTATATAGCTTGAATTGTTGCATAATTATTTCATAATAAAACTTTGTTTTTTTTGCCAGCAAACAATCTAAATTCTTCTATTGTGTTTTATTGTGTTAAAACTACTAGCCAATTTCACTAACAAGCTAACTATCTTTAGACAAACTATTGTCTTGTGTAATTAAAACCAGCCGCTGAGTTTTTTACTGTTGTACTACAGAAACATGAGCAGTCAATTCACTACCAGGATCAATAATATAAATGATTTGAAACTACTACATGCTACTTACTTAGCTTTTCTGTGTAACTAAAAGCAGAATTCCAGTTAATACATCGAGCCAAAGAAGCAATAACGCGGTGGCGTCATGTGATCGAGTTTGCAGATGGCCGGTCAAATTTAATTTCGGCTCCACCCTTGTTGACGCAGGGACACCTGTCGAGAGATAAAACAAAGACGAGCCTTGGCTTTCTGTTCACATGGCAGACATCATTTTCCTAAATAGTGAACAGTATATTTGTAGGAAATGAGAATGCTTTGCGTAATTTGCGTAACATTCTTACAGCATTAGTGGCAAATAAGGAACAGTGAGCTGAATTATGGCTGATTTAGAAGCATGGCAGCAGAAAACATAAACACAAACACTGTTTTCTGAATCTTAAAAAGTGCCAGCTGCTGCGTTTAATTGGTAGGTGGAGAAGGTGAACAGGAAAGAAGGGATTTCCCATGCACATCCTCCTCTCAGCACAGTCATTCTCTCAATTTAACTGGAGCGCTTTTTCTTTTCCCGAGATTCAGGATTTATGGAAAACAGGCTCACCTCGAGTATGAAAATTACACAAAGAGTTTTTATAACTCTATATAAACCGTGTGCATTCGAAATATTATTAAGTGTAGGTATGAATTATACTGAAACTAATATCCAAAATTAGTGTGACACTAAACCTATTGATAGTTGTATGTAGTTGTATCATAATCATAGTGATTGTGATTTTGAAAAATGCTGCTTACCATGCAAATATTGAAAAGAGTTTTATAAGCGTGTTTGAATCCCTAGATACAATAGTATTGCATTTTGTTCATTACTTGGGATGAGACATTTTAAGCAAACACCTGTAAATACATCACTGAATTTCATTTATTAAAACCTGTACCTTTATTTTTATTTTTTTACAAAGAGTCTGTTTTAAAAGTTTTTTAACTACTGCTTGAGATTTGGATTTAAGTGAGTAGTTTTGGTTCTCTGTTATCAGTATGATTTGACTTTAAGCATGTATATCTTTAAACCAATAAGAAATATCAGAGTGTGTGATTTCAATGCAGTAGTTATGACTTTCTGTCACCAGTGTTTATGACTTGTTATCACCAGGTTTGCACTTAAACAAATACTTATGACTCAATGGCTACATCATACATTACTTAACATTAAAATCTCCTTTTGGTTTGATTTTGAGGACAACTGAGGACCCCAGCTGCATGGAGGACCACATAATTCAATGGTTGTCATAATTCCTTGATGCTTGTGCTTGTTACATTTTGTTTGCCACTCTGATCTGTATCACTTAGTGCTTTGTGTTGACGTTGTATGGTGTGTGAATAGAGCCTAATCAGTGTCAACTCACTATTGTCCGACTGTAGAGAAAAGACTCCGGATAGAATAGATGGAGAAGGACTGCAACCGTTAAAGCAGTAGTACTTATTTCATATCAGAGCATTTCATATACTAAGCAGTTTCAGTGGAGCAGTGGGCCCTCTGAAATCATTCATTGGTTGCTTTCACAAAAGATGCCTTTCACATGAATAACTATTTCCCATAGGTCTGCAAATATCTGTACTGTCCATGAGACTGAAGGAAATGAGCTGATAGCAGTGCATATAGAGCTGAAATAGAGATTGTACACTCCGGATAGAACAGCGACGGGAACGAGGAGGAGGAACGTTCTGGAAGATAACTGTTGGAGAGCAGGAAACAGATGTGACCCACCCACCTGTCAGGCAGCCCTCCACCCTGCCTTTACACAAACGCATATATACAGGCACAAACACACAGTGTGCAAATGCAGGAAAACGTGTCATACCATTGTTTCGGCAGTTTCCGTCTACTGGCGTCAGATGACTTTTTCTTCTTGTTGCTCATGTGAGACTTGGAAAAGTGTACGGTTTCTCTACAGCTGCCGGCTAAATATAGCTATACTTTTATTGAACAGAATGCATATATAACGTATTTTTTAAGTAGTTTCAATATCTAAATATAGGGAGCTGAGAAAAAAAAACACTTATTTGGTATCTTTATTTCAAGAGATCTGTGGGTTTTCTGGTTTTTAAGTTCTACATTATCCCATTGCTTTTCTCCCTTCACTACTACAGTTGCCCATATTTGATTTAAAACACTAATGCTTTCCTAACAAACCCCAAACCATTTGTTTTTTCATAATATATACCCTCCAGCCTTCTCAACTGGGTTATTACACTAATAGTTATCTTAGTTTGTGTGTGTGTGTGTGTGTGTGTGTGTGTGTGTGCGTGTGTGTGTGTGTGTGTGAAACCTTCCAAAAACAATGTTTAGAGCCACACAAGCAGAACATTTGATCTCTTTTCTGTCATTAGACAGTGTGTTGAAAGACACAATCAGATCTCTGCACATCTGTCTTTACATTCATTCAAACACTGATACACCTTTCTGTACTGAGTCTTATAAAAAGTTATTTCTTTTACAAAAATTGAAGTAATAACACATCTTCCGAATTGAAATTTAAACATAGAACGAGTGATCCAAACCTGTATCTATAAACCAATGTTAGTGCAAATAAGAATTGGATTCCAGATTTGTATACCTGAAATAGTTTTTACTTTTTTCTTCTGAAATAATTAACTATTAGCTAAATAGAGCACATTCTGTTTTAATAAATGTTAAAGTATAATTATTATATATTTCATTGTATACTGAAATTGAATCATGATTGAAAGCATCACAATTAAATTATGGTAAACAGCTACTTATGTAACTTAAAAAAAAAAAAATAAATATATATATATATATATATATATATATTTCACAACAAGAGAAACTCACAGACAGAAAAATTATTATGTTAATAATTATGTTAATAGCAGCACAAATACAATACCAATTGCAAAAAAAGTCGGGGCACAGTGTAAAATGTAAAATAAATATCATAAACCTATATTTTATTCACAAAAGAACATCGAAAACTGAGAATATATACTATTTTAAGAGGAAAAAATGTCATTTAAAATGTTATGCCTGCATCAGGTCTCATAAATGTTGGGGAAGAGCCTTTATTAAAATTGTGTAGCAATTGTCCCATATGTGTCTGATATAGGATTCTAGCTGCTCAACAGTTCTGGGTGTTCAAACAAATATACAGTTTTGTTTCATTTGACCACAGAACAGTTTTCCACTTTGCTTCAGTACTAAATGAGCTCTGGCCCAGAGAGGATGTCAGCGTTTTTTGGACCATATTCACGCATGCCTACTTATAGACATGATAACATAATAGGACAGGTGTAGCAAAACATTAATACAAACCTGCATTTAATCCAGACCAAACTGCTATCATAGGTGCTGTTATAAAAAAATGATCAAGACCTCCTGACTAATCAGATTTGAGAATACAAAAGCGATGTGCTATGGTGAAAATGAAGACCTGCTCATTTAAAACAAAATAGAACATCATACACATAAGGTATTAAATAAAATAAAGCTTTTGCTGTTGTGAAATAAAAAAAAAAATACATCTAATATTATTATTGTGCCTTCATTATAGAGATTTAACCTGCATTTATGGATGAAATGGCAAACTGTGTTTACAGACAATGATTTCTGAAGGTGTTATTCAGCCTATGCAGTGATTTCCTTTACAGAATCATTACAGTTTTCTTTAGATTCGTTAAAACTTTTAATGATATTATGTGCTGTAAATGATGAGATATTTAATTTTATGTTGAGGAATTTTATTTTAATTGTTTACAATTTGTAGAGTCAAATGTTTTTCACAGCCTATCATCTTAGAGATTCTGCTTCTCTAAGATACAGTATTTATACCCAGTCTTCTTATTTACCTGTTGACAATTAATCTAAATACAGTAGTTGTGAAATGTTTCTCAGACTGTTTAATTTTAATAACACTTTCCAGACTTTCCAAATTCCAGACTTTTGTTGCCTAGTCTTAAGGTTTTTAGATGTTTTGCAGCCATCAAATTCAAAATAACTTTACTTTTTCCTTAAAATTATACATTTACTCAGTTAAATATTTGAATTAAAATATGGGTTTATGAGATTTCTCAACTTGACTGAATAATTAGTATACAGAAGATATTTTTAAAATTGGAAATTGCATGAGAATGCTGAGTAGAAATTCAACACCCAGGAGCCCAGGCTCAGATTATATCTGTGTTATTGTACTGAACAACTGTTCCGTATTTTCACTTTTGCTTCCGAGTATGATTTGGGCCAACAAATTGTACCATTTTTCTACAATCCCTTTAAAGCAAATTGCCAGTTCCATTGACCACATAAAAAAATGCAATAGTTGTTTGTTTTAATGAGCGTGTCTTAATTTCTGTATAGCACATTTGAATTCTCAAATCTGATTGGTCAGAAGGTCTTGATTAATTTTCTTACATTGCATGGCCCTTTAAATGGTTTCTCCACAAATTTCTCTACATTTTACCAGATCTTTTTAAGTTTCAAAGTCCATCACAAACAGAGAGAGGAATATTTTTTTTAAGATCATGTGATTTCAGATGGGTTTTTTTTTTAGGTTGAAGGTCATGTGAATGACCTGCTGCTGACTCTGCTGTTTCAACGCATTATTTTTCAGGCACTATGTTTGCTTTATTCTGCTAATGTGCACTTGAGTGCTCAAAGGAATTTCATGAAAGAAAGGATTCAGGCACTGATAAGTCTGGTATGCGATAGTGAGAATATTATGCAAGTATTAGTTGTGATGTTTGATATTATTCTAATAATAGATACACATTTTTTTTACAGAACTATGGCATTGAGACTGAAAATCTGAAGACTCTAGTTGGTCGGATGAGAGCAGCTTCTAATAATCTGCACAACTGTGCTTCAGAAAGGAGGAAAAGTCCATCGCATGACATCAGACAAAACAAACCACCCAATGAGTTCCTTACAGCAGTGGTGGAGCTGATAGGAGCAGCCAAGGGCATGCTGGCCTGGCTGGACAGGTACATGGCTAAACCTCCCTCACAAAGACTAACAAGCAATGGGGCCATGCCTCTTTTGCAGAGACTAACAAGGACAGAAATCATACCCCTTTTACTAAAACTAACCAGGACAAGGGCCACACCTGCTGTATCAAGACTAACAAGGACAGAGGCTACACCTACTGTACTAAGACTAACATGGGTGGAGGCTACACCTCCTTTACCAAGCCTAACAAGGACAGAGTTAATGCTTTCTTTTCTAAGACTAACAAGGACAGAGGCCACACCTCCTGTACTATGACTAACAAGGTCAGAAGCCACACTTTCTTTACTTTCGACTACTAAGGACAGAATCCATTCCTTCTGTACTAACACAAACAAGCACAGAGGCCACATCTTTTTCAGTAAAACTAACAAGCACAAAGACCACATTTCCTTTATTAAGATTTATAAACATGGAGACCACACCTCCTTAATGTAGACTAGCAGGGACAAAGGCTGTCTCCTTTAGTCAAATCAAATCAAATCAAATAAAATTTTATTTGTCACATACACATACATACAGGGTACAACATGCAGTGAAATGCTTTTTACGACTTTTTAGTAAAACTAACAAAGAGACCACACCTCCTGTACTAAAACTAACAAAGACTGAGGCCACACTTCTTTTACTAAGACCAACAAGGATAGAAACCATGCTTCCTGCACTTAGACTAACAAGGACAGAAACCACACCTCCTGTACTAAGACTAACAAGGACAGGAACCACACCTCCTGTACTAAGACTAACAAGGACAGAAACCACACCTCCTGTACTAAGACTAACAAGGAGAAAAAACACACTTCCTGCACGTAGACTAACAATGACTGAGGCCACACATCCTATACTAAGACTAACAAGGACAGAGGCCACACTTCCTATATTACAGCTCAAATCCATGGAGGCCACACTTCTTTTTGAAGACTTACAGAAAGAGCAGTCAAACCCCTTTCACTCTATTACCAGGCTCAACATAATGTGGATATTCAGCTGTAAACATTATTCCATCGCAGACACTTAGGCTGCTTGCTCAGACATGAAGCATTCCGTAAGTCATAGCTGCATCAGGAATGCTTCTCTTTGGTGCTTATTAAACCTTGTTTGTTCTCTCCTCTGTCAGGACGCCTCTGACAGGCATCAGTGACTTCACCACCATCAAGAACAGAATCATCCAGCTGTGTTTAGAGCTCACCACCACTGTACAAAAGGTCTGAAGCCTGCACTCTTTTTTGTTTTTTTGTATTTAGAAAATACACTAAATGCACCATATGGCCAAATGTTTGTGGACAGCTGACCATCACATCCGTTTGTTTACTACAACGTTCACACGAGTATATAGGATGCCTTTGTATGCTGTAGAATTATAATTTCCCTTTCCATGGAGCTACAAGGCCCAAACCTGTGTGACAATGCCCCTGTGCACCAAACAAGCTCCATGAAGACATGGTTTGAGGGTTAGAGGGGTTAGGGTTAGATCTTTTTGACCAACATCAGTGTCTGGCTTCACTAACACTGTGGCAAACCTCCAGAGCCATGCTACAAAGCATACACAAATGATCACAGCAGAAGGAATAAATTCTGGAAGATGTTCAGAAAGCATGTATGGGTATGAT
Organism: Silurus lanzhouensis; assembly: GCA_039877035.1. Classification (NCBI taxonomy): domain Eukaryota; kingdom Metazoa; phylum Chordata; class Actinopteri; order Siluriformes; family Siluridae; genus Silurus; species Silurus lanzhouensis. The sequence continues at coordinate 279,215 of JBCEWE010000352.1, read as the reverse complement.
ACAACATTTTTTGCCTATAGAGTTTATAACACAATATGAAAAGAACAAAGCTTTTTTAAAACAAATATTTCATCAGTTTCTCCCTAAAAAACATTGCTTTTTTTGGTCTATAGCATACAATGAATACTGTTAGAAAGTAAAACGTCGTAGGCAAACAACGTTAAAACAACGAGAATTATTTAATTGCATTTAAACATACTATGTGTCCTACTGAAACTGGAAATCATTTCACTTCTCGAAACGTACTAAACAGTGCAACTAACCAGGACAGAATATGGTGGAGCAGGAGAACATTATTAATGACAGAGCCCCATACTAAATTCGTTTGCACACTTGGCTAATGCTATAAACTTTTATCTCTGGAATTATTGAGGTTAATCCATAAAAGAGAAAATTGTCAATATGCAGTCAGTCAGCAAGCAGTCAAGCAGCCTTTTTTTTGATTGGAAAACTGCTGTTTTCCAATCAATACCAGCTGAGATCTATTAGAAATAGCATTGTGATTACATATTCCCAATATCAGGATAAATTATTAAAGTTTCATTAGGTAAGGTTTTTAATATTAGGTCTGGATTGGACATTTGGCTAATTCCAGGATCTTATGTGGCACATATAGTGTCTATAAAATGACCGAATGGAGATAAAACCACACACAACCAAGCATTGTGGACTAGAGATTAGTTTTTCCAAACGGATTTCTCAGCCACTTCACAAACTTATGCTGAGGCTAGTACTTTTCCTGTTGTTTTTTTATGACATTAAAAAAAATCTTGCAGGTTATTTATAAAAAAAGAAAAAAATCAACTACTGTGTCTTTAAAGTAAATGAGAGATGCTTATCTCCATTTGTTTGCTTTTGGCCATTTGTATGATTCTTCATATCCCTCCTTTGGGAATTATGCAGTGACGTAGAGGCTCATTAGGGATTCTGCCTTTAATTCCAGGACTGTGCTGTGTATGAAATGGAGGAGAAGATACTGGAAGTGGTGAGTGCAATAGCTCTTCCTTTTTAAAGAGTGTATCCGTAGTGTATACTGTATGAATCCATATGAAAAGAAACAGTCCTCTGTTCCTGAAAAGGTGAAGCTGAACACGAAGGTGTGTCCGGCTCTATTGTTTAATCATCAGAGAAATAGGATGTTTTCCTCAGGTTTATACCCAAGTATCCTGTGTTATATAACTTAGCCTTTAAAGTCCCTCACGTCCTCGATGGGCATGGTTTTCGATTCAGGTTTAGTTCAACTTTCCCACCATAGATAACCTTTGATCAGACCCAACATTCCAGGGATTCCTGGTCCACATTAATTTGTACACGTCTGACTGACTGATTGGGAATGTTTAAAATAGATCCAGAAAGGCGGGGAATTGCAAACTATTGTTCGGAGGAAACATAGCTGCAGTGTCCCATGGAGCAAAACAATGCCATGTCAGCTTCCTGTAACAATATACCTCAGCAGTGGCTTGTGATCATTTTGGTGGAGCATTAGAGCATTACTAATGACAGAGCCTCAAACTTGATTTATTTGCACACTTGGCTCACACTTGGAATTATTAGAGTAACCCCATAACAAACAACGTTGTCTGCAGCCTGTTTTGACTGGTTTTAGATGCACCCCTATTCATCTGCTTTCATTAAAACAGGTATTTTTCCTATATCAAACATGACTCACACACATAAGCTCATTTCAATTAACCAGAGTTGCCTGATCAGCGCAAATACTCCTCAAATGTTGCACTTTCTCAGACTAGCTTTATGACTTCTGATGTATCTTCATCATAGAGATTGTGTAGCAGATTTACAGCAGAAAAACAAGTACAAATACAATTCTGTACTATATTAGATTATTTTTGATTGTCTCATACCAAGAAATACGGACAAATAAAAAATAATAAAATGGCCTAATAAAGCAATGCATAGTAAATAATGAAGTGTAGATATAGGGACAGTTTTGCACATCAACCTTGGACCACTTCATTACTTTTAACTTCCATATTGCTTCATAATAATAAACTATAAACTAGCACATTGTGTATAAGTCTTCATAGCCGTTAAGACATTAAAAATGAAATAATACTCTCAGGAATAATTAATTTATTTTTCAAATGTGCTGGAAAATAACTAAAAAACAACTCTATACTGCTAAAGTTAAACTTTAGTAACACGTCATCAACCACAAAACCAAACCTTCCTGGCTTCAGTTAGTTTGAGAAATATTACCATCATGTCACGAACAGAAAATGTTTTGTTCTTCCTAAAGAAAACTTCCTAAACAAGAATCTTCATGGAAAGATGTGAAGATGACTGCATTTAAGCTTTGCATGTTTATACATATACAGTATATTTCTATTTTACCAATTTATAATAAAGATTGCTGTTTTTGCTCAGGCACAAGTTTTAACTGGAGTCTGCGATGCCACCAGGAGGACGACCTTTGACCCCTTGAAGAGCCGTAGTACGTGTCTGGAGGAGGTCTACATCACTGATGTCAAACCGGAAGAAGGGCTAGTAAGTGGCTTCTGACGCAACACACACACATCTGATCCTAATAAAGTGTTGTTCTTATTGCACCAGCAGTTGAATTAAATTATCGTGTGCTTGTCCACAGGGCATGTACATCAAGTCCACGTACGATGGCCTGCATGTGATCACTGGAACCACAGAAAATGTGAGTGAAATTGTGCAATCTCAAAAAAGACGTTTTCTCCCCCTTTAACTCTCCAGTCTTTTTTTTTTATCAATCAGCTTTTTGTGAATCTTATCTGTGCAGTCTCCAGCAGACAGAACTCAACGCATCCATTCTGGCGACGAGGTGGTGCAGGTCAACCAGCAGACAGTGGTCAGTATCTCAAATGTTCTCATGCTGATATACCAAAGAAGGTTCATGAAAGAAAATGTGTTGTGGTTGGTAAGATAAGAATGTCTCTGCAATTATTATCACTATTAGTATATCACATGAAAGTTAAAAGAACCACTGTTTTACTTGTTACACCAAAATAAGTTGAGGTTTAATGTCCACATGTTCTTTATTTTCATTTACAAAAGAGTTTAGATATCTCTAAGTCCAATCAATGACAAACTGAGAACCTGACCATAAGATTAATTTTTCTTTTAAACATCCCATTCCACATTTATTCACTATTTGCTTTTATAATAATCTCCACTTTTCCAGGAAGATGTTCTACTAGATTTTAGAGTATGCTTGTTGAGATTTCTGTTCATTCAGCAACAAGGGTGTTAATAAAGTCAGATACTGAAGTAGGGTGTAGTCAGCATTCTAATTCATCACAAAGGTGTTAAATAGGGTTGGAGTCAGAGCTCTATAGCAGGCCAATCAAGATCTTTCACTCCACCTCACATATCCTCATGAAGCTGGCTTTGTGCACAGGGGCATTGTCATGCTGGAACAGGTTTGGTTTTCCTAATTCAAGTGAAGGGAGAATTTACTGCTACTGCATGCAGAGACATCTTATACAATTGTGGAATAGTCAGGTGTCCCAATACCTAACATGTCTGCCATGGTTTCAGGATTGTAAAATCTTGGCTTAAATAAAATCATGTTTTACACATTTTCTTAGATCCATAGTTGGTGCTTTTGCAATTTTCTTGTTGATTTGTACTGTGAGACGACTCAGAATGTGTTTTGTGCTATGTCTTAGGTGGGCTGGCATCTGAAGAACCTTGTGTCTAAAATGAAGGAGAATCCACACAATGTGGTGCTCACGCTGAAGAAGAGGCCTTCAGAAACAGGCAACTTTACTCCTGCTCCACTGAAGAACCTGCGCTGGAGGCCTCCGGCTGTGCAGGTCAATATGACTTATAAAAGTTGTGTCCTACACTGTCTTGTGTTGTCTGTTTGCACTGTTTGTTGTCTGCTCTGTTTGCACTAGTTTGCACACGATGCACTTTATGTGGCTTGGACAACTTCCTTTAGTCCTTAGCTCTGTGTTCTGTTATGTAGCTCTAGGTTGTTTTATGTAGCACCAGGGCCCTGGAGAGATGTTGTCTTAATTCGCTGTGTACCTCCGTCAGCTATATATGGTTGAAATTACAATAAAAGCTTTTTGATTTAACTTGACTTGACTAAAAACAGTTATAGATTAGGTTTGAGTGGTCCAGAATTATTGGGTAATGTTGTCAAAGTCCCCTGATCCTGAGCTCAGGTTACAGTCAGTGTGGAGTTTCTGTTTATGTTCTTCTCATGTCTACATGGGTTTTGTTCGGGATATCCAGTTTCCTCAAACCTGCCATAAAAAAAGAATAGAATTAATGAGAAACATACCAATACAATAATATTCCCCATAAATACGCAGTATATTCACAGAAAGTCTGTAGGTTTTCCCCTTGTAAGCTTCCCCAGGTCATGAAGCGTGAAATGAATGGCATTGTCGTCTCTAGTGGGTGTGGCATGCCTGACTGTTTCAACTAGGCAAACTATAATCAGATAACTGTATATATGTATTTATATTAGGGCTGTCAAAATTAACAATTAATAAATCATTAGTCACGCAAATTCACGCAAATTAATTTTAACGGTACAAATTTTAGTAATGGGCAATTAATGCCGATTAAAATTGTGTTTGACCATGTTTAATGAAAATATAAATAAATAAATATAAAAGAGGTGAAATTAAAACCTTCAACGCAACACACATTTATTCACGACGTCCTTTCTCTAAAAATCACTAAACATTTGTTTTGCTGATGAACCAAGTCTCACATCAAACACCAAAATCCGCCATGATGCACAAATATAGCAATTAAAACAATCCGTGTGGAAACAAAGCAAAATTTTCATTTGGTGACCTGATGATTTACGTAATTTAAAACACCATAATTACTTTCAAACATTTCAAGAATGTTTTGTGTTTATGCTCTATGTTAAGTTTGGTTTCACTAAAAAGGAATGTACATTTGCATAAAGCATCTATATTTGTCCAATACCGATGTTGATTACAGTATTAAAAATTTGAAAAGTATTAATTTAAGGTAATGTGCGATTAAGTTATGAGTTAACTGATGATAATCATGAGATGAATTGTGATTAAATATTTTAACCGATTGGCAGCCCTAATATATACATCACTGCATTGCTTTTGTTTAATATTGCAATTAAGACCACTTTAATTTATTTTTATTATTTTATAAACCAACCCCTGATAAACAGGAACCAAACACAGGTAGGAAGAAGTAAGAATAGACAATAGAGGGAATGTCCAGCTACCATCAGCGTTGAATTTGTCTGAGAGTGTTGCATTACAGTACCCTAACTTTTTCTACTAAATGAACTACGAATAAAATAGGAAATAAAAGTTGCATTTCTGCTAATGCAAACACAGTTTTAAGAATCATTGTAAAAGGGAAACTTTATGCACAGTAATAACAATGAATTGGTTCCCTTTTCCCAGCATTTGGTCACATTTCGAGTAAACCAAACCCCCCATGTAAAAAAAAGCCCAGGTCATTGTGCTGTACTTCAGGTCAGTGACATCAATGCTAATTTAAAAACTCCAAATTTCCAGATAATACCGTTTGTCAATGGGAAAAAAATCAGAAACCACATAAGTCTCTGATGGCCTTGTGCCTTACACTACATAAAGTAGGTCATGACAGATACCTGGCTTTCCACTTTTTGTTTTTTTGAAGTTCACGTACATCAGTGAGGTATCAATATGAAGTTCTGTCAAATATGTGAATATACATTTTGTGGCTGTCATCTTATTGTTTCAATTTGGCACAGGGACAAAATACGCATTGCCACCCAAGAACATTGCTAATGAGTTGCTTCGTTCGCATCATGGACAAAAGACCCTCACACACAGAGTCACACTTATGCAGTCTCTCTGGCTCTACAGATACACTTGTAGAAGATGGAGTTTACGCATGAGTCATAATGTGGATACACAATGGGAGTGTGTGTTGGAGCAATGACGGGTTCCTACACTTCAGGATGTGTGTTTAACCCTGATTAAGTTTCGGCTCTAAATGTCAGGAGTATATTGATATTGTTAAGTTCAGTTTAATGCTCTCTGTACGCCCTTGTTCCCCACACGCCTGCTTTAAAAGGTCAAGCTCTGCATCATACCCCCATTTTAGCACACTGATCACAAGTAGCTGTTTTTATTTGCATCTAAATGAGTATTATTAATCAGAGGAGAACCATTCTAATGGTCTAATTCTAGATCAACATGTACTTTTTGTCTAGTAATGAATAAAATAGTAGTAATAGTATCTTTTTTATATAGAAATGGAGTTACTGAATGTCAGTTCTACAGAAAACTCCAGCTATCCACATTGCCTAGAAACATGGCTGTGGACTACAACTCCCAAAACACACACTCGCACAATCACTAGCTTTTAATGAGACAGACCTGATCTCAGTTACACACACATATCTTGCTCTTTCTATCTCTCTTTCTCTCTCTCTCTTTCACTCTCTATATTTATCTATCTTGCTGACATTTTAAAGAACATTTATTCATCAAAACAAGTGTCATTGCTGTTGTATTAATCTGTCTATACCAGGGGTCCCCAGACTATTGCCCACCACACATTTGGAACGGCCCTCTGAATAAATAAATGTTTTTAAAATGTATATTTTAAATTTTTAGTTTTACTTATATCATATATGTATTTGATAATAAAGTTTGTCTTTCAAATAAAAATTTCCCTTAGTTTTTAATAGAGGTTGAGGCACAGATAGTTGAGTTCTGGAATTATTAGCTGTTGGCAAAAATCCATACCGATAGTTTTCCGGTTTCTGGTCTGCATACATTACGAGAGGCCTCTAGAGGCGAATCACTGACGCCATGTGCTGTTCGCTTTTACACACGAGACGACACGCTGCACGGCGAGCGTTATATTATATTTATGATTTAGAATTTATTGATTTATTTTTTATTTTTTTATTAATGATTAAAGTAATGATTCAGTACTTTTTTGACATTATTTATATTTGAAATAAAGTTTGGTACAATGTTACATGGAATATGTTTGTTTGTCTATTATCCAGTATACATTTTAAAAACTATCGGTTGATTAATTTGTTATTGGCAAGTACGATCCAACCAAGCTATCAGTATTGGTGAAATTGGTTACCCTCTAGTTGTTAACATAGACTAATTATTTGCTAGATTTAACCACTAATTATATGCATATTTATAAGTAAGTAAATGTTTTGCTAACAGTGCATATGAAGAAATGTTAATATGGTAGCAATAATGCTCTTTTAATAGGCTTTTTATCTCTATTTAATTTATTTAGACATAATTCTCATTTGTCTGTATCATGCATAACAAAATAATAAACTACTCTAGCATTAGGAGGCATAATCTTCTTCTTTCTTCTTCTTCTTCTTCTTGTTCTTCTTCTTCTCCCCCTGTCCTCTACATCTGCCTCTTTCAAACCAAATATCTGCATGTCTTCCCCCACCACATCCATAAACCTCCTCCTTGGCCTTCCTCTTTTCCTCCTTCCTGACAGCCACATGTACATGTACAGCTCACACACATGTACTCTGTCTTACTCCTACTGACTTTCATTCTCCTTCTCTCCAGCGCGTACCTCCACCTCTCCAGGCTTTTCTCAACCTGCTCCCTACTCTCACCACAAATCACATTATCATCCACAAACATCATAGTCCATGAAGACTCCTGTCTGACCTTGTCTGTCAGCCTGTCCATCAGGACTGCACAGGGAAGGGCTCAGAGCCGATCCTTGATGCAGTCCAACCGCCACCTTAAACCAGTCTGTCGTTCCTACTGCACACTTCACTGCTGTCACACTGTCCTCATACATGTCCTGCACCACCCTCCCATACTTCTCTGACACACCTGACTTCTTCATACAATACCACAACTCCTCTCTCCACCCTGTCGTACACTTTCTCGAAATCCACAAACAAACAATGCAACTCCTTCTGACCTTTTCTATACTTTTCCATCAACATTCTCAAGCAAATATTGCGTCCATAGTGCTCTTCCTCGGCATGAAACCATACTATTGCTCAGCCTGGCTTCCACTACTCTTTCCCATAACTTCATGGTGTGACTGATAAACTTTATTGTTTACTGCGGGTCTGCACATCTCCCTTATTCTTAAAGATCGGTACCAGCACACTCCTTCTCCATTCCTAAGGCATGCCTTCCAAAATCTTGTTAAACAATCTGGTTAAAAACTCCACAGTCATCTCTCCTAAACATCTCCATGCTTCTACCGGTATGTCATCTGTTCCAAATGACTTTCCACTCTTCATCCTCTTAATTGCTGCTCTCCCTTCCTTCTGACTAATCCTATACACTTCCTGCTTCACCATCACCACACCATCCACCCTTCTCTCTCTCTCCCATTTTCTTTATTCATCAGCTACTCAAAATACTCCCTCCATCTTCTCAAAATACTCCCTCCATCTTCTCAAAATACTCCCTCCATCTTCTCAACACACTCTCCTCACTAGTCAACACATTTCCATCTGCATCCTTTATTGCTGAAACATTTATTGCATGCTTTTGCTTTCGCCACATCCCTCTTTACCTGCTGCCGAATTTTGTACTCCTGTCTACTTTTCTCATCACTCAATTGATCCCAATTTTGTTTCTCCAACCTCTTTTTCCTTATGCTTTACTGCACTTCCTCATTCCACCACCACTTCTCTTTGTATTACTTTCTATTTCCAGATGTCACACCAAGTACTTTTCTGGCTGTTTCGCTATCACTTCTGCAGTAGTTGCCCAATTATCCAGCACCTCTTCACCACCACTGAGCCCCTGTCTGACCTCTTCCCTGCATCTTACATTACAGTCTTCCTCCTTTAGTTTCTACTATCTTATTTTTCTTTCAGTCCTCATCTTCCCCCTCTTCTTCTTCACCTCGAAAGCCGTCCTACAGACCACCATCCAATGCTGTTTAGCTACTCTGTCAGGTTGCATCTCCTGCATAGAATGTACCTTCCTCCACTCTTATACGTCACCCTATGCTTTTCCTTCTTCTTAAAATAAGTGTTTACCACTGCCATTTCCATCCTTTTATCAAAATCTACCACCATCTTCCCTTCCACATTCCTCTTCTTAAGGCCATACCTACCCATCAGCTTCTCATCACCTCTGTTCCCTTCACCTACATGGCCATTGAGATCTGCCCCAATCACCAATCTTTCATTCTTAGGTACACCATCTACCACTTCATCCAACTCACTCCAGCATTTTTCCTTCTCCTCCATCTCACAACCCACTTGTGGAGCATAAGCACTGATGTTCCTGGCTTTACTCCCTTTCCACTTGGTCTTCTGAACAAACAACATGTCTAACTTTCTCCTCTCCCTTTACCAATCATAGGACCAACATTCAAAGTACAAACCCTAACCTCCACTGTCTTACACTTCTCTTTTCCCTGCTGTCTCTGTAGACGTCTTCCTCCTCTCCTTCTCCTACTTTGGCAAACAGTAGCCCAGTTTCCACTGATACCCTGTTGGCTAACAATAACTGTGACGGTTGTTGGTAACCCGGGCCTCGACCGATCCGGTATGAAATTCTGATTTGTGATCCCCATATTTGATTTGGCACGTTTTACGCTGGATGCCCTTCCTAACGCAACCCTCCCCATTTATCCGGGCTCGGGACCGGCACTAGGAGTGCACTGGCTTGTACAACCCTAATAGCTGGGTTCATTAGCAGGCATAATAAATAAATAAAAAATCATAATGAAATCTCCACTATAATACTTGTAGTTACTTCGGCCCATGTAATTTTCAGACTGAAACAGACCATTACAGACTGGCCCGGCCCCCATTAAAGAAAGGAAAACAAAGCCTTGTTCTCCTTCCTTGTATCTGAATTGCATGTTATATGTGATCACCTGAATGGATTTTGATATTAGGATTAAATTTTGGATTTGGTCACAATTCCTTCAGTAAAAACTTCCTTAACTGCAATTGCCTCTGTCTCAGCTTAGATTAGATGATTGATAAAATGAGTGTCTTCATATCATTTACACCATGATGCAATTATGTGAAGTCTTGCCGCTATAAGCTTTTAAACATAGACGTAGACTAGTCATCAAACATACCCTGCCTGATTACTTCTTACTGATGACCATATTTAGGGTGCTGTGGATTTCCTTTGCTTTAAGGCTGCGAAAGTCTGAGAGAATATTCGTCTTTGCAAAATTGTAGTCTAATGCATGTTTTGTGTTTGCTACAGATTGCTCCTTCTGGTCATGCTGCTCGCTCATCCATAGTAGAAAGTTCTACTCAAAAAGAGAAGCCAGCCATTTTGGATCTGTACCTACCCCCACCTCCAGCTGTGCCCTACTCACCTCGGTGAGTCTGGTTGAAGACTTAAGTAAAATATTCATTAGCAGGTTGGAGTAATGTAGGCTAACAGGAAGCAGGTTTACTGTTACTAAATCACATTCACCAGCACATCCTGAAAATGGTTTATTTCTCTTATACCACAGCAGTTTACCAATGCTAATCATTTTTTATTTAATTATTAAAAGATCAAAGTCATACATTTTATCCCATTATAGTTACATTTATGATACAAGTGTGATATAAATGATTCTGTCTAATATATAACATTCAGTGCTACATTGTAATTATAAAATACAGTATATAGTGAAAAGTGCATATACATATACGTTTGCTAAAATAATCGTCTCTCTTTACAGGGAAGTGAAGAACGGCGCATATCCGCAGGTCAAAATGAGGCACAAAGCTCCTGAATCCCCAAATTCATCTCTGGACCGAGCTGCTAGACGCTGTTCTAATGTAATAGACTACGTCAGCAAACCCAGTGTCAGCATCTGTCCTCCAGAAATCGCCATCCCACAGACCCGACTTCGCCAGCGTGCGCCCTCCAGAGGTCAGCAACAATAATAACAACAACAATAATAATAATAATAATATTAATAATACAATTAATAATAATAACAGTATCACACATATAGTGTATATCTACATAGTGGTAATATATGTAATAAAATAATAAACAATATGTTTTATATATAACACAGTATTTACTTATTTCTCTCTGAGTTTTGTATTTTATTTATTTATTTTGAATATTTTCAATGTGATCATTTGAATATCTTATTGTTGCTTTGTTGAGAGTGACACTGTTTGTCTTTGTGTGCAAAATATAAAGCTAATTTTCAAGTATACATAAATTTGGACTTTTTCAATTTCAAAGAAATTATGAAATGTTTTGAGTTAAATGTCCTTGAGAAAGACAGGCTGAGAAATCTGCACATCTAAATAAATATCAAACTGAAATAATGTACAGTCGATTACACGTAAGTGCTAAAACCATTTGCTTCTATCTTAATGTGTGTGAAAAATGTGGCTCTGATATCAGCCCAGTGATAGCATTGTGTGATTTATGTGCTTGTAACACTACTAATCAGGGCTAATTATGGTTGTGTGTGTATGTGTGTGCTGCAGGAAAGCCGCGTCCTGTCTCTATGCCTGTAGACTCATGCGTGGGCCTGTCTGATTCCCCCTGGGCTTTTGGAAAGAAAGGTATAACGCAAACACCAAACAAAATGTCACTCGGAGCGTTCCCTCAGCGCTCCTCCACACGTGACACACCTGCTCTGCATTCCCTCCATTTACTCATGTAATCATTTGGAAAACATAAAAGCAAGATAAAAGTCAGGCCAAATCTCCATGTGTTTGCCTGAGCAGGAGCAGGTTACAGCAGTGTTAGTTGTGTTGAAAAAATTTGGAAAATCTAACAGTCTGTGATTATTCACATTCTAGAATCACTTTTTCATACTGCGCCGTTAAAGCAACAATGTCCAATTCTCCAGATCCAGATCCATTAGCAGTGAAAAGAATCTGCAAAAATAGCTTAGAATTAGATTTAGCATCCTGTTATTTACATATGGATTGGTGCTGAGAATCTTTTTCAGGAACAGTAGGAAGTGTCATGATCCTGAGCTCATTTTGTTTAGATTTTTGATATACTGTTTTATACAAAGATTCAATATTTTTAAGATTCGAGATTTGTATTTGTTAGAAACATACAAACAGAATACAGCTTGTAGTGAAATGTAAAAACAGGTTGAAATAATAACTATGAGAATAACAAAGGAAAATTAGCTCTCTGGCTCTACTTATTTAACAATGTCCGTGTGATTGTAGACTCTGTAAGATCCTACATACACTAACTAACTAAAGTTAGCTTGTGAAGATTATTCCCGGCTTTAGATAATGTAGTACATCCACTATTAAAAGAATACTGTAGTCAAATGTGTTTATTAAAATAAATCTGTGATCCTACTTATTACTGTCAGAGCTGCTATTATAGAACATATACCACTACCTTCCAACCAGTCAGAACTCACATTTCAACATCTCTGATACTTAATATCTTATATTCTTGCCATATCTGTCTCAGGTGAAAGCATGTTGAAGATGTACACGAGTAATGAGCGAATTCCTCCGATCGCTGAAGAAGCCCCGTGTTTCCCCGTACCCTACCGGCCCACCAGTGAGAAGCAGCTCCTACGTGGAGTCGACCACATTCGCGGCAGTCAGTGCTTCATCAATGCAGAGCTGCACAGTAGCGCCACCGTGCTGTACCAAGACACCACACGCCGTAAGAGTCGGACCGCTCGCTCCTCCAAGAGGTCCTCGGAGCCTTCAGCTCTCAGTGCCTGGTTCGCCCGGCTGAAACTCTTCTCACACTGATAAACGCTGTGCAGTGGACCATGTCTCTACTGTGTCTCATTATTTCATTCCTCTACACTCAGTATTATAATTTCATAATGATGGAATGGTATTTTTTTATATATTTATGGTTGACTGTTAAAGAAATGATGTGTGTGTGTGTTGGGGGCATTCAGATAATGTATTTACAAGGTTCAGTCATCCTTAGTAACTGCCTGGTCAGGATTGGGATGGTTTAAACTCGGCTATAGACCTAGAACCAACTTAATTTGTTAGTAGATTTTGTGGACAGGAAGAAGCAAAAAAACAACAGAAAAATAATGTTCAATGCATAGGTATGGTAAATTGCTTGTCACACCCTTAGAACCATTTATATATCGTATACATATATATATATATATATATACTGAATCGTATATATATCATTATAGAGCCATTTATCTCCATATACAGTATATATATATATATATATATATATATGTATATATATATATATATATATATATATATATATATATATATATATATATATATATATATATATATATATATATATATATAAAACCCTGAGGGCAAAGTGAACTTAATCTGCACTAAAAAAGATCCAAGATTCCAATTATGCTGCAGAGTCCAACCACATAGCCAAGATTTATTCCTGTTTCATAGTTCACAGGAGGTCATACTCTCTCCTGAGGTCTGTGAGTGCGATGTCAGAAAAAGTGGATGTGGTTTGAGTCAGATATTTCCAGAAAAAGATTTTAAGTGAGACAGACATCCCGCTTTTGTTATCAGTTATGTAACTTAAGTGAAAAATATATTGAGACTAAACACACTGTCGCTATAAAAAGCAGAAACACTGAGTGCATTAGACTTTTCGATGTACCGTTCCTTTAAGAGCACCTTTCCATCTGCTGTATTTAATGCCATATGGGCCTTCATATGAAACCTATCACCACGCACATGAACCTCTTTTAGCTATCAGGTCTTTCATTGAGAAAGATAATGAGTCAGGTGTGTAGGTGAAGTGTGTTGTTCATAATTAATAAATTATTAATCTCTTCGTTTGCTTGTATTCACTGAGCATGTTTTCTGTATTGGTTGTGGGACTCCCTCACCTCCTCCCAGAAAAAAAGTGCTTTCACTGGTTTTTTTTTTGTTGTTGTTTTTCGTTTTTTAATGTACCTCATTTTTAAAATGTCTTCTCACTGGTTATGTATAAGTTAAGAACAGTGTATTTACATGTAAATAGCTTTAATAATAGACATTTATATATATATGTGACTGCTGTGCTGTTTCTTTTCGAAGTGCCTTGAGAGAATGCAATAGGTTTATCGCAAGAAATGGTAAATTCATTTGAATGTTTCAACAATAATTTAGAAATAATACATAATAAAAAAAACATGAACACAGAATAACTAAAGCGAACTAAAGAAGTTTAGGATTTGAACTTTCTTCTTTCCTTTATTCAATTTATAGTTTAAGTATAGAGCTAAAAGAGTAACTTTAGACTCCAGACATGCCTTAACTGATTGATTACATTTGAGCAAGTGGAAATTTTGTGTACATTATTATTTTCCTTTGAACTATTGATTTATGCATTGAGGACTTTGAACTGCACAATTATGACATAAACTGTACATATCAGAAAACTTAAATATTTTTGCCAGTTTTATTGAAAGCATTCATTAAATAGAATTTTAATTTAACTATAAAAAAATAAAAGACCAATCACTGTTAGTCCAAAGTTTGCTCATGTAAAATTTAACAACACATCCATATACTCGATATTTAAAAACTTAAAAGCTTTTTATCTTTTGACCTTTATTTTCAGGAAATGTGCTGCTTCTATGCAAAAGGACTAATTCAGTAAACTACTGAGAAAACATGGTGCATTAGTTTACATGGCCATACAATGTTAATGAAGATTAAAATGAACTACAAACCGGACTTGTGATGTACTTTGTGACTTGTGACTCAGAAGCGCCACCTGCTGTACAATAAACTATAATAAAGTTTATAAACTGAGCTTCATTTCTAGTTGTTGTATTTAAATATTCACTCAAATTCAAGAGCAAATTTTGCATGTGTTTCAACAAAATATTTTAATAAACTGAAACAAAACTTGCAAAGTAGTGTTAGATTTTAAATGTATTGCTGCTGAATTGGTAAACCAGTCTATTGTAGGTCACCATGCACATATATACAAACCTTCATACACTCTCTCCTATAGGTGTGTTAAATTAGTGTGAACATTTGACCAAATGTTTTCGGACAGAGGGAGGAAACTGCAAAACCCAGAAAAAACAAAAAGAATGCAAAACTCATATGTTAAATGTTGCCAACAGACATGTCAGCTTGCGAATGAAATTGGACGACGGTGGTTTGAGTATCAATAAAAACCTTTATTATCAAGTATCATGGGCTACATGGAAACTATAAAAACTAAGAACATTTAATAGTAAAGTAATAGATAAAAACATTGACTGTACAATTAGTGCAGGATATGTAAAAGTGATGCAGGGCAAATAATAACATGTTCCAAATAAATCCAAAAGTGCAGAGGTTCAATACAGTTTTTTTTTTTTTTCGTTAATATAACGCATACAAAATAGTGTTTCAGAAATAGTTGATATACAGGGATTTTTCAGAAATCCCTCTAGAACAGCCGCTAGAATCAACACCAAAAAAATCAAGTGAGCATCAATGCTAATACGAAAAAAGAATTTGAGCTGACAGAAAGGTCAATCAGATAACTACTCTTTACAAGTGCGATGAAGATCAAGCATTTCATAAGGTTTCTAATAATTTGATTGTTAAATGTATTGGGGAAGTGGTAGCTCAGTGTTTAAGAGGGTGGGCTTCTGGTCAGAACATTCGTAGTTCACCACTAAGCTTGTATCTCTGAACAAAGCCTTACAAGCCCTTGCATGTCTTCTTCTTCTTCTTCTTCTTCTTTCGGCCGCTCCCATTTGGGGTCACTACAGCGGATCATCCGTCTCCATACCCCCTGTCCTCTACATCATCCTCTTTCAACCCAACTACTTGCACGTCTTCCCTCACCACATCCATAAACCTCCTCCTTGGCCTTCCTCTTTTGGTGGCTCCATCCTCAGCATTCTTCTACTGATATAACTTATTTCCCTCCTCTGCACATGTTCTTACATGTGCTATCCCTCTGATAAACTCATTTCTAATCCTGTCCATCGTCGTCACTCCCAATGAAAACCTCAACATCTTCAGCTCTGCTACCTCCAGCTCCACCTCCTGTCTTTTACTCAATGCCACTGTCTCTAAACTATACATCATCGCAGGTCTCACCACAGTCCTATAAACGTTCAATTTCACTCTTGCAGATACTCTTCTATCACAAATCACTCTTCTTCACCCTGCCTGCACTTTGCACTGTTGACCCCAGGTACCTGAATTCCTCCACCTTCTCCACTTTTTCTCCCTGCAACTGCACCACTCCACTGCCCTCCCTCTCATTCACACACATGTACTCTGTCTTACTCCTACTGACTTTTATTCCCCTTCTCTCCAGCATATACCTCCACCTCCCCACCTGCTCCCTACTCTCACTACAAATCACAATATAACCCAGAGCTTTTACCACAAAACAAAAAGTGATATCGTCATTCTAATAAATAAAAAAACAAACTGAAACACAACAAGCAACTATGTTTATCCATGTATTCCTTTAAATTCAACTCAAAGTACATATCCCATATATATAATTTCTGCAATATAAATTATATTCTTTAAAAAAAAGTTGAATGTGAAAAATAAATATTCTATCTTTTTTAAAGTGAATATTTTGCTTGGCAAAATTAATTGCTACAATTTTTTTTATTGTTCAATTTTTTATATAAATGTATTCAAAAATAATTGTAAAAAACGATATACAAAAAATTAAAAAAACAAGTAAAAAAAAAAAACAAGAAAGATCTGCTATATGATTCGCGACTCCTTATCATGAATCGACTCACCCAATCGACTCATTTGAAGCGTCCGGTTACAAGCAACCGATTCTTTTGCGATTTTCCAAACGCTATAAGGGACCATTTTTTCCCCGGTTTGTTAGAAGTTTGTGTGTTTGTGATCCAAAAATGAGCACTAACGTGTTTTTGGAGGCCATTTTATACACTGCCTGGAATATTTCAGTGTTGGATTCAGGTAATTTAAATCAGTAAAACATGAATTATTGTAAATGAGTTTTCTACCCCCCCAGTTTTGTCTTTTTATTCTGTAGTAATTGAGTGCAGCTCAGACCTACCAGGCTCCAACCTGAAACAGTTGAATTCATTTAATCAGTGTGTGCTGAACAGTGCTGGTTCCCTTATATGTTTCTTTGCAGAACCTGATGTCCTCTAAGATTAGTGCACCAGAAGTTAGTGACATGCAGAAGTCTGTAAGTGTTCAGCCTGTGTGAGTGTTAATGAAAAGGTGTCATATTGTGGCATGCAAAAGACAAGAAGGTCAAACAGAAACCCTGTTGGTGTGCATTCGGGTGCGAGGTCTGCAGAGGGGAAGTGTGAATGTGTATGAGTGAGAGTGAGTGAGAGAGAGAGAGAGAGAGAGAGAGAGAGAGAGAAATTTTGAAACTATACCCTGTCTGTACTATCTGTGTGGGCTGATGGCTGTGTCTCTCCAGGCTTGTTCTCAGCCTCTCATACCTCTGATCTTCTCTGTCCTTGCCTCAAGCTTTCTCTGCAAGACTTTCCCACTGCTACTTTTCAAGGTAGGCAAAGCAACCTGATGCTCACTTACACACAGCGGACACGATGATTAAATACTGCTTCTTAAACCCGTATAGTAAACTATGTATGTGTTTCGGTGGATTACAGATGATGCCGTGATGAGTCGGAGGAGGGTCTCGGTGAAGGAGCTGGGGCAGGTGGACTGTCAAGGCTGGCTCTATAAGAAGAGAGAGAACCGAGCTTTCCTGATGAATAAATGGAAGAAACACTGGTTTGTGCTGAAGGGATGTTCTCTCTACTGGTACACAAATGTGTTGGTGAGTCTTGTGGGGTTTTGAACTACTGCAACTTGTTCACAGTAAACACTTGAGTATATTTTTTATATACAAGGAATTGTTTTAGCCAAAGATGAAATGTGTTCAATTTTCCACATATTATCCAAATTCCAAATACACTAGATATGTTTGGGTTTGATTTTGCTTGTTTTTGTGTTCAGTCAGGAACATATCTTCCAGCTCATAAAGAAGCTCTTTTGTCACAGTATTAACATCTAGATTTAAACTACAAATTTCTGGATTTATATATATGAATTCATGCTGTTAAATGTTTTATCTTTAGCTTCCTAGTTTTGGTAGTTTGTTCAGGAAATTATCAGCTTGTCAAGCTCACATGCACACACGTGCAGTTTACAGTAATTAACCAAATTATATACGTAATATATTGTTTTTAATGTGATGGTAAACCGATATTTAGCTCAAACCATGCCTCTGGTAGATCCATTCTCGTTTGGCAAGTATGAAAACCGCTGCCATCCAAAAAAGAGTTTGCCATGTTACATTTCTGCTCACGATGGTTTTAAAGAACGGTTAAATGAACTACTTTTTTGAGCCTTCCTCTGTCTATTCACATTGGTCTTATCTCTTCAACACAACATTCTGTGGAAACTCTTGAGATTCTAGTGCATAAAACTCCATGTAGATCAGAAGCTTCTATAAATACTCAATCCAGCATTTCTGGAATGGTCACATTTACATGATTGTAGGCAACTGCCACATGATTGGCTGATTGGATACTTGCGTGACAAAAAGTGTCTTTGGTTTTAAGGTGATAGCTGCCACAACTGCAATGACCAATCTCAGCAGTTCAACTAAAATACATAACAATGGGAGAATGGGATTGCTAGTCGATCTATTCGTGTGAGGATTCATACTGAATTTACACCATATTGGCTAGAAAGCTAAGTCACAGTCTGTGAGGTTTTGCAACATTTGCTTGGAAGGGGTAGGGTATCATGTTGGACTTCTGATCCTAACGTCGTGAGTTCAAATCCCACCACCACTAATCTGCAATTGCTGGGCACTTAAGCAAGGCCCTTAACACTCAGTTACTTAGTTGTTTGAATGAGATCATTGTAATTCGCTCTGGATGAGGGGGCGTCTGCCGAATTCTGTAAATGTAAATGCTTGTGTCATCAATTTGTGGCATTTAGCAGACGCATACAATATATGGCATACAATATGAAAACTACTGCCCATTGAATGTACATTGAAATGATTATAGAGCACTTTAGCATTCTTTTTCCACTTATTTTGCTTTCCCTTATTATTTGATTTCATTTTACTGTGCTTTCTCGAGCTCTGAGTAATTCTAAATATACGATCATCTAAAAAATCTTAGATGTTGAATTCATTCTCCATTCTGATTAGTCAGAAATGTAAAAAAAAAGTTCCTCTTGATTACATTACATTCACTCTATAGTTACATAGCAGAAGTATAGATGCAAACTTCAGACACCAAACATCCCTTTTTTAATACTTTTTTAAAATGTGTAACTTTGGGGTTTTTCCTTTAAATAGAACTTTACAAAAGGTTTGTCTGCCCCAATATCTAGCCCAGGCCATAATTAGCATAAAATGATCAAGCACAATAGGTGATTAGCACAAGAAAGATATTCTCCAACTCAAATCACAGGGCTGCTGATCAAAAGTGATTAAGGCTTTGGCTATGCAATGGATTTTTTGATACAATTCAGAAGCTGAAATCCAATCAGGCTGCTGTTAAAAAGCCAACTGCAGACCCGTGCTCAACCTCAGACATCCTGCGTGAAACCTTCAGATCTCATCTTCATGTTTTAACAGGCTCTGAAAGCAGAGGGCTACATCAACCTGAGAGACTTCACCCTGGACCAAGCGCATGAGTGCAAGAGGAAGTTGTGAGTGATGTTTTTTTTTTTTTTTGGGTTTCCTTTAGTTTAGTCATTCAGTGGTGTGAATCAGCAAAATATAAGACCAAACCGCTTACTTTGAATAACCACAGAATGTTAGCATGCCAGCATGCATCTCTGTTACCAACTTACAAAATGTTCACTGTTTAGTAGCCTGGGCTGAGGCCTAGACCAAATGCCAAAGATTTACATTACATTTGACATTTATGGCATTCTAATACTGATTAAGATAAACAATTACCATCAGTCTAAAAGTTAGAAAGTTAAATTTAAAAAGTGTTCAATTACTAGGTAAGTCTATAGATGTCTTTTGAAGACTGCTAGTGACTCAGACATCAAGTGGAAGTTTCTTCTATCACCTTGGTACCAGAACCGAGAAAAGTCTTCCTTGTAAAGATGTACTATTTTCATCTTAAGATAATAATAAACAGATTAAACATGTTACCTAACATGTAACATGAAATGGAATGTACATTAAACTGATTGTTTTCAGAAACGTGTTCGGTTTCTAGGTAACTGTTGTATTATAGCTCATTAAAATAAACAGGAAGAGAGCTTG
This sequence comes from Silurus lanzhouensis, assembly GCA_039877035.1. NCBI lineage: Eukaryota > Metazoa > Chordata > Actinopteri > Siluriformes > Siluridae > Silurus > Silurus lanzhouensis. The sequence goes on along the minus strand of JBCEWE010000352.1, from coordinate 259,071 downwards.
AGGTAATGACCAGCACTTTATCACAGTTATTACATCAGCAAGAACAGAAACTAACTTGCCTTAAAGGTGTTTGGTGGCATTCAATGCAACCATAAATGGATAAAGAGTATTTAAAGAATGTGGCGTTATTTCAATGATGAAAAAATGTAATGTATGTGGTGACATGCTGTCATTGGAGACGATTTTATCAACTCATCCGTTTTTTTTTTCCCCCGTAGCAGCATGCCTTTTTTCCTTTCTCAATTATTATGAGTGTAAATGTCGCGTAGCACGTAGGAATCCTTTACATATCCCCCTTATTTTGTCTTTCATTTCTCCTTGATCTTCTCAGACACATACTCTGGTACATATTGTTTAATTGCCCAATAGAAAACCACATGTTGACACATGTAAATGTCAAATTTAGAAGTTTACTTTGTCCCGGATTTGTCACTGGTTTTGTCTTCCACACACGTTTCGATGCGTTTTAGTGTCCAAATGTAGCTAAAGCCCCTTTTGTGAAGACACTGCAATAATCTCGGAGTGGTTAAGCATCTGCACTAATAGCATGCTGTCACTTTCTCAAGCACAGGAAATAGTCTGGTAAACACAACTTAACTATAGTGCTCAGACCCCACGCTCCCACTTCCTCTTCAGACGGAATGACTTTGTACGTCTTGCTGTGTCTTAACGTGTACTCACACACACACACACACACACACACACACACACACACACATACGCAGAGTCTGTGCATCTTAGCAATCATTTCATCCTGTTCTTTAATGTGTTTTTTTTCTTCTTTAACAGTGCTATAAAAGCCAGTCACCCGCAGATTGTCACACTCTTCTTTGCAGCTGAGAACTCGCAAGATATGTACAAGTGAGTGTGAATGTGTGTGTGTTCGCGCGTTATTCGCGTGCGCAGTGGTTCTTTTTGCAGAACCCTTAACCACATACTGTATATGGTAGTCATTAGTTAGTGAAATGAAGATCCTGTAGTTTTCTCCACTGATTGAGTAGATAAAGCACAAACTCTCTACATAGCCTATGGGCTACATTTAGTACTTGGACCAACACATTTAATTGTACCCAAATCTATTAGCAATATTTAATTTATAAATCTTTGGTTATTTTCCTGTCCATGTATTTTGTTTGTGTGATAACAGGTGGTTGAGTAAACTAACTGCAGCCTCTAACAAGAAAGAACTTTTAGAAGTCGTTACGGCAGGTAACAATGGCCATTTGTTATTTTTTTTCTTTTACAAGTTCACACTTACATACACACACACAGTTAAAGCATCGTTGTGACCTATTTCGATGCGTTGTATTTGGTTAAACCTGACCGCATATGCACTTCATGTCACTGAAAGAAGGCCAGAGTTTGATGTGGTCTCTGATCATGGCATTTCTTTTTCATTTTGTGTGTATGTGGGTGTGTTGTACGTATGTTTGTATATAAATAAACAGACACAGAATGCTACAGTGAAAACAGTGATGAAGAAGATGATGTTGAAGAAAGCTCAGCAGCACAGGACACTGAGGAGCTAACCAGCAGCTCCATCAATGTGAGTGGTTATAATGACCTTTTGTGTCCTCGGGTCAATCTTGATTTCCTACCAGTGCAGCTTTGCTATTGAACATACATAGTGTATATGAAATAATAGAATCTGTGTAACCTTGTACAGTCGACTATAGCAGTCACAGATTGGAAGTACACTATGTGGCTGAAGGTTTGCATTCACCTGACCGTCATACTTCCAGACACTCTTTACTGTTGTGATAAGCTCCACTCTTTTGAAAAGGCTTTTAATTATATTTTTGAATGTGGCTGTGAGGAATGAACATTAGTGAGGTAGGCATGGATGTTTAATGAGGATTTATCGGGTGCAGTCGGTGTTTTAGTTCATTCCAATGGTGTTTAAAGGGGGGGGGGGGGGGGGAGTGTAGGACACTTGAGTTCTTCTTTGGCAAGCCCTGTCTTCATGGAGTTTGCTTTGGTCATGCAGGAACAGGTTTGGGCTTCTTAGTACTAGTGAATGGATATTGGTATTCAAATTCAAAGGAGTGTTTTTATACAATACATTTTAGAGCTGTGATTCAATGTAGTGTTTGGGTTTGTTTATTGGGGGGTCTTGCAGCAAAAGTGCCTATGCCTCCTTAACTTGGACTGTCAGGCTCAGTGGGCACACCTTCTTTGTTAGGACTGACAGATGCACAGGCCACACCTCCTTCACTGGGACTCAGGCTCAGAGGCCACTGAGACTGGCAGACACACAGGCATCATCTCCTTCACTGATTGTCAGGCATATGAAGCCACACCTCCTTTATTAGTACTGACCTACACACAGGCCACACCTACTTCACTGAGATAGTCAGGCCACGTTTCCTTTACAGGGACTGACACTCGGAGGCCATACCTCCTCCATTGAGACTGAAAGACACAGAGACCATAATTCCTTCAACATGTGTGTGTTTGTGTTGCACAGGGCTGTCTTCCTCCACCGTGCTCCAGTTCGTCTCCGTGCCAGCACATGATTCCCCTTGTGTCTCCCGTGTGTAACACCTCGGACTGTGTGAGTTCAGACAGTGAGTCTTGGCTGGAGCTCAGCTCTGACTCTCATGGTCCTATGTGCGTCACCGAACACGGTGACATCGGCAGGCTGCAGGATTTCCATGGTGACGAACGTAAGCGAACATCTGCTTTATCCTCACAGTACAACCTGATACCAGCATGTAATTTCCCTAATTCAGTCAATTAGCCATTAAAAGCTACACGTCTAATCCTGGTATACATGTTTTATACAGTTAATACATGTACCTGATAACCTTTTGTACCATTTTTCATACAGAAAAATATCAGAAAAGTCTGGAAACGATAGGAAAATGTTGGGCAAAACTTGCAAAAACATGAGTTGAAAAAAATGCGTATACCATAAGGACATACAGCCCTTGTAAATAATACACACAAGATCAAATATTTGTGGTCTTACTTTTATAGGTTCCTGACTTTTCAGACACCTGTATACTTTTAAACTCTTCTACATTTTATACCTCTTGTTGTAAGCAATATTTATCCTTTATCCCATTTGATTATTTGTGAAAATTCTGTATCCCTATTTTCAACCCTTTCACATTTTATAGCCATTTGCACCTTACACCCACCAGCCATAACTTTATGGTCACCAATCAGCCATAACATTATGACCACCTGCCTAATATTGCGTTGGTTCCCCTTTTGCTGCCAAAACAGTCCTTGAGCATCAATGAGTTTTGGCTGCCCACGACCCTGTCGCCGGTTCACCACTATTCCTTTCTTTTACCACTTGTGATAGATACTGACCACTGCAGACCAGGAACATCCCACAAGAGCTGCCGTTTTGGAGATACTCTGACACAGTCGTCTAGACATCACAATTTGTCCCTTGTCAAACACAAATCCTTACACTTGCCCATTTTTCCTGCTTTTAACACGTCAACTTTAGGGACAAAATGTTCACTTGCTGTCTAAAAATATCCCACTCACTAACAGGTGCCATGATGTGGAGATAATCAGTGTAATTCACTTCACCGTTCATAATGTTATAATGTCATTATATTGTGCCTGGTCAGTGTATATTTTGCTTCCTAAATTTACCTACTCATTACAATTACACCTCACACACACCGTGCAGATAAAACGGGTCTAACAGTCACTGTGATGTTCCACCAGGGCCTCCTTCTGACGAGCTGGAGATGCTGTACCTGCACCTGAAACACGCCAGCCTATCCCCATGTGGAGAACTGCAGCCTGTGACTAAGCGGGACTACAGATCATCCTTCATCAGACGCTGCAAAAACGATACCATCAATGACAAGCTGCACCTGGTCCGAGCTCTCAACAGCACCTTAAAGGTAGGACATGTAAAAGCTTTTGGTCTTTAATGATAGTTTGAAAAGGGGTATTGTTTAAAAAGGTGATGGGAAACACAGGTTTTTACCTATCAAAGTTTTAACTGGCCTTTGTTTGGGGATTGAAGCAGGCTGACCGTGTCCTTGAATAAAGACAAACCACTTATCACCTACTTGTAATTCTGTTGTAACATGTTCACCCTGGAGATTCACTTTATTTCCCACCTGCAGGCCTCAGTGATCATCCATTCACACTGAATTAAACTGACACAGTTGCAAAATAGATTTTTATATTCTTGAAATTCCTTTTGTACCGATTTACCTCTGATCATGAGCATTGAAGCATAGAATTTATAACTTACTTGTAGAATATTTCAGTCCACAAAACATGCAAAACGGCAAACTTCTGCTTCAATCTCTTTTTAATCATTGGCCTACCAATTAAATCCAACCCACCAATTCTATAATGTGTGGGAGGTGGTAGCTTAGTGTTTAGGGCATATGATTTTGGATCTGAAGTTCATGAGTTTAAATCCCAGCCACACCAAGCTGCTGGGCCCCTGAGCTAGGTTCTTCAGCCCATGTTTACTCAGTTGTGTGCATGAGATAAAAAATTTAAGTCGCTTTGAATAGATGCCCTAAATGTACTGTAATGTTAAGGGAGGCGGACTTCAGATCTGTAGGTCACGAGTTAAAATCCCAGGACCACCTGGGCTCTTGAGCCAAGGCCCTTAACCCTCAACTGCTCAATTTTAAGACGCTCTGGATAAGGGCGTCTGCCAAGTTTCATACGTGTAAATTTAAAATCCGCCACAAGGTGTCAGTATTTATCACTTAATAGAATACTGCTCATGTAAATACTACCTATATGTAAGTTTTATACACGTTGCTGTTAGTGTCATGCACCCTTCAATGCCATTCTGTACTGTGTGTGTGTGTGTGTGTGTGTGTGTGTGTTCATTCACAGGCCAAAGAGGCAGATCTCCTGGCTATTGAACAGGTTCTAGCTGATTCAGAGTTAGATGTCAATAAGTACAGACAGTGGAAAAGTGTAAATGTTCTCCTGCTGGAAGAAATCAACCATAAAATAAGCACAGAAGAGATGAAAGCAAGTGTTGAGTCTGAACAAAGGCCATCTTCCACCCCGGTTGTATTTGCTGAGACCAGCATGTAAGTGTGAACATGTACAATTTAGGTTCACCTTTGATCGTAGTTCTGTTGTCTGTGTAATTCAGTTTTAAACAGTGTGATGAAACAGGGATGTGGAAATGTGTTGTCTCGAAACATTAGTCGACTTCTCTGCATGTTTATTATAGTAAGTGTTGGCTGTAAATAAACTCGTTTTAAAATTGCACAAGTGGTTCTGTTACCATTTGACTGCAAACCGCCCGATACGTTAAATTATCATGTGTGTATATTTGTAAATGTGTGATTTTGGAGTGTCAAATGGACAATCTAACAGATTTACAAACCAATTTTGACTGTTCTAACTGGAAAATGGTGTTATATGTTAAACCTCAGCCTATGACTCGATTCTGATGCTGCATTTGGACACTAACCTTTTGCTCTCTTTCTTTCAAAACCATTTTGAAGAGAAGAAAAGTATTTTAACCACCAAGTGTAACAAATCACTGGTAAAATGTCTGTTTTGATCAAGTTTTAAATATGTATGTATTTACTGTTAATAAACCTGACAAACCTTGTAGATGTAAATATTTGATTTTTTTAACAGAAATTATCATCTTATTGCAAAAGAAGTCATTAAAGTCTTTTTCACACACACACACACACACACACACACACACACACACACACACACACACACGTCACCAGCAAGAAATATTCCTCTATAAACCAGGAGACTTTTAAGACAGTCAACAGAAGCAAGACGACTTGTGCTGTCGTTTAGACAAAGCCGATTAGTCTTCTGGTGTACCACCTGCGATTACATCCCAACACATTCATCAATGAGGCGCTGAAGAACACAGTGCTGACATTCAGATCATCTGCAGCCATCTGTTGATGTCTTTGTATTAGAGTATAAAGGAAGATAATCTGGCTGCAATGCCTTGGTCTCGGCTCTGACACTGATTTCAATGTGAATCAAGCAACGTCTGGACGCTAGGTGTCTCTGTGGAGCATGATGAATAATGATCAAAAGGGTTGAAACCGTATTCAGACCGTATTCAGGCGAAAGCAGACACTGGATGGAACCGCTCAGGTCACAATGCATACACATTCTTATGTTTTGTTAGACCCAGGAGCAATAAAGTGTAACATGTTGACATTTTATCTCCTTAATTGGTTACGAAATGAGGAGGCAACAGGCCACACCTTTTCCTTAAACTGTATATGAGTCAAATGTCCAATTATCTTTGAGATTATGAATGTCTAATTCCTTGATGGATAATGCCGTCTCCTTCCCCCAATTGCATAAATTTTTGTTGGGTACAGAGTAGAATTCATGGTGCTGTGCAAATACTTTTGAACCTAGCAGTGTTCGTACATGTAATAACTCAGTGGGACACAAATGGTACCTCGGAGAAGCTTTCCTACAATCGAAACGACCGATCATCCCACACTTTCCTCCACTGAATTCAGGGCACTGAGGTAATTTGGGTAATCTTGTGTCAGCCATTGAAGCAATTCAGGTAATCTTTAGTCAGGCAGTGAGGCAGGACTAGCATTCAAGTCCCCTTGATGTGCCTAAAATACTGCTTGATAGATAAACGGCTAAGGCTGGTGAAAAACATCTGGCTGTGCAATTTGACACACATATAAGTACAGAAAGCAGAATTGTAACCTTGAGGGTTGGAAAAATTGAGTGCATTTATTTAATCTGGCAACATAACCTGAGGCATCTGAAACATGAGAGGTCAGACAGCAGACAAAAGAGAGCTGTAAACAGAAGCATGTCTGTATGTTTAAGTGTAACTGATTTTATATTTACAGCCAGATAATGGTGCTTCACCCAGGCTTGGTATAAACAGTATAAATCTGTGTGAGAAAGAGAGAGAGAGAGAGAGAGAGAGAGAGAGAGAGAGAGAGAGAGAGAGAAGGAGCACACATACTGTATGTATGAATCAGAATAGTCACTGGTCTAGTTTAATTCAGTTTATATATATATATAAAAATGGTCCATTGTATGAACTCCAAGAATATTAAAACTATATATTACAAACACCCAGTATGATATAACCTTGCATAAATTAGACGACCTTCAAGCTAATAGTTTTTCCAGACCACCATGGGCAGTCCTTGTCAGTTTTGACCATATTTCTTTGAGCACCTTCTGGAGTCTATAGGAATGACTGGATAAATGTGTTCAGCTCCGTGCTGAAGTAATTTGTCCACTTTACCTCACGTGTGCTCTAAATATCGGTACAGATAGTAGAGGATGAATGGATCATGTGAATCCTCAGCTGTACTCTACGCATTTATGCTCAACACTGTTATTTTTTTCCAAGTTAAATATGTGCAATTTATCAACTTTTTTTGAAAACCTCTTAAATTTAACGTTGTAACCGTGCGCTTTTAAGACTAATGGCTTCGGCTCTTGGATTTGGATGCTTCCTAACAGATGACCAACGAGATCACACACTCAACGCAAGCTTGTCTCTTTAGAGCAGGGGTGTGCAATCTTTTCCACGAAGGACCAATGTGGGTGCAGGTTTTCATTCCAACCAAGCAAGTCCACACCAAATTCTCCCAGTTTAAATTGAGTGATCAGGTGTGGCCCTTAATTGGTTTTAATGAAAACCTGCACCCTGACTCTGCGCTCTGACCCCGGGTACATAACAATGCTGGTATATGCAAAGAAAGAATTTCACTGTGCTGTAATCTACATATGACAAGTAAAAAGCACTTTTCGTTTTTTTACACAGAGTATAAGGCTTTAGTGATTTTTTTTCTATCAAACTTTCCAGACCCAATTGATATCTCTATCTAATCAATTCCCACTGCTGCACATTTTAGTGTTTTCCCAGCTCTAGAATACCCACTTCAACTCAGGAAGGAAAACACACAAATATGCAGGCCTGAGGGAACTCCAGGGCCATGGTTGAAACCTTGTGCGCCGCCCTTTGTTAAAACAGCTACCAGGGATTGTGAGGGCTTACTCATGCTTCTTTCTTTACCATTCACACGTTTACAGACACCCATGACTGGTTAGTTTCTCTGTCATTGGTGTATGAATGACAGTAACACCACGATTTTGCACCAGACTACCGGCTGTGAAAGGGCATGTCATCTTTAAGATTTAAGTTATTTTTTTTTTACGTTTTATTTTACCTGAGAGCTTTAATGGATGGTTCCGTGAGGATGGAAATGATATAAATCATATGCAATGGTCTTTCCATTTTCCACGTCAACTCAATTGAACACCAAAGACAGAGTTTGAAGTGACGTCTTAGAAAGTGCTCACCAAAGCCATCATCAGAATGACCTGTTCTTCCCCCGGTGTACAATTCCAGAGCTTTGAAGACTCAACGCCAAGGCACACCGAATCTGTTCCTGCAGTAGGAAGTGGCCCAAAACATTACTAAGGCATTGTTTGTTGGTTTTTCGTTGAATTGCGACCCATCTATAATAATTACAAATGTTACAATGGGAAATCTCCAGACACAAAACAATAAAATTATGGCTGAATTTGTGTTTATTACCAGCTTAACGCAGCCATGGGATTTTCTAAATATAGCCCTTAAAATGATAACCAGCCTGGGACAAATCCTGTAGCCTTCCTCTGACTAACCTCAGTCACATAAATCAGATGTGGAGTCTTTGGGCCTGCAGAAATGTGTGCGTGGGCCTGAACCCAATCCCCCAAACACACACACACACACACACACACACACACACACACACACACACACACACACACACACATTCCTCACAGTGACTGTGGTTTAGAGTTATCCTGGGGTAGCCTGCAAAAAAAAAAGAAAAAAGAAAGAAAAGAAAGCAACAAAGCGAAGACTCATTCTTTCAGCCTTATCTCTACATTCAGAGCAAAAAAACCCAACTTGTGTTCACTACCATTACAACTAAAATGGGTTATAACCAAGTCAGGGAGCTCAAAAGACTTGTTTTTACTCACCGTGCAGTTATATAAGAAGTTTTAAATGGTGGAGTAGCTGATGTAATGTAGCTCATGTAACATCTGATACATTAAATAATATTATTATGAATTAGCTGCAGAATATCTGATTTATGGACTATATATCTGCAATTTATGGACTAAATTCATATTATGAACTTGAGCATATTGTAGTTATACTAGTAGTGTGTTAAATTTGTAGACTAAAATCAAGTCAAAGTATACTTTTATAGAAAGGAAACATGGCAAAGAAACCATAAATATGCAAACCTCAAATATACTTGGCCTGAAAGTGAATATCATATTGACTTGGAAGCCTCTCTAAAGCCCACAAACATCAAGCTTCAATAAATTCTGCTTTTTGCAATTCCATTTTTTTGTCTTCTACATTCACTGGTTAGTTTCTAAACAATTCATCATGTCCTTTTCTCCAGATCAGGACTGTAGAATTGGATGCCATTCAATTACTGGCAACCTTTTACTTTGATATTTTCATTTGCTGACTTTAAAATACCCAATCCACCTTCTGACATGATTTTGGGACATGGAAGGAAGCATACATATGCGATTCACACAGCAACTACCAGAAATCCTACAACTGTGAGGTGTATCAGCTGTATTGCTGCACTATACAAACTGCAAATATGAATATAAATAGAAATTGACATTTAAAAAAAATTCCTGTCCCTCCACATACAGGAAGTTTAACGCTCATGGATTCTATCAGGACCATGCCTAGAGCCACAGGACTACATCTCCCATCAGCCACCACATCACATGACCTATACACGTCACTGATCATGCACACCTGTTGAATTTCACTCTTAACTAGGACTTGTATTAAAGTCTCACCATAAACCCCATTCTTTGTCACACATTTGTTTGTTGGTTTGGGATCATGGTTCATGCATTTACTGGTTTTGAGTTTTGTTCTAATGTCTGAAATCCATGTTGTACGATTGCACATGTACGTAGCATCTCTAGATGGTGTTTCTGTTTCAGCATGTACGGCTGTCAAAAACCTTGGTGTGATTATTGACCCGAGTCTTTCCTTTGAGTCTCACGTAAATAATATTACCAGGATCGCCTTCTTTTACCTTAGAAATATTGCTAAAATTAGAAATATGATGTCGTTACAGGATGCAGAAAAACTAGTTCATGCTTTTGTTACTTCTAGATTAGACTACTGTAACGCTTTACTGTCTGGGTGTGCGAGTAAGTGCTTAAATAAGCTTCAGTTAGTTCAGAATGCAGCAGCAAGGGTCCTCACTAGATCTAGGAAATACGACCACATCACCCCTGTTTTAATCAGTCTACACTGCTCCCAATCAAATCTCGCATTGATTATAAGATACTACTACTGACGTATAAAGCACTTAACGGTCTCGCACCGCAGTATCTGAGTGAACTTCTGTACCAGTATGATCCTCCACGCCTACGTAGATCAAAAGGTGCTGGCTATCTGTTGGTTCCTCAAATAATGAAGACTACAGCAGGGGGCAGATCTTTCTCTTATAAAGCCCAACAGTTATGGAACAGCCTTCCAACCAGTGTTCGGGACTCGGGCACAGTCTCAGTGTTCAAGTCGAGGTTGAAAACTTATTTATTTAGTCAAGCCTTTTATCATTAGGTTTTTCTTAGGTAAAGGCTCAGATCTGGAGGGAGCATTGATATAGAGTGTTTGGTGAACTGGTATATTTGTATGCTGTCGTCCCCTCACATTCACACGTTCACTCGGGTTTGTTGACGGTGGTGTGGTGGGTCGTCTCTTATCCCAGAGATCCCTCATGTCTGTGTTACCTTCTGGTTCTCCCTTTTAGTTATGCTGCCATAGCGAGTCTTGCCGGAGTCCAAACTGCACAGTGACATTAACTTTCATACACCAATAGTTACACTTAATAATCCATATCCTTCTCTTCCCGTCACCCTCTGTCTCTCTCTCTCTCTCTCTCTCTCTCTCTCTCTCTCTCTCTCTCTCTCTCTCTCTCTCTGTCTCTCTCTCGGTCGAGTTAAACATGCTCCTGAGGTTCCAGTGACCACTGTTCCTGCCCCTCTCCCCTCCGTGGATCTTCACACTTCTGTGCAGCTTGGGACGGTATCTCATCAACACCTTGGGTGGTTCCATGTAATTCCGGAGTAGAACGGGTGCTTTGAGGATGGATTGGACTGTAGTTGGTGTCAGCGGTCTGCTGCACTGACTCGGGAGTGCAGTTCGCTTCTGATCATCATCACTGTACCCCGCAACATTGTATATCTGCTTCAAATGGACATTTGGTGCAACCCAGATGAGGATGGGTTCCCTCTTGAGTCTGGTTCCTCTCAAGGTTTCTTCCTTATGCCATCTCGGGGAGTTTTTCCTTGCCACAGTTGCTCATCAGGGACAAACATACTTACAAAGAACATATTTATGTTTAATCACCACATTATCTGTGTAAAGCTGCTTTGAGACAATGTTCATTGTTAAAAGCGCTATACAAATAAAAATGAATTGAATTGAATTGAATGTACAAACTCTCTTGTGTTTGTCATAAATAATTAATGGGATCTTTAGTTTATTAAGTCAGAAATGCATAGAATGTATGTTATGAGGTCAGTATCCTCTGCGACTCGTTTGACTGATGACCTGTTTTTTTTAAATGAAGTTTTATAAATGCAAAATAAATCCACACAACCGTCACATCAACATAGAATGGACAACCTGTAGCTGCTGATTCTCTCTCTAATATAAGTAATGTATTTTCTTATCTAATGTAAACATATTCACAGTTAAATATAGTGATTGTTTTTTATAAACTATAATAATCTCAATACTATATGTGAATCACATTGTGCATAAAGTGTGTGTACTGCATTGCCTCTCTTTAACTCACTCATATATTCAGAAATTCAGGATTTTGTATTCCCATTATGGCTAGTAAATGAAAAATAGCTAATATTTGCTTCTTCTTCTTCTTCTTCTTCTTCTTCTTCTTCCGGCTTCTCCCATTAGGGGTCGCCACAGGGGATCATCCGTCTCCATACCCCCCATGTCCTCTACATCTGCCTCTTTCAACCCAACCACCTGCATGTCTTCCCTCACCACATCCATAAACCTCCTCCTGGGTCTTCTTCTTTGCCTTCTTCCTGGTGACTCCATCCTCAGCATTCTTCTGCCGATATACCCCATGTCCCTCCTCTGCACATGTCCAAACCAACTAAATTTTGCCTCCCTCACCTTGTCTCCAAAACATCCTACATGCACTGTCCCTCTAATAAACTCGTTTCTAATCCTGTCCATCCTGTCCTCCAAATTTCAATATTAATATATATGTATCCTTGGAGATGCTAGAATATGATCTGCAAACTTATATCAGCTTGGTACGACTGGGATTAAAATTTGCGACCTTTGGATCCAAAGGCCACTGCTTTAACCACTAAGCTTCCACTTCCCACACTATATAATTATCTCTGTACCAGGCATAGTAGTAGACTCTTTCATCTGACAATATCATTAAATGAAACAAAAAAATTTTTTTGGGAGTAGATTATTATAATTTATAATACAAAGTTCTCTTTTTAACCATTAGTTTCCTTGCATTGTCTACATAAGTAACACATTCAGCACATTCTCAAAGTGCACTTCAAAACTAGAGGTGTTTTCTGTGAAACGAGGCCTAAACCCTCTGGGAACAAATACAAAAGCTACGTCTCTCATTTAAGTATCCTTGAACTCTACTCCATTTCCCAGTGTGTCAAACTTCAATCTAGCTTCATCCTCATTGCCAGTATCGCTCCTAACGGATTTTCTTCAGCTGAATAATAACAATAATGTTCATTGTTGTCTATAATCTTTCTCCCAGTGCAATCACTTACCAGTTTCACAAAGTGTCAGGTGATTAGATTCCCCCTTCCCCCTGTGTATAACTCTAATACTGATGCCCTTCAGCTATGATTATCCAGAGAGAGTCGTTGCTCATCATTAACAAGAGGTTGTGAGAGAAATAATGATGGTAGGGGGTTTAATGTGCACTGGGACTGAGAGCTTAATGGTGTTGGTCATGGTGTTTGCCAGTAGCCCCTGAAGCTAAAACAAAAGAAAAGTACTATTTGGAGACACACAGGAAATTCGTATGGATGAAGAAAAACGCTTAAAATGGGCTCATTTAACAGAAAAGTCTATTTTGAAGCAGTTTTTTTTATTATTTAGTCTCATTGTTTTGGCTGAATCCATTATTTTGTATCAATGTCTGAATGTTTGCTAAATATAACTTTATAGAAAAACTTTATTGATCAGATTTTTTTTATTGCATTTGAAATTATTTTTTTCTGAATATTATTTAATATTGTTTATTTACTCATCACAACTCTGCATACCTGAAAAAAAAAAATATATTTTTTAGTAATTCATCAACAGTAATGTGTGAAAGCATAATCTACTGAAGTGCTTCAAGAATTTATTAGAAACAATCAAGTTCAACCCTGATTTGGAGGAACAGAACAAGCACTCTCAGAGGAAATTGGAATCAGACTGGTGTGGGTGTGGAAAAGAAAAGGATAAATTGGATTTACAAAGAAAAACAAAGTGTTCTTTCTGTAAATAGGTTCAGTTTTGACAAACTAATCTATCCTAATGGCAAAACTCCCAAAAAGCTTTAAAGCCTCATGAGTCATGCAAGTTATTTTCATTACAGGTGCTACATAAAGGTGCAGTAAGCAGCCCATGTATATAAAGATTTAACTGAATTTTACTAAATTATTCATTATTATTTGTAAAATTTTATTAGTTGGGTCACAAAGTTTTTACCATCAATAATTTTCTTCATTAAGACTCAAACAACTTTGAGCATGAGGATTGACAGATATGAACTTCAAGGCTCTTCTGTGTTCTGACACTGAGGTGGTGGAATGAACTTCCCGTAGATATCCGAACACTCTCTGTCTCTCTTTAAGCGACGAGTGAGGATCTTCCTCTTCCTGAAACACTTAAACTAACACTTTCCAAGTTTGTTTTGTTAAAAAAACAAAAACAGTTGATTTATTTTAAGTTATAATCTAGTGTACAAGTGTAGATTTATTCATTGATAGAGACTCGAAGCACTTTTGTATGTCGGACAAGGTCGTCTGCTAAATACAGCAAATGTGAATGTATATGTAAATGTAATCACCTTATCGTAACTAAAGTCTATAATATTCTTGTTAAACTGTATTTCTATTCATTTCGATTCTATTCAAATATGAATACAAAACCTAAAACAAGGACCTGAAGCTTATAGTAATCTTATTACTGGCTCATATTGTGTTTCATATTGTGTTTCAGCAAAGGTAATATACTTGTTAAAATGCTCAAAGCTTGGGTTAATTGCTGGATAACAATGGTTCAGAGTCACAGGTTCTGCCACTGAATTACAGAAGGACACTTGTAATTCCTTAAACAAATGTCTTTCACTCCGAAATATCCTTAGAAAAAGTGTATTATTGTTTTATTTAATTTAATTTAATTTAATTTTGTTTTATCTAATTATTAGGGCTGTCAAAATTAATGTGTTAATGCAAATACATTTTAATGGCACAGATTTGATTAATGTGTGCATTTCTGTTTGACCATTTTTATTAAAAATATAAATACATTGCTCATAATTCTCATAACTGCAATATTATGTATATGTATCCTTAAAGATGCTAGAATATGACCTGTAAACTTTAATTTTCTTCAAGCATTCATATGCACACACTCAAACATATGAATATTATAATTATATTTGTATAATTTGTGTAATTTTGTTCCTGTAATATGTGTATGAAAACTTTTACATTTCTTCAAGTCTGTTTTCTAGGACACATTTATTGATGCAACACACACACACACCCACCCACACACACACACACACACACACACACACACACACACACACACACACAAAATTACTTTTCTGATTTACACAGCATGAAAAATTGATTGCATGTTGCTCAAACTGTTTGCCTCCATTATACATTAGTGCAACTTCCCCCAAGGCATGTGTGTGTGTGTGTGTGTGTGTGTGTGTGTGTGTGTGTGTGTGTGTGTGTGTGTGTGTGTGTGTGTGTGTACTGAGGACGAAACAAAAGCTTGAAGTGTGGCCCCAAACAACAGGGCCCAGACCAGGTATCAGCCTCAGATACGCTTAAATAGTAAAAGGCTAGATGTGATCAAGCACACAAATTCACCATAAGCTGGTGCACAAAGAGCACTCTGTTGTTGGAAACACAAGCCCATAATCACCAGTCTGTCACTCGGCTGTGCCTTTTGATCTGGAAGGCCACATCATGTCGGAATGCCATAGTTGCTGGATTTCTTTAATTCTTCTTGGAGTCATGCCTATGACAGCATACATTAGACATGCTATGTTTAGGAAATTAGTTTCAGGGCAGACGTTAAATGTGAAAATAAAGACCCCCCCAGTGGTGTATTTTCTACAGGGTAGTAGTTTAATTTGATCCCATGCTTGTAATAAACCAGTTTTGCTGCTTTTGGTTTTAATGAGGGCACAAGCAAGTGCAGGGGGTTTACATGTTCCAGGTGGTAATTGGTAACTGTTGCTCCACTTAATGAGCAGGTACACAGCAAGCACATGAAGCAGATGTCTCTAAATCTGACTTGTGTCCAGCGACCTCAGAGTCTCTTAAGCACTTTCATAGTATGCATGAGGTTGTAGGGTTGCTAAGGGCTTAGACAGTGGGTGGACAAAAAAAAAACTAAAATAAAACATAATGCACCCCTGCCTGCGTATCGCTCACTTCCGCCGCTTTCTGTTGTTGACTTCGAGTTGGAATTATCGTAATTATCATAATTACTGTAATTACCTTAGGTGAACAGCGCCGCAATGTTGTAATTACAACTACCACTATAAGCCTTGAATTTCCACAGCAGTAACAAAAAGTCTAGCAGCTTCCAATATAAATGTGGCCCCTACAACACTTGGTGAGATTTAAGTAATCACATTTTTCACATTGATGTTCATAAGGAATAGCTTATTGCCTGCCTACCTCACTAGCTACCAACATAAACTACTCAACATCAATGAGATAAATACATAAATAAATACACACAAATATTTTTTTCTCAAGAAAATCCAAAACCCACTAACAATCCAGGTCGAAATCAAGAACTCATATGTACGATCCTCTAAGAAGTACCTGGGGTCACAATAATTTGAGTGTACAGCAAGAAGCTGTGCTAGATAAATGTGTGGCCATATGGAAGCCAGTTTGCTATACAGTGAAACCCCGTTGTACGAGCAACCTATAGTACGAGCAACCTATAGTACGAGCAAACGGAGATACGAGCAAACTCGCTAACAAAATTTTACCCTGTTTCACGAGCAAATTTCGAAGGCACGAGCCGGTTCCCCGTTTTCGGCGGAGGGTCGCATCAGTCGCTTAGTTGATGACGTATCACTCAGTCGCTCTCATTGTTCAGTGCAGCAAAAATGTAACTGTGGCAGCGGGGGCGTGGCCAAACGGCGGTTTTTGAATGGAGGGCGGGTCTGGGAGCAGATAGGCAGGGGATTGCCTCACCTGAAGTTAATGTGACCTAATGATTGTTCTCTCTTTTCAAGTGATCAGGAGGGTGCATTTAAGGAGGAGCGTGTGTGTGTGCGCCCCAGAGACGTGCTGCGTGGGGCACTAAGCAGACCAACACAAAAACAAACAAATAAAAGTGGCTCCCGTATTCATACGCTCTCCCACAGTAACTTTTTTTAGTTTGATATTTTTATTTCACTAGAAATCTTGAAAAATGTCTCCCAAGAAAATCAGTGATGGTGCTGTGAAAACGAAAGTAAATAGAATTACCATGGAAACCGAGGAGGTTACGAGCGTGGTGCGCGTCTCACACTCGCAATCAACCACTATCACATAAGTGTTAAATTATGTTTATATTACGGTAATTTGCGGTGTATTTGTTTTTAAAAAATAGGCTACAAATGCTTTTTAAGTGCAGAAATAAGCGATCGAATGAGATCTCGGAACGGATTAAATCACTTTTACATTCATTCTTATGGGGAAAATCAGTTTGAACATTCGAGCAAATGGACACACGAGCAATTTTCAAGAACGAATTATGCTCGTACAACGGGGTTCCACTGTAGTTAGTTAACTCACCACATCATTAGACACATCGTAAAATTGTTCATGGAAAGTTAGAATGTGAAATTGGATATACTGGTGTAAGAGAGCCGACGGTGTGTCGGTACATACAACAAATATGTTTGCTAACATTCTTAGCAGTGCTGTAGACTAATGACATCGTATGTGGTTGTTTTCACACTGACATGATTTTTTGTTGTTGTATGTATTTAAGCCACTAAACCAAATACATATGTGTTTATTACAGTTTTTCTCAGTTGCTTTGGAGCATTTCTCAAATCATCCTTAATATTTGCAAATCAGTAAGTGCATTTCTCAAAACAATTTGTACAAACAGCACAATACATTGGATTTCCTGCAAAAGCCTGTACTTTTCTCAAAATACTCAAAAGTAAGTATTTGTGTCAGTAAACATCTCATTCCCTTCAGAATGAAAAGTCACTTTGTCATTGTTCACAAACAAGATCATCAAAATGTTTACTCATGTTGTCAGTATGAAGGTGAACAGTTTTAGGATTTCTTGATATAAACTATGGTTTGGATTACAGTGAATAAAAATGCACATAATTTGACTTCATTCTGTACGACATCTTTGAATTTCAGCAGCACAAATTCATTTATTTAAATACATATTTGATTTTTATTGAATGCAAGAGACCAAACAGGATTCACACTTTTACTGTACTGTACAAGTGTTCGTTTGTTTCTTAGTTCCATTTTCAGAATTTACCATTCTATTGTTTGCTCTGTCTGTATACACTCTCTAATTAAAGATTCACAAGATTCACCTTTGACCTGTTTTAGAGAACTAGTTGATCTTTGGTTGATCTGATGCCGTTCACTCTCCTTCATTAGGGACATTCAAGATTCATCTGCACAATTCATCAATTAAATTCACATTTACAAATAAATAATTAATAAAAATAATCACAACTGGTTTAATCATTTTGCATTCAATGACTTATGCAATGGACTGATACTGAGATGTTTTGGGAGTTAAGACTATTTAGGTGAAACCACTATAACACATTTTGATCAAAATGGCATAAACAACTGATAATGTAGGAAACAGCAGATACTTGTACACAATCACTTGAATTAATGTACAAAAGCATTCGCAATTTGATCAAAGCAACAAAAAATTTTCTTATGATGTGCACACTCCACCCTGCCTGCACTCTTTTCTTCTCTAACACACTCTCCATTACTTTGCACTGTTGACCCCAGGTACCTGAACTCCTTCACCTTCTCCACCTCTTCTCCCTGCAACTGCACCCCTCCACTGCCCTCCCTCTCATTCACACACATGTACTCTGTCTTACTCCTACTGACTTTTATTCCTCTTCTCTCCAGCGTGTACCTCCACCTCTCCAGGATCTTCTCCACCTGCTCCCTGCTCTCACCACAAATCACAATATCATCCGCAAACATCATAGTCCATGGAGACTCTTGTCTGACCTCGTCCATCAACCTGTCCATGACCACTGCAACAGGAAAGGGCTCAGAGCTGTATGCTTTCTCTAGATCCACAAACACACAATGTATGTATATATATATATATATATATATATATATATATATATATATATATATATATATATATATATATATATATATATATATATGCATTAAATGCATTTTGGAACTTGTTCAATGCATTTCTAGCTTTCACAAAGAATGCTCTAACTGCACCCTTGAAATACACATATACAATAAAAAAGTCAAATTCGCCTATATATTTTAATTCTAAGTAATATAATCATAATAAATTTCTTTAAAGTTAAAGACTGGCAGTGCAAATGACAAGAGCTCCTTATTTCTCCATTTGAATCCAATCATTTACTTATTTTCACAGAAAACCAAAAGACAACAGAACAGTGGTGGAGCTATTGAAACCCATCCCATCCCCCGAAGGAGTTCAAACTTCAGTAGTGCCTGAAAAGGCGTATGTCAAAATGTTAACCTCAGTGATACAAATACTGCATGCACCTGGACGGGGACTAAGACAATTGCTTCCTGGTAGACCATGGTTAAGTTGTTGGAGATTGGAGAGTGTTCACATCTGTCAAAACAAACCAGTCCCAAAATAAAAAGGTTTGAATAATCCACATATATATATATATATATATATATATATATATATATATATATATATATATATATATATATATATATATATATATATATAGTATAAAGGCAGATTTGCTTTCAATGCACTGCCATGAATAAATTATCTTTCTATCTTATCTAGCAAATTCTTATTCAAGTGAAAATGGTCTAGAGACCAACAGTCTCAGCAATTTTGGCAAGAAATATGGTCACAAAATATCGGGATCCAGATACAAATACAATAAAAATATTTTACACACACAAATATTCATATTGTTTAATTAATTAGTCATATTATTAAAGGGGAAAATCCCTGTGCAGTCCATTTTACTTTTAGGTTGTACAAACTATACAATAAAATTAAGTTAAAAGGGGTGAATATTTATGCAAGCATTGTATGTTACATATGTGGCTGGCTCTCCAACATGATCACGTTTAGATATGTATTTTAAGAGGTAAAGCCATGATTAGATATCATACTCTCTAGAAATTAATATCTAGGGTCTTGGTTGTGAATGTTGTATACTGGGTCAATTTATAAAGAAATTCTAGAAGAAGTGGTAAAAGTAGGCTTGAACATAATGTCTAACACATCATCCAATATTTTAGTGTTGAAGCTAAAAATGTGTCATGGTCTCAAAATGTGTTTAGAGCACCATAACGATTAATTGTGTTTACTGCAGGTCCCTTAGAAACCAAATGCCATACTTCATTGTCCTTAGTTGACCTCAAGGAACTCCCTTCCTCTTGGGACCAAAGCTGAAGTGGCCTCCCTGCATTCTAAAGGTCACCATATGGCTAGTGGTCAGCTCGGTTATTGTTGGCGCTGATTAGGCCGACAGAGTACACACCTCGTTAAGCTTTGTTTGAAAAGGGCTTTTTCCTTCACGGTGGAGGAGGGCAGCTATATGTTTTTAAAAGTGGTCAATTTGACACCCTGGGAAGTAATCAACTTTGGGTGAGTACAATAGATTACACCCAAGCTTGAATATTAATGTCCCAATTTAGCCCATGATTATAATACGTTAGTGAGAACATGTAGGAAGATGATGTTCACTGGTGCCTGCCAGTGTTCCAGCTTCAATTTTTAATACTTGTGTTTCAAAACCTGGAATAAATCAGGGAAAAATGGACTTGCTCTTTGTTCCAGTTTTACATTGATGGCAAACTGGTAGATCTTAAATTCATGACTGTATTTGCTTATCCCTGGAGAACATATGGTCAAAGGATAGAAGGTATGAGCCAGTGACAAGGAGTCTCCATTGTCAGTGACTTTAAATAATCAATGTTAATAATGTTGCTTTAAATTCTTTTTAGATATTTCCTTAGAATGAGGAGTTTGTGCTGAGGTAACATGAAAGCTGCATTTTCCCCCATTTTATTAACTATAAAAGAGAGAGAACATTTAGTTGGTGAAGGAGCCATACAACAGAGAAAGCATTTATACTGAATAACATCACAGCTTTGTTTTTAAGCAATAGCCTACTAAGTATGGCTATTAGGGATGGTATAATTCACCGATTTATATCGGTTCATCGCTATAAACACATTTTTAACATATTTGCATTGGTAAAAAAACTGTTTATTTATAATAAATAGAACAGTGAAACTAGCGTAGATGCATTATAATTTTATTATTTAGAAAAGGACCAATAATTTGTGACCAATATTTTATACATAGTTAGATTTCTCCTCACTAAACTGTTGCTTAAGCATGTGCTCTCAGCACCACAGCTGATACATGAATATGACTAATTACAGCAGTGTAAAAAGCGAGACGTGTCCTGAGAGTCACATAAAATACAGATTAACATGGCTGTCTGTCTGAACCAAAGAAGTCAAAGCAAACTATCTGTATCATATTAAATTGCATAGCATAATTTTTTTTTATTGCATCATAATAAGGTGAATCGTATCCTTTCAGACCAGTAGCTGCTTTATACAGATGCTCCCCATTTTACGAACATTCATTTTAAGAACATTCGTGGATACAAACAAACCTGTCCTCAAAGTGAAATTTGTTCGGATTCTAAAAACTGTAAAACGGAGTAGGGCCGCCGATAGCTAGTCGTCGACTGTAACAAGGCTACATGATGCTCACTGGACTAATACATTTTTTAAAATAATTTTTTTTCTTTTATATATTTTTATTATTTATTTATTACTCAATACAAAATATTGTATACAGTATTTCAATTAGTTTTAGTATATTTTGTTGTTAGGAGATATGCGCAGTTAATAATGAACACAGTAACAACTTACGAACAAATTCATGGTACAAACGATCGTTTTGAACGTAACTCGTTTGTAAGGTGGGGGCATCTTTAGGTATCTTTAATGCAACATTTCATTGGATATGCATCGAGATGCAAATCGCATTAGCCTCTGATATGAAGACACACATCCCTAACAGCCACATTTTCTGTATCATTTTGTACATTCCTGTCAATGCGTCAAATTTGGACGGTGTTTCTGTTCAAAGGTATATTTCTGAAAAAATATTGCTTGCTGCATCCATTGATTACTAACTCTACTGTAGTAGCCATTTAACTGGGAAGTAGAATTTAATGCAGTGAGCACAGAGTAGTGGAGTTATACACAGTGAAACACCCCATTGTGGTTATACCAGACATAAGTCAAGTCAAGTTTATTTCTATAGCGCTTTTCACAACAGAGATTGTCTCAAAGCAGCTTTACAGAAATCAACAGTTAAGGTGAATGGTGTGCATTTATCCTTGATGAGCAGTAATGGTGACTGTGACCAGGAAAAACTACCTTAGATGTTATGAGGAAGAAACCTTGAGAGGAACCAGACTCAAAAGGGGAACCCATCCTCTTTCATTCATCTCTATCAATGCTGCTTGACCGATCACTTAAATAGACCAAAACTAACTGTTGTATATTGAAAAATAATCTAAATTCGAAATGGTTTCAAGCTGCATCAAATCCTGTTTCTGATGATTTCAATCTAACAACAGATATGTTTTGTTTTATTTATTAGTAGAAGACAACTTGATTTCAGCATAGAAACGTAATAATATCTGCATAAATCTGTCTATTCTTGGCTTTAGTCCAAAAAAGAAGCTGTTTTTTTAATACTTTCTGAGCGAAGATCTTAAATAGTGCCATGAAATACCTTCTAACTAAAACCCACACGGATTTGGTAGTTCACTCTGGTGGTTGGCCTTCAAAATGGAAAACATGAAATATTGGGACAGGGAAGGACTCCAGTCACATTGCCCACCTCCGCATGAATCATGTTTTTTGGTGTGAAGCTGCATTTGTATGTCTTTCACCACCCTCATGTTTTTGGCCAGTTCTGTTGCTCATCCTCATAATCATGTATTAAACCAGCAAGTGGGATGGAGAAAAATAAAGTGAGAGAAAACTAGCATCTTCTGCTTTAATTTTTTCCATTACTAGTCCATAGCGTTTAATCTCGTTTCAACAGTGCCTTTTGTGGGTAAAGGCAGAAGAAGGACCCTCTGTTTCCAGCTGTGTGAACTGCTGCTGTGTGGAATTCGTGGTGGATTTTCTATATAATTACCCTCCGTTTTTTGGGCAAAAGAACTTTTTTTTTCCAAAAGCGAGGACCGCGATACGGCTTAAGCGTTCCTTGGGTTTGGTTATTTTTCTCTAAGCTAGGCTCACGCTTTACATTAGCCTGCTTGTTTGGGCCCAGTAGAAGCGTGTAATTCCAGCACAGTGGCTCCGAATCTCCAACATGGCAGCAGAGATAACATCTTCACAGCTTATTTTATTCAAACTCAATTTAATTAGTCATGCCACATGCACCCCAGGCCTGCACCATTGATGCCTGACTAGCTTAAACAGTAGCACAGATTATGCTTTAATATACTGTATGTTTGTTTGCTTTCAAAACTGAAAAGTGCCTTTCTTTAACTGCATAGGGCAGTTTGACCTCTAAATAAAAGCTTATTCAGAGAAACTCAGCGAGGGTATAACAACCAGCAAAGACACACTCCATTCACTGACAGTTTTTAAATTAATGAATAAAACATGACAGGGGTAACAGTTCCACCTCACAAACACATACCATGAGATAGATTAGAGAATATAAATTGCCTTTAGGTGGGAATATCTTAGCTATGTGATGAAATAGTGGGTATATCACATTTAGTTTTCTAATCTATAGCAAACCTGCCTAGGATAAATCATTTTTGAAGAAGAATGAATAAGTAAGACATTCTGACTAAAACAGGAAGAAATCCCTGAAGGCAAAAAATCTCAAATATGTATAGAAAAAAGTCAAGGGATTGAGTACTGAGAAGCAATTGTGATCTGTGGATAATGGAGAAATAGGGTTAAATATTTTCATGTTCACTGGGAGAAATCTTAATCCAGCATTCATAAACCTGATCTGAATTAGTAAAGAATTGAATGCTGTTTAGTTAATATACTGGGTGAGGCAAAAGTGATGATACATCATGGCAGCATAAAGGAACAATGAAGCAATTCCCAAAAAGTTTTGACGCTGTGTAAAATGTAAATAAAAACAGAATGCGAAGATTTGCACATCTCATAGACCCATATTTTATTCACAATAGAACATATGCACATTTAAAGGAAAGTGTAGCATATTGAGGAAAATATAGGGTTT
The DNA here is from genome assembly GCA_039877035.1 of Silurus lanzhouensis. Taxonomy (NCBI): domain Eukaryota; kingdom Metazoa; phylum Chordata; class Actinopteri; order Siluriformes; family Siluridae; genus Silurus; species Silurus lanzhouensis. The sequence goes on along the minus strand of JBCEWE010000352.1, from coordinate 235,274 downwards.
TAAATGGGATGGCCGCAACACTTGGATCGAGCCAACAAAAGACAGGAAAAACAAGTGTCACTAAAAAGGCACAGCTGGAGGAACATTTTGCAACTAATTAGGTTAAATAGCAACATGTCAGTAAGATGATTGGGGATAAAAATAATATCTAAGAGAGTCTCTCAGAAGTAAAGATGGGCAGAGGTAAATCATCAAAAGATTCAGAGAATCTGGAGAAATCTTTGTGTGCAAGGTTTTTGAGACCTGTTTTGAGACCTCAAATTCAAAAGTACCCATATTTTTTCTTAATATGGTACATTTCCTTAGTTTAAACATTCAATATGTTTTTATGTTCTACTGTGAATAAAATATACGTTCATGAGATTTGCAAATCATCATATTTAGTTACATTACATTTTGTCTCAAACCGTTCGGAATTGGGGTGGTCATTTTTGTGGTCTACATTTTTTTTACAAACCTCATACTCACACTTACAATCAAGATTTAAGATACAATTGTTCTATTAAGGTGAAAAAAGGCATTTCTGAGTGTTATTTTTATGTCTCATTAGTGTAAGGTCATTTTAAGCATATGTATAATAAAGCATCCGTGCAACTGTTTAAGCAAAGAAGGTGTATATAATGTGGGCCGTAGGCATGTGGTGCAACTAATTGAGTTGAGTTTAAATAAAATAAGCTGTGAAGATGTTATCTTTGCTGGCGTGATGGAGAGTTGGAGCTGCCTTATTAGAATTATACACTTCTGCAGGGCCAAACAGGCAAGCTAATATAGAATGCTAAAGTTATAGCACATTCATCAATAGGAAAAAAATACCTCTCTCTGTCCAAGAAAACATGATGGAAATGATTATAAAAAAGTTTATATAGCAAAACTGAAATTTGCCATTGAGCAACAAGTTCATAACAGAACCATTTCAAGTATAATTAATTACAGTGTTTGTTACAATACATTTTTTCGGCAAAGCTCTCAGAAAAAGTACACTGTCCTGGACTTATTGCAATCATTATTTTTTTCTATACTTTCTAGCACTGTGGCTTAAAACAGTAATACTGACTGTACATTCCCCAAAACAACCCCACCTTCTCCGTTACACCTGAGCGAGTGTGTGAAAACTGGCACAGCCTGGGCACGTGTCCTTCAGCTCAGCTCCAACACTGTAGGTTTGGAAAGCAAAGAGCCATTGAGATTTGGCGAGAACCTGCTGCTGAGAGTCAGACTGTAGGGAAAGGGAGCGTTCCTGAATGGGAGCAGCAGTTGAGCCAAGGTAAACACAGCCAGCACTGTCCCTGGCGAACCCAACACCCCAACCTCCAACTTCGTTTTATAACACATGAAAAAGCAAATGTGGACTCAGCTGAATGTGCAGCGATCTAAACCCAGTTGTGGCAGCAGCTAAGCATCAATTCAAGAGGTACTACTGTCACTGGCTAAGATGTTAAACCCCCTAACACATATGTATTTATTTTCCTCTGCATTTAAAATCACTTACTTGTACTTTCAGTTTCAATAAGGTACAGCAGTAATGTTCCTCCTTCCCCCAGTCATTATATGAACGACAAAGTTTTCCCACTAACAACTACTACCCAACTGCCCCTCACTCAAATCTTTATAAGCTGCTGTCTTGTTAGAGTATCGCTGTCTCACCCATGGTTCCAGGAAACAGGAAACCTTAAACATACAGCGTATGAGAATAAGGACTACAGGGTGGCCACAGCCCTAATTTGGAGTCCGGGGCTCTGCGTGGCGTCGGCTTAGCCCCAGGCGAGTGGTCTGGACTGTTCATTTGGGATTGTGTGTGGAAAAAAGTGTGTGTTGCCATGCTGGAAATGTGAAGGCCTTATTAGAACTCTTACTTTACCTTTTCCCTATATGCTCCAAGGCCACCCTCTACACTCTTCCTTACACTGGAGGACAAAAGCCACTTGACTTGCCTGGAAAATCAAGCTTCACTGATCTTGCTTCAGCGGGGAATCCACCAGTCACGACCACTAGTCTGCTGTACATGTTTCTTAAACCGCACTTTTCTGCATACTTTCTTCAGACAAATAATAATATGCACAGCGGGAAGTTAGGTTTAAAGTCTCAGTTTCATTGATAAGCATTTAAATTAAGAGAGAACATTGGCAGGCTTGATTTTTGGGACCTGTGAAGTTATCATACGTCAAAAATTTTTAGCTCCTTGTCAATGGACTGATTTGCTATTGCACACGATTTTCTGTTGTTAAGCATGACTGAACAACTTTCCTGAATAACATACCTAGCTAGTAAACTACAGCCAGCTAGTAAATTAGCATTGGTGAATTGCAAGTTGGTCACATAAAGAAGCTATAACCAGCTTTAGTTGTAGTTGTATCAAGCTGTATTGGCTTGACAATGTAACCTACAGAATGACTTTTGGCTGTCTACAAAGGTAAGTGTGGACTTTTACCTACATGACAAGCAAACACCATCATCTGTAATATACATACTTTCCCACTGTGTTCTAACTTCTTACCTGTTTGGAGAAACAGTCATCGAATGCTTATCTCAAGAAGGATACAAAAAAAGCAACCAAATGGCCATTAACTGGCAACTGGCATTGATGTGAAAAAAGCTTAAATCTGAGGACACACAAATGCTATATAAATGCTGTTTTCTTTGAAAGCTTTTTGCTGATTGGAATACAGTATTTATCTGTTCTTAGACTTTGTCCAATATTGTGGTTTTGGCATAGCCTTGTTTCTTATCCCTTTTCTGCTGTGGGCTTCACCTCAAAACATCTGTATGTGGCCTTAGTGTGAAACAATTCAGCAGTTTTGGTTGCAGAAACACTTTGCTTTCAAAGTTATAATACGGACTCACCTTTTTACTGACATTATGTCCAAGGTTTACAAACGGACATGGTTGTGGTATTAGAGTTACTCATGATGCTGAAGTTTTGTTATGCTCAAGATCAGGGTAGTTATATTAGGGTACCTATATAATGCCAGTTAGCAGCAAAGGCTTCTGTTTTCAGAATTACTTGATTAGTAATTAGATTCAAGATTTTGAGTCACCAAACTTTGAACATTTGGACAGTACTTAATTCTTTGTAAGAAATACATCAAATCAATTATATTAAAGTTTAATCCACGAAAAACTGAGTGTGGCTTTATTTAACTTTTTTAAAGATTAAATATGGATCTATGCATCTGGACTAAAAACATGTCAGAATTTAGCAGGAAGGAAGTTGCATGATAAAGGCTTTAAAGTAATCGGAGAACTAGCACTATAAGATTGCTTCTGGGAACAGTTGCTTGGATTTGTCACTTCCTTATGTCATAAATTGTTGTTGCTATATTGTTTTTTGTATTTAGTTAGACTTGCTGTCTTCTAACTTCCGAATGACCGCCTGTCCCATTGCTGTATACAAGACTCCTCTCTTATTTATTTCGGTAGTGAAATACTTTTTGTAGGATCCTTCATAAAAATAACATTGTGTTCCCACAGAAGAAAAAAAACAAAGAACCTTTAGAATGCTAAGAAGAATTGATTTTGAGCATAAGCCCGTAATGCATATGGTACGGAAAACCTTTGAAAATTAGAAAACAGGAGCAAAAGATTCATGCTGTTTTAATTATTTGCTTTCACCCACATGTCGTGAGAGCCCCACGACACCCCTAACAGTGCCAACACTTTTGGTTTAGTGGCTTAAGCTGTGTTGGGATAAACAAAACATCTTCCTGTTTTTTTTTTGTTGTTTTTGTTGTTGTTTTTTAAAGTGACTGTTATATTGTAAATCCATTGCTTTTAACACATCATGGTGTTTTTTTGCCAGGCATTTCTCTCCATTAATGAGAGTCTTTGCACCACAACTATGTTTAATTGCAGTTAGTTCTCTGTTTCCTTGTCTCATTTCACCAAAAAAGAAAGAGTGCGAGAGAGAGAGAGAGAGAGAGAGAGAGAGAGAGAGAGAGAGAGACCAAAAACATACCATAAACAGGCTGGTTGCTTCTTATAACTCCACAATCAGTTACTTGTGTACTTTTTGGAATAGCTAACACAGTAATAGTCAAATGACTTAGCATTATCAGTAGAATTATCATGAACAGTCTGAATAACCTTTATCTTTTAAACAATTTGTTGTCATCTGGTAATACCAAACAACGCATTGGTAGAGTTAGCAAATATACAATAATCTACAGATAAGATGCTACAGCTAAGACGTTCTATCTATGCTAGTTACAATTTATACATATTTATACTCTCCAACAATAATCTGAACGTCATAAAAATGTAGGCTATTTTTGGATTATGGGTGGGAAGTGTCACAGTACATTAGATTTGGAAAAATTGTCCTTTTTTTGACTCTATTTCCTCTCAGTTTGATGATTGCTAGTTCTTTCCTGCTAACACTTTCCCTTCTAATAGACAATAACTAGCAACTTGTGTACAACTCGTGTGTATACCTGAGCTCCTAGACACACATTATCAGACTAATGGCATTGTAATTTAAAGAGGAAAATGACATCTTTTCCGCTCAAAGATTACGGCCAGTTGTACTTATTTAACTCAACATCACTTCAGCTATTGACTGGCATCACTGGTGTCTTTTTTTCCCCTAAAATATTGCTTTCTATTATAAAGTCCAGACTATAAACCAGACAAAGACATGGCACTGTTGATACTTGTAACAGATTCACACACGTACACACAGCAACTCTTTCATAGATGAACCCAGTTCAATTCTTTCATCTGTGTTTTCCCTCAGGGGAATCATTTATTTTTCAGTGTGTGCACTTGCGTGTCTACAGTAATGAGGTAGCAGTGCCCAGCCTGTGTCTTACGGGCAGTGGGCTTTACGGGGTAAACGGTAAGCTGCTAGCACTGAAATCCTTCTAGATTAAGGGTTTAACGTGCTGAAATCACAGGACCCTCCTTCCCTGAGGCTTTGTCTGAACTTCTTTGACCCACAATGCATTTCACTGCTGTATTTGGCCACTGGGAGATAATGGGATCTGAATGTTTCTCTGATTTGCACTTACAGAGCAGTAAAATCAAGGAACAATGCAGATGTTTTACTTTAAAAGCATAACAGGTGTGAGAGAGAGTTTAAATGTCGATGGTATGCTCACTGTCCAGATTTTGGCAGGTTTATAGTATAATTTATATAGTTTCTAGATATACATGTTTAAACAGGAAAGTATTACATGGCGTATACCTCAGGGGTTTTATACAGTAGGTATATTTCAAGTGTATGAATTATGGTATAGGCTCAAACTACAGCAATATAATATATTAATCTGTATTTTGTGCATGACATTCGTCATTAAAACCAGGTTTGAAGATGAAGTCAACTCCAGATATATTTGCACCCTTTGTGAAAATGAGGAAATTTAAACAACACATGCAGTGGGACATGATATAATCATTAAATTAGGTAACAGCAAAACAATTGCCAACCCACAACTAATATCATAGTGAAACTTCCCCTAAAAGAAGCCAGATGAAAACACCAAAAAGGTTTTTGTTTAATTACTACTGAACAACTACAATAACTGATCAACTATTTGATTAGTCCGAACATAGAGGTATTCATCTTAACTAGTAATGCAGTAATCTTTATCATTAGAGTATACAAAACAAGTAAGAAATAGTAATAAATAAATGTTTTAAATCCAATATCATAATTTTCTAACAAAAAATAATAAAAATTGGTGCCAAAATATATCTTTCTGCAGCAGGTGAATTAGATGAAAAGGCATAGACTAGTAGGTTTAAAAAGTTGGAAACGATCAAATTCAGCCAGTACTGTGGATTAGAAGCTTGACCAACACATAATTGCACCTTCATCTTCAAATGAAAATGTATGAGAGCAGATTGTAGATTACATCCTGAAGACAAAATTAAATAGTAAATCCAAGTTAAAGTAAAACAAACAACCAAATCACAGCCTAAATTTCAGTTCAGAGTTGGAGCAAATATGGTATTTGATGGTCCTTCTGAGAACCTTCAAAGTACTGGCCAAGCTTCCAGTTATTTCAGAAAAGGTTTGCTTTATTGTCAGATTTATTGTCTGCTTTGAGTTTGCCTTATTGTCAGATTTATTGTCTGCTTTGAGACAATGTCTGTTGTGAAAAGTGCCAAAGAAATAAACTTGAGATAATTGCAAGCTTGAATCCTCATAATCCCTGGCCTGGAAAAAAAAAAGAGAAATATCGGGTCTTTTGTGAAATGTTGGGTCCATAAGCGAAATATAGGGTCCAAATATCAGTGTTGTACAAGATTTAAAAAATGTTTTCTTAAGCCATTCAGAGGTGGACTTGCTGGTGTGTTTTGGATCATGTCCTGCTGCATAACCCAAGTGCACTTGAGCTTGAGGTCATGAACTGGGGCAATTATTTTTTAACATCAGCCCAGGCAGGCTTGAACAGCTTATTTACCTTAATTCATGAAATCGTCATTTAAAAACTGTATGTACTTGGGTTACCTTTTTTAAATATAAAAATTAGTTTGATGATCTCAATTTGTTTAACTGTAGCAAATATGCAACAACAAAAAAACCAGTGAGAGGGCAAATACACAATTCACAGCACTGTATATTATTAGGTATAATATTATGTATAATTTGAGATGCACCAACAATCACTTTATCATTGCATTATAGGCAATATATCAGCTACAGTGTTGTACCATTATGATATTCCATATTATCTGCTATATACTGTATACAAATAGGCATAAACCCAGTTGTTCTTCATTACGTCATGACGTCATTTTCAGTGTTTCATAGTGAGACTCGTAAAAGGAACATTGTAATAATGTTTTGCACAGCACTGTTTCTGGAAGCTTTATCCATCATTGTTTTCCTGCAGGGCTCCAGCTCTCCTGTTACATAAGAGACACGGCTTTTACATTCCCAGAGCTGAGGTCAGGTTTTGCGGCGCAGAGCCGGAGTTCGGTCCTAACTTACAGTTACGCAAAAGCACGAGGGCCCTGTTTTGATCCGTTCCTCTGCTGTTTACATTTTCCTCTTAGTTGAAGAAAAACGCACAGGGAGGAGAAAGTGCAGGAAGGAGAACGTGCAGGGAGGAGAATGGCTGAACTTCAAAATGCTTCAATGTTAAAAGTGAGTGGGCAAACAGGCATACCAGGGTGTGTCTACAAAATCTATTTCAGGAAGAAGGTTTAAATGTTAAGCATATAACTTAGTCATCCTTTATTTTTTACTTGTGTAGATGCTGTTAGGTGTTTTTCAGTATATTGTTCCTTATATAATGTTGTGGGGGCTTATATATATATATATATATATATATATATATATATATATATATATATATATATATATATATATATATATATATATCTCATATATATACATAAGAGAAAGAAAGAGAGAAGAGAGAGGTACAGTGATGAGAAACAAAAAGATCAAATACAAAGAGGGAGAAAGTCAGAGACATACTGTCGAGGCACAACAAAGTGAAAAATACAGTGAGACACAATAGAGAAAGAGCAGGAAGGCACATGAAAATGGAATAACACTGAGAGAGAGATGAAAGCGAGGGATACACACAAATAGAGAGTGACACAAACTGAGAGTGAGACACAGAGAAGGACATAGAGACTAGAGGAAATTACAGTTACTCATTAAGTCACACAGTGAGAGAGAGAGAGAGAGAGAGAGAGAGAGAGAGAGAGAGAGAGAGAGAGAGAGAGAGAAAGAGAGAGAGAGAGAGAGAGAGAGAGAGACTTGAAGAGCGTCACTTAAGATCATACACACAAAGAGCAAACTTCACTCAAACACAAAGAATTACGTACCTTCAGAACGATTATTGAACTATGTAGAGAGTGTGAAAGAGGTTTCACCTTTTTGCCTAAGCCCTGTCTGGCTCATGTTTTTTCATTGCCTGTTTTTTGTGTCTTGTTTTGCATTTGTCTGCAATATTAAACTGTGATTTAGCTGCATTTGTGTCCATATTTGCCACTTGACACGCTATGCCATATTGTCTAATGGGGATAAAGAGATTCATGTGACAGAAAAATGATCAGAATTCATGTGTTTTCCAGTGCTTTTACACACAGTTGAGTGAGCATGAAATACAGTGACCAGCCTTTCTACTGCTCCACACACACACACACACACACACACACACACACACACATCACAATTGGCGGATGTGCCTGTGCTCAACTGGGAAGATTTACTTATTTACACATTTGACATACTGATCAGGCATAACATTATGACCACCTGCCTAATATTGTGTTGGTCCCCGTTTTGCTGCTAAAACAGTCCTGATCCATCGAGAATTACAGCAATAACTTCTTCTGCAGTTTGAGCTACAGGAGCTCGTCTGTTGGATCGGTCCCCACGTACATCAATGAGCATCTGTTAACCTATCGCCGGTTCACCACTGTTCCTTCCTTGGACCACTTTTGATAGATACTGACCACTGCAGACCAGGAACATCCCACAAGATAAAAATAACTAATATATATACGAGTTAAACTTTTTGTATTGAATTACTAAAATGAATCAACTTTTTAATGATATTCTAATTTATTCAGATGCACCTGTATATTTTAATTAAAAGGTCTATTTTTGTGTTCTATTTCATGTAAATACTGTGTAAATATTTTTGCTGACTAAAGCTGATTCTGAGAAACAATCAACAATTCCAACGATGTACTGCAACGTACCTGTGCAATAAACTTGAAACTTAACTTACTGTTTAAAACTTGTACTTTTTCGATTACTTATACCACAGCATGATTGTTTTGATTATTTCTCAGTAACTGCAGCTCTGACCGTATCTGACCGGTTTATATTAATGCACTCATTTAAATATGTCATTATTTCTGCAGTAACTGCTCACTCATGGACCTGAAGGACCATGCCACAGAACTGAAGGGTGATAAAAATTACTAAAAAATATTGTTCATTAAAGTTGAATCAATGATGTAGTCACCATGTTCTTTAATCCCCAGCACAACACTCTACTGGCATATTAATCACACACCCCACCTGTTCCCAGTTACACACAAACTCTATATAAGCAGGCTTTGGACACAAAAACAGAATTTGTAAAATACATAGACAAAAGTCACCAATCACTTTTTTCAAGCCTTGTGTGGTTTATGCTGGATCCTGATCAAGGGTGGGTTTTCTTTTTTGCATTGGCATTGAAGTTGTGAGGGTTTCCTTTGTAATCTCCTTTGTTTTAAATAATAATCATATTATTATTATTATTATTATTATTATTATTATTATTATTACAAATGTTCCAGTGAGTAAATCACAAACAAATATGATGCCTTAGTTGTGAGTAATGAGAACAGTTCTTGGTGATAGATGGAAACTATATAAACAGCTCTGTGTGTACTCAGTGCCAGGACCTATCATGCCCAGAACACAGCGGTGGTGCACAAGGATCTCCACCAGCATTTAATCTCAGTTGGCGTTGATGGATGGCGGCTGTGCCAGGGGGGCCTGTGTGATGCCGGGGCATCTGCAGGCTGAATGGTTTGGCCTGTTTTAGGCACTCGCCGCAGCATTGTGCTTTCCTGTCCCCCTTTCCACAAGAACAAAGCAAAGATGAATAAAGGAGGATTTCCCCCCTGCAAAGTAGAGGGAAAATTGGAAGAGCAATAGGAGCTGAGACATGAATGTCTAAATCTCACCAGGTGTGAATCTGTAATGAGGCACCTAATGAAGCGTGAAGATCATTCAGACACAGTAGTTTGATCCAGAGGTCAATTTGATTCACTTGAGACTCTAAAGATTAAAATCTATCACATAATCTTCCTAGGTAATATCCTACTTATGAAACACTTAAGCCTAACTTACATCAGGGTCACATAGGGGAAATAAACATCACAATTACCGTATTTTTTGGACTATAAGCCGCTACTTTTTTCCCACGTTTTGAACCCCGCGGCTTAAAAAATGAAGCGGCTTATTTATTACAAGCCAAAAAACTGAGCGACATAACATTAGACCAATGAACTTTCCGAATGCAAACAAAAAAACGCACCTCACCTGTGTTCTGAGCTGCATGGCATCGGGAGAAAAAAACGTTTTTTTTAAACGCACGACAATGCCAAAAGAAAAACTCCAGAAAGAAATAGTTGTGAAAGAAAGAAGGAAGACAGTGAACAATGACTTTCTTGGTAGGCTACTGTTTAGATACAAGCCGTTGTAGCACGTTGAGTCTGGGTGAAGGGAGAACTCACTAACTCCAGTTGCAACAGAAATCATATAAGCACAGACAGGTTTCCAAAACTCGTGCTTTTTTATTTTTCTTGACAACTGAACTGAGCATCAGAAAATAATAAGGACATATTCCTCGGTCTTGCACACATGCAGTAATACTGGAAAAGCTAAGCTGGGACCCTCAGATACATTAATGTTTGCCTAGATGGAAGTATTTAATGAAAGGTGCAACACCTAATAGAAAAAACAACAGGTCTTTAATCAAGTTTACCTTTCTGGTTAAATGACAGTCTAAAACATGCCCCAGGAAGTTCAGAGGGGTTAAATATACTTCTTAGAACACCACGATAGTGTACAAGAAGGCTCTCAGAACCTGAATTCTCTCAACTGGGTCACCGAGAAACAAAAGACCTTTCAAGGTGCTCATTTTGCTATGTGTTCATGTTTATGAAGGAAAAGGGAAAGAAAATAGCTTATGTGGCTAAAAGGAAGCAGCTGTAGGGACCCACCCAGTCCTTTTCTCCTCCCCACCTGGATAAAGCAGAGCTCCACCCGTCTGCCCACAGAGAGACTGTAATGGCTTCTCTCTGGCAGCAGGAGGAAACAGGCACAACTTGACTTCCTGTGCCCCAACACTATTCATCAGACTTGAGCTCTGTTTTATCATTCCTTATCCAATCCCATGGGAAGCAGCACTGTGGATTTAGATCCTCTTCCTCTAAATGCAGTTTCCTGAGAGTTTGATCCAGGCGCTCCCCCTTCCCAGCCTACAGCTCTTTCCTTCCTCTCTGGATTGTTCTGTGATGCATACGACGACTTTCCTGTCCATGATATTTCTGAAGAAGCGGATGGTGTCAGGTTTCACTTTGCTTGTCATCCTGAACTGCATATGTCTTTTTGTCACTGCTGTAACAGTATAGAGTGTATTGGTTATTTTTTTGTCACTTTAGCACTGGATTTGTAAAAGCAATGTTGACATCCAGGCTAATAGTCTATCAGTAAACCAACTATAAGTTACAATACACAATAAGACAATAAGAATAGAAAAATTAAAAGAAAGATAAAAAAAAGTTGAGACTAATGTGAATATAATGTCTATATAATAATTGCCTAGATTGAACTGTCAGGTATGACTAAATGCCATTGGCTATTTAAAAAAAGGGTGGAGTTACCCAGTAGATTCTATCCTGTCTTCTTTTTTATGCCCCTTCACAGGGATTTTATATGGAAGGGCATTCCAGACAATTTGTATTTGCAATTGAGTTTTTTCATAAATTGTAACAAACGCAATTGTAAATTTTGCATAAATCGAAACAGATCTGAAGAAACTAAAGTATTTTTATTTTAATCTTTACTTTGATCTTTTACTGTGAGCAACAGCAACCAAACAGTTTCCCTATGGGATCACTAAAGTATTCTGATTCTGATTGATGATCATTGTTCAAAGCATTCTGCAAAATCGTCTATTACTGGCATTTCCCCTTCTTGGCCATCAACCGTAAGTGACGTCCCTTCCTAATACAAACATGACCAATATTATAGTCCCGCCCCTGACACTGTGCAAGGCATCGGAAATTCTAATGCAAAAGAAATTGTAATTCTATTTGTTCCAGTTTTGGCAGGCTACATACGTGACCCAGAGAAAGTAAAAAAGCAAACATCGTCATTAATGTCCCTATGGATTACTATTACATATTGCTAATGTTGAAAATAGACTGCTTTTTTTTTTATTTTGCAGTCACTGTGCAGTCACAAAAAATGCAAACAATAATGCAAGATTTGCTGTTGCATATGGAGAATGTCACAATTTATGCTTCCACGTATGGAAAACGCAATTGCAAATACAATTGGCAATTCCTTTTGAAAATTGTCCGGAATATCCTCCCATAATTTTACCTAAAATTTAACTAAAGATCAATCTAGTAATACACATTATTGTCTATTTCGATTTTTCCAGCGATCATATTGGTTTCTCCTGTTATTTCTAGCTCTCTTCCATCTCCCAATATTACCTATGTTTGCTAAGCTAATTTGTGCCATGGTGTAAATCTGTTTGTTAATCATTCCCTACATTTACATATATGCCATTTGGCAGATGCACTTTATCTAGAGCAATTTACATTGACCTCAATTACAGCTGAACACTTGAGGGCCCAGCAGTGGCACCGTGGTCAGTTCCGATCAGAAGTCCAACATTTTATCCACTGAGCTACCACCCTACAATAGACTGGTGTCTCATCCATGTATTCCTTCTCCATATATGGAGTTATAGGCTTTGGATTAAGCACGCTCAAAAAAACAGGTTAAAGCTGCTGATGAATACAAAAATATATATTTTTTTAGGATACTAAAAAAACATCTACCATCTAATACTCATTGTCATGGTTGCATTGTCACTTGCAATTAATTAATTGTAATATTTATTTATATTCACATATTTTAGGCTCAGACTTATGTACTAATGTACATGTAAACCATTTGCAAAGTTGAAAAGAAAAATATTCAGATGAAGTCAACAACCTCTCCCTTTGGTAATTATCTACATTATGTTTTCACACCACCAGCACCAAGTTACAATGTTTATTAGAAATTTGATGTGCCCTACTGACTCCAGGGCTGTTTTGTATTTTTGTAGGTCTGATGGTCTGCCTAGTTTCACTACTCTGGCTGCTTCTAACAGAACATAGCCCAGTCGCATTTCATCACTCGTTTTCGTGTAAACAAATTTGCAGGCTGAATCCTTATTGCTTAGTGGTTTACACTGAAACTCTTGTCAGATACAAAAGGCAAATTGTGCAGCACTGCTCTCAGGAATGCTCTTTCCATTCTCCTTCCCACTTTGATCCAAACCAGCACTTTTATCAAGTAATCGCACCGTAAGACTCAAGGCCAACAACAAGTGCTCTGTATTGTTCTCAGCTCCCTCCATCTCTCTATCTTGCATGGCAGCGGTGTGGAGCTACTGGTTGCGGTATGCCGGTCCAAACAAGAGCTCTAGTCATATGATGGTTTCCAGGTGACCAGCTGCCATAAGCACCAGTGCTGAAACCCCTGCCCCCCAACACCCTCCTCCCTCCTGCTACTACCACAAAAACGTTCAGAGCTTTAGCATTCGTTACTGCTGTCTTTTTGGAAAATACATATGTTAATTATGAGTTTTCTATGAGGCCCAGACTGCAGGTCTGGCAGAACTCGTTACGCGCACCGTGCAAGTGGGAATACGTTTCAGGGAGTGTATATTGACATTTATGAGTGCGTGTGTTCTATGACAGATTTACAGTCTTGTGGAAATCATGGTGCTTCTGTTTTTCCCAACCCACAGCATATCTCCAACTTCCATCTTCCTATTCCATTCGAGGAGATGCATCACTGTTTTAACCGTTAAACTTGCACAAAATCATAAACATTCCAGCTTATGTCCTTTTCCATTTGGGCTGTGTATCCTCCTCAACTCAGTCTACAAAAAGGTTGCTGCATATGGAAAATCACTTTCCGCAGATAAAATTCATCGGCTCCACAGTTTGAGATTTTGATCTTGAATGTTTTAATCTAACTAGTTTGATGTAGCTCTGGTTGCAAAGCAATTTACAGTTATATGTCAAGTAATGCATTATTGTTTCTGTAGTAGACTTGCATGCCAGAAGCTGAACGTAATCTCAACCAAATAATATTTACTGCATTTGGCAGACTTTTTTATCCAGAGCGACTTACATTTATCTCAATAAGACAACTGAGCAGCTATTGTGTTAAGGGCCTTGCTCAGGGGCCCAGGAGTGGCAGCTTGATGTGGCTGGGGTTTGAACCTACAACCTTTACCCAATAACCAATGCCATATATACTAAGCTTCCACCTAATACATTTGTTAAGCAATTATTGTTATTTAACTAATGACTGATATGGAGCCATTTCTGTAAATGAAAAATGTATTTTACATTCATGGGAAGAGTCATCAGGTTCATTGGTCTGTAATAGTCAGTAGGTTTTTCCCACCATGCAAAAGGCTTCAGGATAGAAGACTCTTCCTTTCCTGTTTTCTCAATAACATGACAAGATGTGTTTTTCTCATTAACTTAGCAGAGAGAAAAATGAGAAGCTGATACACGATTGTCTTGTTTATGCACAACATGAATAGGTAGCTATAAATGGATAAAAAAAACATGCTTTTCATGAATAATTTTAAGAAATGTATCATTGCCAATGGCTGTATCAGTGGTATGAACCGGGTTTTGTCAGATCATCACATGCCTCGAGGCTTTTTTATTCCTTTCATAAGACACATATGCCACAGCTGCTCTCAGTAAAGACATTGAAAAGTCTGGGATGGGCAACGTCAAGAGCAGATGGAATTCTTGAACAAAAGTGCAACAAGTGCATTTGCCTTATCAAACAGGATCATCTGTCCAAATGTCGCTCACCGTTTCAGCGCTTCTGCATTCCAATGCAGTCTGAGGGCTCAGGGGTTGTTGGGGGGGTCGGGGGGGGGGGTGATCGAGTGCCTCATCGAGGCAGCAGATGGCCAATGGGTCCAAGACACACACAAAGGATTCAGCAAGTGGCACGTAGCCATTCAGAATATTCAGATGATTTTGTCTTAGAGGGGAAGGAAAAGAAATCTCACAATGTTCCGCCTTTCTGCAACCAGGTCATCTCGTTGGTGTAGCCAATATCTGAAAAGCTTTCTGTGCTTCATTGCATCACACTTCCTCAATACAATATAAAGCAACAATAAGCCTTTTTTTTTTATTGTTGTAACCAGTCGCCTGTTTCATTGAGCACTCTGCGTATCAGCACATGACACCTCCATTCACCCAAGCTCACTTGAGGGTCAGAGGTTACGGATGTGCTCTGAGGAAGGATGGGTGTTGGTGTGCTTGGCTGCAGCTGCCCTCTATAAGATACAAGAACTCCCCCAATGGCCATTGACATAGCCTTCTGTTATTCATTTGAAAAAAAGGAAGAAAAATGATTCAAATTAAAATCAGTGAACACAAACACAATATCCATGGTTTTCATGACAGCATGACATGAAGCCTTGTTTGGAAGTATCCCATTACCCTGCAGCCATTATGGTTACAGTCGCCAGAAAATGAATGAAAATTGTTTGGAATTTCCATGACCAAAAATAAACAGTGGGTCAGAATGAAGTCTGTTCTTGTAAAGCCTTGTAGCGATACGTCATGGAACACGGCACAGCCAGAGGAAAGCATGAGCGCTGTTTGGATTTCGGATGAGGAGAAGGAGGAGGAGGAGATGCTGAAGGAGAAGGAGGGGGTTCCCACTGCACGGCACACACACACACACACACACACACACACACACACACTCACACAAGGGCTGGCTGTGTTTCTGACACACACTCCACCCTCATCTGTTTCCCCACAGATGAGCAAGGGAGACCGCAGGACAGCTGGAGAAGACAGACCCAGAACGTCGGAGCGAGAAACAGGGAGGAAGGAAGAAGAGACTCGGAAGGGAGAACTGAATAAGCGAAGGATCGCACAAAGGATTACAGGGAATGGGAACGACAAGATGACTGTCTGGGGGGGAGGAAAATGAAAGCGCAGTAAAGGAATATGAAGGATTATTCTTGTTCATCCTGAGGAGCAGCATCACAACTTTCTGGTAACAGAGATTTATGTGTACATCGATGCATTATATGCAGTACAGGGATCGAGCTGATGTGGAGTATTGGAGGGGGAAAAAGAATGAAGTGTATTATTTTTTAAATGTAGTCTATTTTTAACCATTAAGTTTTGTTTATTTCTTACTTGAAACAGTGTGACATCATTAATTTGTATGTTAGACAAGCTATTTTATTTAATATGGTATAGTATTGTACACATTTTGAATTGCTTTCTTGTAGGGAATTCAAGTGTTGTTTCAATCAAAACCCATTCATTCATAAGCTTAGTAGTAAACTATTGCTAATATTGGGTTATACTTTAGGTATTACCAGTATCGCAACAAAAAAAGTTTGATCACTATGTGTATTGTGTAGTAATCTGAAAATGCAAAAAAAAGAGAGACAATAGATCTTCCAATTCCTGAACCTTGTCATTCATGTTTAGTTTGACAGATCAGAATGGGAAACACAGACAGCCAGCACAGCAGCTTCATCATTCCCAGCAAGTCCCGGGCATGCTCACTGAAGCTGCACTCATCCAAAGAGGAAGTCCTGTCTCCTCATAGCTGGTGGAGGAATACAAGAGGATCATCAGCTTCTAAGGCTCGTGGGTCCTCCAGAAACTGCTTGAACCAGCACAATGGTTGCCAGCCATACGTCTCCTACCACTATGACTACATCGATGCACAGCATCCGGGTTCGCCACAGAGCAAGGACTGGGACCATGGGTCTCTCCTGGCACATGGGAATTGTCAATATGCTCACACTTCAGTTAGAACCTCAAACTCTGATGTTCCTCAAAAAAAGAGCAGTCCTAAGGTGCTCTTGAGTGAGGATGGAAGTTTGAGAGTGGAGTTCACCAAAGGGAGGAGAGGTCTGGACAACGAGCTTTGTGCTGCACCCATGGACTCGACCTTGCGGGACAGCAAAGGTTCCTCGATTAGTTCTGAGGAATCCTGGTATGATTCTCCATGGGGTGCTACTACAGAGCTTTGTGACAATGTTTTCTCTGCTAACCAGCCTTCAGATGACAGCAGCGGCTATACTACACTGTCCTCCACCCGTACTGAGGATATCAGCTGCCATCCTATGACTATGGAATGCCAAGCAGATGAGATGTGTCAGGTGACAGAAAACAGAGCCATTGGATGTGATACCTGTTCTCCTGGATGCACAGAGGAGGACAGTGGTATTGGAGATACAATTTTACTCCACATAGAGCCGAAAAGCCTGGAATTAAACTCTTTTGGTAACGTTTACACTAACCCAAACTCAATCAGACCTTTTCCGACAATTTGCATTCTCCCTGAAGACCAGGCCCAGGATCCTCCTGACATCAGTACCACTACTAAGAAGAAGAGCCAAGAAAACCAACCTTTCACCTCTCTCACACTGCCTAGCAGAAAATCAGGTAGTGGTGATGGTAATTCCAGAAAGGACTCTCTCAAGAGCCGGATCCGCCGCATTGGTGACTGGACCGGAAGCCTGAGCAGGAAAAAACGGAGGCTGCAGGTGAGGCTATAAAGGGCAAAACATCACCACTGCAAAATTTTTTTGTGTTCATAGTATCGGTTTTCATGGTTTCACATCTGTATGTGATTCCGGCAAATGATCGGACCACCCAGGGTGGGTGTAGAGGCACTTTTGAGATTAATTTTGTAATGCTTGCAATCAGGCCTGCATGATTGGATTTAGGCAAACAAGACTTACCGCTGTTGTCATGTTTTTTTCAGGACACATTGACCGCTATTAAACCTGACCCTTTTTTAACACTTGAAAAGAGAGTGAAACCTCACTTTGATTGCTCCTAGAGTAGTGCTAACCTTGTCCCACAAATGTTTGCAAATGTTTAAACTTCTTTAGATTTTCACTGTGTGATTTAGTGTGTTTTTCATCATCCTGCTCTCAGGAGCCCTCGGAGACCTTCAGCAGTGGTCTGGATAGCCTGATGGGTGACTCTAGTGTTCCAATGGTTGGCGACCCATGCTGGAACCTCTTGAACAACCAGACACGCTCATCCTGCTCTCTAACAGAACCACAAACTCAACAGAACCAGAATGTCTATGAGAACTTTATGCAGGAGCTGGAAATGGGTGATGCTCTCCATGAGTGGGAAGAGGTCGAGGGCGACCAGGCTGAGAGCAGCAGTGGGTCTATGAACTCCTTAGAGCAGATGGAGCTGCTGTTTGAGAAGGAACAGGGGGTGGTTCGGAGGGCTGGAAGGCTTGCTTTCAAACCACTCATCAACCTTCATAAAGAGCGCAAACTGGAACTGGTGGTGCGACGCAAGTGGAAGCAATATTGGGTCACTCTTAAAGGTGAGCCAGACTCTATCCATTCCATTTCTCTACAGGTTTAATCCGGCTTCAGTTTGGTGCAACAGAAACATGTTCACCCTAGATATCAGGAGATTTAAATGGTGGTGACGCCACAGCTATTCATGGCCTGCAGTCACAAAGAAAAAACAACAAAATTAGTGGAATGGTTGGCATTCCTCTCTCCTCTATAAATCAGCATGACATGCTGGTCTTCCCTCTTCCTGGGTAACAGCATTCATCTGTTGGGGGAAGCCAGCTCGAGAGATTCAATTGGCAAATTTTAAGAAACTTTTGGATTATTGTGTCAGAACAGCAGCATTATTTCCGGTAACACGCTGTTCTGTTCTTCAACAGGCTGCATGCTCCTACTGAGTGAGGCTGATGGAAAGAGTTGCCTGGAGCAGGAAATGTCCCCATGCTACATCCTGCTTGCTGAGGACAGTATCGTCCAGGCTATCCCTGAACACCCAAAAAAGGAAAATGTTTTCTGCTTGAGCAATGCTTACGGCGATGTCTACCTTTTTCAGGTTTGCGTTTACATTTACAGCATTTGGCAGACCCCCAAATTCCGAAGTGAATTAAATGATTTTTGGATCCTGTAACCACTAGATGCTCTCTTCTTTTAAACAGATCCATTCCAAACCTATATATCTTTTTCATTCATTTTGGGATTTAGTCAGCACATACCAAAGAATATGAAGCATCCTAGTGTCTTATAATAGACCAAATTGTGTGCTAACTTGTAGCCGTGTTGTGTTTAAAAACCGCATTATGCCCTGGAATGCATTTTATGTGTTGTTGTTCCAGTTCATAATGACTATGTTGGTCTACATAATATGTTCCCTCACTGCCAGTTTCATAACTATATCTTGGTAAGCTGCATGGTAATGAAAAATTGGCAGCACATGTCAGAACTGGAGGGTTATGTATATTCGTCTGTTTGGGTTTTTTTTATTTGGCTGTATAACTTTTGTTTTTTCCATGTGAGGAAAAGAAAGCACTATTGTGCTAACCACTCCAGTTTTCTGCTTTACAGTCACCCAGAGCTATTCCATAAGTCCATAAAATTAGCTTCACTGCTGAATTCCTTGACGTAGACGTTCTACAACAGGAAAGATCATTGCATGAGAAAATAAAGCTAGTTTTTTATTCTTGTCACAATCCATTGTGAAAACAAGGTTCGTCCAGTTCGCAATGCCCAACCCCCTTCCCTGGGTAATTTAGTCTTACATGGCCTGAATTTGCTAATTGGAACCTGAAAACTCCTTTGGGGTATAAAAGAAAACTGCGTTAATATTGGATTAAATCAGAGGGTTATGTTAAAAATAATATTGGACAACAGGGTTGGAATCTAAATTAAAAAGGGGCTAGTGTTAATACTATACTCTACTCTAAAAGTGAGATGACTATAATCTGACTATAAATGGCTTTTTTTATTTAAAATATTTTATTTAAAATTTTTTTTAGGCCTCCAATCAGACAGATGTGGAGAACTGGGTAACAGCGATCCACTCAGCCAGTGCCTCACACATGGCTAAGCGTCAGGGCAAAGAGGACACAGTGCGGCTTCTGAGGAGCCAGAGCAGAGCCCTGCTGCAGAAGATCGACATGGACAGCAAAATGAAGAAAATGGCTGAGCTGCAGCTATCTATTATTACTGACCAGAAGAATAGGAAGGCTGTAGAAGGACAGGTTAGGATCATGGCAAATATTCCTTAAATTTTTAACCAATCATTTGGCATGTGTAAATAAACTTGGAATGACTAGAGTATTGTGAAAGTGTCATGATGCCCAGCTAGGTTGCAAGCTATTTAACATAATAATTATTACTAAAAAAAATGTCATTAAGGTTAATTTATGATAGAATGTATTTCCAAGTGGCTGAAGCTGTGCTGCATTTTTCCGGGTTTGCGAGATTTAAAAATTCAATTAAACTCTAAATTAACTGTGAAATTAACAATTTAACTTTGTTAAATTGACTGTGTATCATAATGATGTAAGAACACAAAATAATCCATTCAATTAATTACAGATTATACACGGATCAGGCATAACATTATGACCATCTGCCTAATATTGTGTTGGCTCCCTTTTGCTGCCAAAACAATCCCGATCCATCGAGCATGAACTTCTTCAGTAGTTTGAGCCAAAGGAGCTTGTCTGTTGGATCATGGACCAGCCTTTAATCCCCACGTGCATCAATGATCCTCGGCCGCCCATGACCCTGTCGCCGGTTTACCACTGTTCCTTTCTTACACCACTTTTGATAGATACTGACCACTGCAGACCGGAAACAACCCACAAGAGCTGAAGTTTTGGAGATATTTAGTCTTTTAGCCCTCACAATTTGGCCCTTGTCAAACTCAAATCCTTACACTTGCCCATTCTTCCTGCATTTAACACATCAACTGTGAGGATAAAACTGCCTAATAATATCCCACCCACTAACAGGTGCCATGATGAAGAGATAATCAGTGGTATTCACTTCATTGTTCATAATGTTTTAATGTCATAATGTTTAGCCTGGTCGGTGTATAGCAATATTATCTGATTATGCCCACAAATGTGAAATATTAAAGCATGAAATCTGACTAAATTAAAGTTAAAACTACGCTTAGTGACTATTTGTCCTAAAACAGAGAGGCACCACTGCAGGGCAATACAAAATGTGTCTGAATACCACCTTTATCTTAAAATGCTTCACTGCTGAAGGGGACACGTACCAATATTTTACTATGCCATTTATTGTTTTTTTGTCCTTCAGTCTGTCATAAGTGGTTATTAAGAGCAACAAGCAATTCCTTACCCAAAAATATGATGAATTGTTGTCAGTCAGATTTCACTATTTTTGCAGATCCAACAGTGGGAGCAAAACCTGGAGAAGTTCAACATGGAGCTTTTCCGCACGCGCTGCTACCTGGCCAGCTTGCAGGGGTCTGAGCAGCCCAATCCCAAGAACCTGTTAGCTGTTGCTTCACGTCAGTCGAAGATAGCACTTGGACGTCTGGGGATTTTCTCCGTCTCATCTTTCCATGCTTTAGTGGGTGGCCTTCTGACATGATCATATTCAAATATATATTAAAATAATTCAACTTGTCTTATTTTTTTGTATGATCTAAACTTTCATGTATTTGTGTAAACAGATGTGCACCCGTGATGAAGCCAGTCTGAGGAGGCGTTCACGCTCTCAGTCTCGAGCCGCACGGACCAAGCGAGGAATCTTCTCCTCTCAGAAAGGCCTGGACAGCCTGAATAGATGCAACCGTGAAAAGAGGCAGTCTTTGTCTCAGGTAAGGCTGAATCCCACAAATGAATAGAAATACATTTACACTTACAGAGAAGCAGGAGTCAAGTTACTGCTATTCAAGGAAGCATGTTTTTTATTTATTTAACTCCACTGATTCCATGCAGCATCACTGCTAGGGCTCAACCACTGATTCTGCGGAAAAAACATTTGGTGTTTGTCTTTTTTTCCCCTTCATCACCTGTATAAACAGATCTTTACGTTTGACTGCTTGGCCCATGCCCCTATGGCACATTTCTGAAGCCCCATTGTTTTAATACCGGATGGTAGATCTGTTCAAAAAATGCTGGTTCTTGGAATCCACATTAGCACTGTTTAGAAGGCTTCCCTCCCTCTTCGTGTTTCTCTCTCTCCGTTTAGCTTCCAGAATTTCATCTGGATAATTACTAAGGCATTGCTAAGGTGCGTTGGGGCATTGCAGATTTTGGACTGTGGCAGGGTTTGGGGAAAAGTGACGAGTAAAGTGTTTGCTACTGCTTCATTGCCTCAAACGTTCCCAGTGGGGCCTTGTTGGAGATTTCATCTAAATTTTTTCCATTAAATTGTTTCTTGAATGTAAAGTTGGAGGCAGAAATAACTGTCTAAATAATTTTTTTTACATCACCACAGTGTGCAATAGAGTGAGCAATGCATCTGAGGGCAGGACAAGCTGTCTGTTCGATAAACAAAAGCAGAAGGGCAAACCCATAAACCAGAATCTAAAAAACAGCTTTAGAGAGAAAAAAAGTGTGTGTCATTTAAGCTGCAGCTGTTTTCTCCACTTGTTACACCTTTACACATGACAATTGCCCGCAATCCTGAGCTGTCAGGTCAGGAAATATTATTATGTTCACCCCAATGGGCAAAACAAACTTCTGCTGCTGCTCTCATCAACACTCACATGGACGTCAAACAGCAGGGAAGTTGCTGCTGTTTACTTTAGCTCAACTCAAATTAGTGGCTCTAAAGCCACGCACGCACACACACACAGGGCGCTCACTGCCTGAGTCACATGTGATCATAAGCAACTGCTCAGCTCTTTCAGCCAGCTAATAACCCAGAGCAGCGTAATCTCGGCCAAACTACCCCTAATAACGCACCCCTCTAGCATGGAGTTTCCATAAACCACGTGCTTAATTGTTGCAAGCTGGAGAGCAACTGAGAAACAAAAGGTTTGTGTAAAACCGCACTGTCCGCTTAAATATCAGACAGCTGAAAATCGCTCATTTCTTCCGAAGTCTACAGCTCAGCTTCGGTAACAGAAAAATGAGTGGGGGATGGAAAAGAGTTAGGCAGATGATTTTCAGAAGGCTATGAGGATGAAGCGGAGGTGAGTCAGACACTGACCCTCCAACAGTGCAATGGTTTTAATGAAATGATGCATCACCCTCACAGGCTAAATGTCCTTTTACTCCAATCACTAATCAATACACATTTATCCTCTTCCGTCAGTCGAATATATATCTAATTTATCTCTCTTTCCCTCTGTCTACCCATTCATCCTTTATCTATCCATCCACCCACCTAATTTATTTATCTATTAATCCATCAGCATATTAATAAATCCCTTCATTTAATTTAATCCATCCATCCATCCATCCATCCATCCATCCATCCATCCATCCATCCATCCATCCATCCATCCATCCAATCTACCTCTCCATTTATCCATGTATTCATCCTACAGTTCATCCATAAACCACTTAATTTAACAAACAATTTAATAATTCAACCAAACGTCCATCCAACCATCCATGAATCAATCCATCTATTCAACCTCTCAATCCATCCATCCATTCATCCATCCATCCATTTTACCTCTTTATTTATTCATGTATTCATCCTACAGTGCATCCACACCTCATTTTAATTTAACAATCCATTCATTAATCCTACTAACCCTCCATCCAACCATCCATTCATCCATACACATCTATCAATTGTATATGTGTTCTACCGCTCATCCATCTTTCCATCCATAAATCCTTCAATAGGTCCCCCATTCCCAATCAATTCTTTTAATCAATACAGGTCTACATCTGTTTACAGATCAATAATTATCTATCTATCTATCTATCTATCTATCTATCTATCTATCTATCTATCTATCTATCTATCTATCTATCTATCTATCTATTCATTTATCCATCCATCCATCCATCCATCCATCCATCCATCCGGCTGTCTGTCTGTCTGTCTGTCTGTCTGTCTGTCTGTCTGTCTGTCTGTCTGTCTGTCTGTCTTCTTCCCTGTTTGTATAAAGTACAGTACAAGTTGAAGCTGTGTTCCCCTCGTCAGTCTTTCCAGGAGCAGTTTTCTGTTTGTGTACTGTTGTGTATCGTTGCTGCTGCTGCTGCTGTGATTCAGGCTGTGGTGGATCAGTGTGTGGTAGATCAGTGTGTGGTTAGAGCGGGTCTCTAGTTAAAGTGTCGTGGAAGATGGTGGGCGACTCTGAGCCGTCCCGGCAGGCGTCTGGGTCGAGGGGAGACTGTGGCTCTTGCTTGTAGACTGACAGAGGCTGGCACATTAGCCTGCGCTTGCTAAGCTGTAATTACAGCATCGCTCAGACCTTTGATTATTTCTCTGCAAACCTCAGAGTCCATTTCTGTTCCGATCCAGGATCTAAATAGTATCAAAAGCAGCTGGCTCAGCTCTATGGTTTCTAATTAAATGCAACTCTACTGGCCATATTGCTTTTTTGAGCCTGAATGTTGCCTTGGATATATTTTGATGTGTATTTTTGTTTTGTGTTTTTTATATTGTAGGTATTTGAAGGACATTCCGGTGGAACTCTTGGCCATCCACCAACACAGAGCAGTTCAGAGGTACCTCAGGCATCATGGTGATGTTGTGTTTCCGCTTTTATACGTTTGAATAAGACTGCAGCTGCCCTCTAGCAGATGGAGCTGGATTTTCTCGCTCTCTTGTTCATTTTTAAAACATTCTTTTAAAGAAGATCCATGCTGTGCCAGGCCCAGGTGCCAGCTTGCACCTTCTGACATGCTAATGCTCCTTCATAATGCATTAGGGGAGGTTCCCACCCCTATCTAATCCCCTGAAACAGGGAAGAGGGGTGGGTGGGTAAGAGTGGGGGAGGACTTTTTTTTGCCCTTTTGGAGCTTACACAGCTGTCCCAACAGCCTGCTGATCTGTTGACACGTTACTTTGCAAATAGGCGGGCTGTGTGTGTAGACCCCTACAGAGGCGGGGTTAGCATACATTTCATCACAATCCTATTGTCAGTGAATATAAAGAAGCTCAAACATGGGGATTCTCATGATACCCAATCGACATTGCAATTTTAACATACTTATTATGGGATGTAATCCAAGCAGCTCTGAGCAACAGTTGGCTTTTGATTGAGTTCTCTTTCAGAAGAATGCAAAAATAATCTCAAATATACCATAATACCGAGTTTGTTTGGTTTTTTGGTTTTTTTTAAATAACAGATTATATTTATATAACAGCACATTCCCATTATTCCTCTTATACCACAACAATAAGTCAGGGATTACAATGTTTTCTCAATTAAATGACAAAGTCTTACTTATACGTAGTCTCCAGTTATGTGGAGTCCATCATCCTTAATAATCAGCAGTTTCTATAAGGTTTCTATTCATTTACTGTTACTATTGTGATTTGCATTCCATCAGAGCTGCTAACCAATCAGAATGAAGTATTTAACAACACTGTGGTATTATGATTATTAATGATTAATAGTTGATTATTTAATTTATTGTCAATAAATTGACCAGATTATTTCATATCAGTTATGTGTACACTCCTGGTCTTAACAGCGAATCATTTTTTAGAAAATGAATAAAAGATTTTACTAAATATATTTAGTCATTTTGTATGGGGTTTGGTTTTCCCTTGGAATTTTTTGAACCCAGAGATGCCCAAACTAGGGTCTGAGGACCAAAGTTGTTGTGTGACGACGTTCAATTTGGCCGGATGTGCTATATATAAAAAGAGGTGAAAAAAGAAAACAGTTTCACTGAACTAGAACTTGGATTAGTTTAGGCAGACTACAGAGTCATGTTGTTTATTTATTTATTTATTTGAAATATTAAATCTTAAGATGGTCCCCTGGTGGTCTAGTGGTTAAGATGCAGCGCTCTCACCGCTGCGACCCGGGTTCGGTTCCCTAAACTAATCCAAGTTCTAGTTCAGTGAAACTTTTCTAGGGTTGCGTTAGGAAGGGCATCCAGCGTAAAACATGTGCCAAATCAAAAACGTGCGGAGGATCTGCTGTGGCGACCCCTAACGGGAGAAGCCGAAAGAAAGTTTATTAAATCTTAAGATGAACCTTGGCAACTGTTTGGTTAAATTCCATTTTTATATTTACCTCTTATGTACCTTAATGTTTGGGTGAACCTGCTCATGGTGATGGTTGATGAGGAGCTGATGAGGAAACATTTTGATTTAGATCTGAATCATAATCGTGATTTTATTTTTGTGTACTAGAAAGACAATAGAAGTGACTTTCCTGGTTTCTAGCTTTCCCCCAAACAGTTCATTGAAGCATAAAGGAAGGTGCAATTGCTTGGAACTCTTAGGAATCTTGCTCATTTTCTCGATAATGATTTGTCGTTAAGACTGTTACAAGCTTATCTGCATTTGGCCTCTGCCTTTTTTTTGTTTTTTTTTGCACGGTAATGTCTCTATGGCTTACATTTTCACAATTTTGAACATTTCATAGAAATTAGTTATATACACCTGTAGATCTGTTGCTGACAAATTTCTGTGAGACATCGCAGTGGCAGTGAAGATCTGCTAGTATAGCATTTGCACATGCACAAGTGCAATTATATGCTATAATGATTTAGTAACATTTTCAGAAAAAATTTATTTTATTTAGTAAATAAACATAGAAAAGGAAGTACAAATGAAATGACTTTAAAATTTGACTTTTGATTTAAATATGTATACATTGATTTGAATATACTTAAATAGGTTACATTTGAAGGCAAATGCTTTTGTACTTTTACTTTTACTGGAGCAATATTTTACCTTCTTTATCTCAACTTTAATTCGTGGTTTGTGTACTTCGTCCACTATTGTTATTTTTTAATAATGATTTATTTTTTCTGTCTCATCTAAACTCCAGCTCATTTTACAAAGAAAAGTTATAATTACTCAAAACATTGAATTGTAGATACAGTTGTACAAACAATTTTGTTTCCATGTCTCTTCCTGCATTTCCAGCAGAAACTGGACGCTTTTCCCAAACCCCATCCTACAGCGCCACCTGAGGGCAGAGTGTGGGACTGCAGCGTTGAGAGCCTGCTGTGTGTGTCCATGCCTGACAGGCAGATCCTCACTGTTCCTGTCAAACAGAATTTTCTCATTGCTGATGTCCTTTCCACAGCATGCAAGGTACAACATCATCTTACCGACGTTAGGATTAACATCAATAGCCTGCCATCTAAGTCAGGCTGAATAAAATCAGCTTCGAGGCCTCAGTTTTAATTAAACTAAAGCTTTCAATAATTAATTATGTGCTCTTTTTAATGATCTTGCTTTTATCTCCTCTGGTCTGTTAACTAGCAGACTGAGGATGTCTCTTCAGATTTTATTGCTATGTGACTGGAGCTTTCGTTTAATCCTTATCTCAGTAATTAACAAGATCATTCATTTTGTTAGAAATAGATCCCCAAACAATTTATCATGCTTAGTGGTCCTCTTTATAGCCTGGAGGGGTGTGTATGTACAGGATTCCCAGTGGCAGGCCGTACATAGATGAAACGTTCAAAATCTTTATTTCTTTGTTCTGCTATTAATGTAATTGAAATACAATGTATGTTATTTTAATTGCATGAAAAATACTGTATGTGATATCGCTGCCATGTATTTACTAATGGAGGCAGATTCAAGTGCAGTAAAACAGTTTATTAAAGCAGAAACAATCAAGGATAATAAAAAATCAGTTGATGTACAAAAACAGGAAAAATGTAGGCAGACCAATATCAGAAACAAGGTTGGAAATGAGGGTAGAAACAACAGTAATTTGAATGGAAAAGATTTGGTGGCATCAACAACACAATTTTGTGAGCGAGTGAATCTTAAATTAATGACATCTGTTCTCAGACAATATGAAGGAGATTGAGAGCGAGGAAAGTGTGGGTGTATGTTGGGAGTTGTAGTCCGTGTCATCCATGTTTGCATGCTGCAGCGACTGCAAAATGCCGGCATGTCTTCCTGGCTGAGAACTGACAATCACATGCAATTATCTGAGAGGAATTATTATTTTTTATCTTTTTGTTATAATAATAATTTTAATAATATTGCTGTCAATAGCAGTCAGGTTTTCCACACATGCCTGTAAGAGAAAATAAATTTAAATAATTAAAAAAATAATAATATCGTACATAACAATTTAGATCATAAAAGTCTTAACCAAAAATGAGAGTTTATATATTTGCTTATATAGATATTATATATCTGTGTGTATACATCAATCGTCAATCGATTCAAATATTAAATCGCAATTAATCACATTAATAGTGTATATAGTGTATATAGTGTATATAGTGTATATAAATACAAGTCAATGGAAATCCTCCACAACAATGCATATGTTTGTGTATGTAGTTGCGTCAGCTGGACTCAGCACTGTATTATCTGCGCACAAAGAGACGTTCTGGACCAGATGTGGAGATCAGCGCTCCGTCAAACTCAGATTTACTCAGAGACCTGGTGAGCTTTATGATAAACACAGACCCTTGATTATTAATGTATTACACATTGGAACACGTACTTCTTATTTGGCAGTCATCCCTATCCATTACAGTTTTCTCATTTTACACATAAAAGTGAGCTCATTAATGCTCAGAATTCCAATATCTTAACCAATGAGCTTTCACTTTCTTGTAGATGTGTGATATTTATATCATTATATATATATATATATTTATGTTGACCTGGTATGTAAAGTGTGTTCTGTGTGTTTTTTGCTTTTGAAAAGGTTTACGATGAACTTGAAGTTTGCCCTCTCAACGTGTTTACTTTAACTATTTCACGTCCAGACAGCAGCGTGGACTTTGGTGAGTAGGTGGTATTGGTTATGGATGGCTTGATGGATGGATGGATGGATGGATAATAGTAACCAATTTTCAAACATGTGTGTGTGTGTGTGTGTGTGTGTGTGTGTGTGTGTGTGTGTGTATGTGTGTGTGTTTGTGTGTGTGTGTGTGTGTGTATGTGTGTGTGTGTGTGTGTGTCAAATCAAGTCAAGTTTATTTCTATATTGCTTTTCACAACAGACATTGTCTCAAAGCAGCTTTAAAGAATTTAATGAATTTAAATGTGTGTGTGTGTGCAGGATTCGCAGTGACAGGCCATGTGGATGGTTTGAGGAGGAGTCACATCTATGTGAGTGAGGTGAATCCAGAGAGCCTGGCGTTTAATAACGGTAATTCTTCCTATAAGAAATGTAAATAAATCTTTAACATAAACTCCACATGGGTTATGTAAGAGTATGGAACAAAAAATTTTAACTATAGACAAAATCTAATCTAACACACTCTTAAAGCTTATAAAGTGATTCAGGTAATGCAGGTGGATCTGATCCTTCCTTTTCCTAACTCTGTGTGTGTTTGTGTGTGTGTTTTGTAGGGCTGAAAGCAGGTGATGAGATCCTGGCTGTGAACAATGCAAGCGTATCCACCCTGGACTTGGGTCTCATACACCCCTTGTTCAGCGAACAGACTCTACGCCTTGTCCTCCGCCGTGAGGACATTGTGTCAGACGAGCAGAGCAATGTGTGGCCAGGGTGTGACCCCGGCGACCTGTACGAACCAGTTTCACCCTTCAGCATACCCTTTACCTCCCATCCACCCTCACACAACTCATCAGGTACATGCTTCTCCTAGTGGATGTGCCCTGATGCTCAACTCATGTTCGATGAAGTTCCACCTTTGATGTGGTTTTTTTTTTTTAGGAGCTGTAACACAAGATATTTTATAAATATCTAAAGACCATGTATTGTGTTTGATTTCTAATGAATATGAGTGAAGCCAGTGACTCCAGTATGTCTTTTTGTCTCATTTAAGAGTGAAGAAAACTGTAGTATAACATTTACCTCTATGCAGTGACAACAAAGGTCAAATAATTTCACCCATTTTAAAAATACAATCATTGTAAAAGATTTTGGAGAAGTAATAGCTCGTTGGTTAAGGCTCTGGGTTCCTGATCAGAAGGTCAGTAGTTTAAGCCCTAGTATTGCCAGGCTGCCACTCTTGGGCCCTTAAGCAAGGCCCTTGGCACTCTATGCTCCAGTGGTGCTGTATCATGGCTGACCCTGTGCTTTTACCTTATTTTATGACTGTTACTTCCCTTTACTCTGTAAATACCTGCCCTAACCCAGTGGTTCTCAAAGTGTTGGTTGCACCCCTCTAGTGGCGAATAAAGAAATGACAGGTGGGGTGCAATGAGGATTTATATATTTTGTTTGTGTTCTACATTAATCTTCATTTATGATTTTCTCTATTAAAAATAAAGTTCATTCACTCAAAGCAACCACAAACAATTAGGTCATTAATGCAAGTGAATTAACCGTCATTTAAGGTACCTATATACAAATATATACTTTTATTTTCTGCATTTTTTAACTTGATGGTATTTGTTGTTATTGACTTAGAACTTGATATTACAATAAATTAGACATTTTTAAATTTGTATTATTACTTTTTTTTTTTTGGTGTGACAGGTGGGGCTTGAAAGTCAAAAAACAATTTGAGAACCACTGGCCTAACCATTTTTAAAGAATAAGCCACCATGTGACTTCAGCAGCCCTGTAGATCTGTACATTTGGACCAGCTCTGAGAAGAAAAAACGACTGAATAAAACGACTGCATACGAATCAATTAGAGAACTTAGATCAATGCGAGTTAACACCAGTCAAGTGCACTTACTCCAGCCGACTGTAGGCTCCCTCCTGAGGGAATGCTCAAAGTAATACAGTATTTACAAAGTAATACATTATTGTTTCTCTCCCAGATGGCTCCCATTTCCCAGAAATTCCTGGAGAAGCCGCAGTACCGCTTTCAGGGGACGTCTGCGATAAGGCAGAGCGATGCAGAAAGGTAAGCTCAAGACGTGGACGGTGTGGGAGGAGATGAGGGCTGAAAGGGTGCTGAAGAAGTCAGGATTATTTTTAGTCATTAAAGCTTGGTGAAGTGCGCCAAGAGAAATTCCAGACTTCTTACTGCATATTTGGCACATTGAGACAGTAGGCTTGGTTTCAGTTTACATTCTGTAAAGCTTTATGCATATTCAGGATTGGCTTTTCTGAAAAATGAAGGTATACAGTTACCTTTCCTCAGATTATTATATATGAGTGGTGTTTAGTGCTTGTTTCCAGGTTAGGTTTGATCTGCAGGTATGTAAGATGATGTAGGGAAACTAATTATAATCATTTTTCCTATTAAAAGATTGGCAGAAAGCAAAAAGTACTTTTAAGTTAAGAAAAGATTCTGATGATTCCCTGCACACAAAACACAATCACACAAACAGTTGTATACATTGATACACACAAATACAAGTTGCCCATAGTTCAGTTTTCATTACGCAGTATACATAACAAAGCCACTTTAAATGCTAAGAAAGTGATACGATATTTCTAAATCTATTCACCATAGATTTTGTGTTTTCTGGGTCCGGGTTTTTCCTGTACTGTTGAGAACAGCTTTACATCACGGCTCAGTGGCGTCCCTCAGGGGATTTATCAGTTTGTCAGCACTTTATTACTCTGTGGCAGGACAGATTATGATGATAAATGGCTGGAATTCTCAATAGGAACCTTTTTTTTATGGCACACTGAAGGTTGAGTGTGTGTGTGTGTGTGTGTGTGTGTGTGTGTGTGTGTGTGTGTGTGTGTGTGTGTGTGTGTGTGAGAGAGATAAAGCTCTAGTGTCACATTTACATTCTATGGTGTGGTGCCAAAATGCATTAAAAAAGCAAATAGAAATTACTTTTGTATTAAAATGACTATACATGTTACCTCAGGAAAGCTAATCTATAGCATGATGTGATTATTATTATTATAATTATTATTATTATTAGTAGTAGTAGTAGTAGTAGTAGTAGTAGTTTTATATGTAGCTGGGTCTTTTTCTCAGTTGCCACTAAACCTCTTTGTTACTTAACCTAAACAATCAGGATTTTGGCCCTCATACTCTTGGATTCTCTATTGTTTTGTTTACAGAATTCGGGGCGAGTTTGCTCTCTGTCTCAGGCCTACCCCGAGGATAAAAGCCTTATCGTTGATGGCTACAGGAACCCATACTCCACTGAGAGTGGCATTTCAAGAGGCAGCCCACGCCACATGACCATCCCAGAGAGGCTGCGCAAAGTCATCCAGGAGCTTGTGGACACTGAGAAGTCCTACGTGAAGGTATGCCGTCTATCCCTGCTTCTTACTAAAGACCTGCATATGTCCATGTACAAATCTTTAATAGAAACAAGGCAGTTGGTCATGTGGTTGAGTTTTGAAAGATAGATGAAGACGATGTCTAAGATGAGAATGTAATTTTATAGATTAGAGATATTTATATTCCTTTGTCTTTCACGTATCTCTATTCAGTTTAATAATGGACTTATACACATATACAGAATGTGGCCTGACTATCACACCTATATGTGGTTCTTTCCCAAACTGTTGCCACAAAGTTACAAACCCATAATAATATATTGTTTTGAAATGCTGCAGAATTATTATTATTGACTCTCACTGCACTGTGGAAGCCGGAACCTGACAATGCTCCTGTGCACAAAGTGAACTTTATGAAGACGTTTGTGTGTAGATTGTAGAGCAGAGGAGGGGAGTGATGAAGTACAAACACTTCGTTAATGTACTTAAGTAGATTTTTCTGGTATCAGTATTTTACTTTACTATTTACTTTTTACTTTCACTCATTACATTTTACACAAATATGTACTTTCTACTTCTTACATCAAACCAGCCTCGTTTCTTTAGTTTTAATCTATTTGGAAACACGTCAATATTGTTTCTTCTCACTGCGTGCAGTTTTCAGCCCATCAACCGATTTCCTGTCATTATGCGGCTTTTTCAATCAACCACTGGTGTTTCATTTCCTGGCTCTCACACGCCATAGACGTAGGCTAGTTTACAAAGCTAACAATGAGGAGGCAAAACGCAGCAAGAAGTATGGGGTTAATGTGGATGAGACAGAGGGAGTCAGTGATGTAAACATGACTGAGAACAGACACATTCCTGATCACCTGATCATCATCTTTTCTCTGCTTGTGTTCTATATGGTGTGTGTTCAGCCTGAATACATGCATTAGATAACAACATTTGAAATTCGTTTTGTATGAATATATGAATTATTTTTGCTGTCAAAATGAACAAGTTAATAACGCGTTACCCCAAAATCATTTTAACGGCACTAATGCAGAGCGCGTTTCTGTTTGACTATTTTTTATTCAAAATATAAATAAATAAATAAATATAAAAGCGGTCAAATGAAAACCTTCAGCACAACATACGCTTATTCACGACATCCTTTCTTTACTTAGATATAAAAATATGCACATAATTGTCCCTCTGGGGTCAACAAATTTTTTCCTCATAACGCCAAAACGAACATAAATTCTTTTTTTTTTTTTTTTTTTAATCATACAGATAAGAGCAATACATCATTCGAGTCTGTGAAGGGTCTACTTTTATTTGTACACACTCATAATAAAGAAAACAGACAGGGGGCGCTCTCTGCCATCGCTTTCATCTCTCTTCACAAACACATAAATAAACCAACCTGAATCTCATAATATTTGTTTAACAGACATAATAAATATATAAAAAGAAAGCTTGAAATGTCAGTTACTTGACTCTTGACTTGACTTCTACTTAAGTGAAGAATGTGTGTACTTTTACTACGACTGGTGTATAGTGTCCTGCACAGAGCTCTGTCCTTAACCACACTGAAAACCTTTGGGATGAACTGAACCACAGACCTCATCATCCAACATCTGTACCTGACCTCACTAACTCTTGTGGCTAAACAAACACAGATTCCTGCAGCCACACTCAAAAATCTAGCGGAAAGCCTTCCCAGAAGAGTGAAAGTTTTATATGAGGAAGACTAAGCATGAATAGGTGTGAGAGTTTGGTAGCAACATGCATTTGAGCATATAGTGTACAAATGGAATGAAATAATGAGGTAAATGAAAAGTAATCAATTTGGGGCGATGTGATACGGCACGATGTGAAGCCGAATCTTTGTAACCATAGTGATGTTTAACATTTTTGAATACACCATTCCCTATAGTCTTGTATTGCGCTAATAAAAACAATTTTTTAAACAATCTTTTAGTTTTTGGTACATTCAGTTTTATTAATGTATAGCTGCATTTGGCATAAAAAAGGCAATAAATACAGTTTCTAACATTATAGAGAAACTTTCCCATTAAATAAAACCCCTCGAAATGCATTGGGAAAGAATTTTAGAATAAAATATAATTAGTTTAATAAGAAAGTGTTTAATATAGAAACTATCACTAAACTCTTAAACTGTCAGAGCTGCTGAAAATAATTCACCATTCACAGAATAGGTGAAGTACCATGAACTTTTTTGCCTATGAAGATGATGTTATAATGTTAATACTTTGTTGCACTGTATGTGTTAATCAGGACCTTGGCTGTCTGTTCGAGATCTACCTGAAACCTTTAGAGAAAGAGACTTTCCTCAGTCGTGGAGAGGTGAGTACCAGCCACCCTGCAGAGCTCCTCTTCATACACTGGCACCTGACACACTGAGCTGATTATTCTTGAGCATCTGTGGCAAGTCATCAAAAGTATTTCCCACGTTATTGGTAACTTTGAAATTGGTAAAAGAGTCTGCTGAGAGAAATACTTCTTAAAAGATACCAATTGTTGAAGTGTCAAAGAAAATTGCCCTTGGGTGTAAATGGTTATTTAAATGGTGCCTTGCGATAGCCTGGCATCCTATTCATGTACAGTACATTTACATTTATGGCATTTAGCAGACGACCTTGTCCAAAACGACGTACAAAAGTGCTTTGAGTCTATCAATGGATAAATCTACACTGGTACACTAGATAACAAACTTAAGATAAATCAGACTGCAACTCCTTTATAATAAACTCCTTTTATATATATATACAGTACAGACCAAAAGTTTGGACACACTTTCTCATTTAAAGAGTTTTCTTCAAAACTATGAATTAACACTATGTGGAATTATATATGGAATTATATACAT
Organism: Silurus lanzhouensis; assembly: GCA_039877035.1. Taxonomy (NCBI): domain Eukaryota; kingdom Metazoa; phylum Chordata; class Actinopteri; order Siluriformes; family Siluridae; genus Silurus; species Silurus lanzhouensis. The sequence continues at coordinate 200,629 of JBCEWE010000352.1, read as the reverse complement.
AACAAAAAAGTGTGAAACAACTGAAAAATGTCATATTCTAGGTTCTTCAAAGTAGCCTCCTTTTGCTTTGATTACTGCTTTGCACACTCTTGGCATTCTCTTGATGAGCTTCAAGAGGTAGTCACCTGAAATGGTCTTCCAACAGTCTTGAAGGAGTTCCCCGAGAGATGCTTGGCACTTGTTGGCCCTTTTGCCTTCACTCGGCGGTCCAGCTCACCCCTAAACCATCTCGATTGGGTTCAGGTCCGGTGACTGTGGAGGCCAGGTCATCTGGCGCAGCACCACATCACTCTCCTTCTTGGTCAAATAGCCCTTGATGCCTTCAGTGTGACTCTACAATTTTCATAGTCATGAAAATAAAGAAAACTCTTTGAATGAGAAGGTGTGTCCAAACTTTTGGTCTGTACTGTATATATATATATATATATATGTGGTAGTTTAGTGGTTAAGCCATTGGACTTTTGATCTGAATGGTCTGAATGGAGTTCAAATCCCAGCCATACCAAGCTGCCATCCCTGGGCCTCTGAGCAAGACCCCATATCTGCTCATGAATGAGATCAATTGAAAGTTGCTCTGGATAAAAGTGTCTGGCAAATGCCATAAATGTTCACTTCCCACTTTACAAACTTTCACAGATACAAACAACCTGTTCTCAGAATCTAAAAACGAGGGAAGACGACCCGTGAGCTAGTTGTCGACCATAACTAGTCTACATGATGTGCACTGGACTCGGTCGAATTAATTCAATTTTTTCAATGAATTTTTTTGATAATTACTTTTTATAACTTTATATAAAATATTGTATACAGTATTTTGATTATTTTGATTAGTTTTAGTATATTCTGTTGTTTATTTGATAGTATTTATAGCTCTTACATCTTAGAAGATATACAAACACAATAACAACTCACGTATTCCTGGACAAATTCCTGGACTCAACGTTCTCTCTTGACTTTCTGAGATATGCATGAGTCCTGTCTGGCATATCCAATCTCTTAAACCCTTTTAGTTATATATCACTGAGAAAACAGCTTGTGGGTTTTTTATGTTGTCTTCACCTGCCGTTTGCTTACCTTTTATTAGATGGAGTCTCTGTTTGGCAGCCTGCCAGAGATGCTGGACTTCCAGAGGGTGTTTCTACAGACACTGGAAGAGAAAACCAGCTCATCACCAGACTTCATGACTCTTCAGACAGCGGAGCAGCTCAAGGTAACTGAGAGAGCAGGAAGCACATACATTTATGCAACAATAATTCATGTTTAAGTAATAGGCAAACTTTTTTCCTATGTTTTTTATTAATTTTCTTGTATATTCTGCAAATTCAGAAACTGCTTTCCTTGCTGGGTGGATCCTTTCTGTACTACGCCGACCACTTCAAGCTCTACAGCGGCTTCTGCGCCAACCATATCAAAGTCCAGAAAGTTCTCGAGCGAGGTAAGCGTCATTTCAGAACGTCATGTGCTTTCACCTAAACAAGGTAAAAAAACAAGAGACACAAAATACAATCATTCATCATTTTCTTCTTGTTTGTCAACAGCAAAGACAGACAGGGCGTTTAAAGAGTTCCTGGAGGAGAGGAACCCCACCAAACAGCACTCATCTACACTGGAATCCTACCTCATCAAGCCTGTGCAGAGGGTCCTCAAATATCCACTGCTGCTCAGAGAACTTGTGTCCCTCACAGACCCTGAGAGTGAGGAGCACTGCCATCTCACAGGTATCACACACTTTCATTACAAACTCAAAGGAAAAGAAGAATATAAATGTTGGCATTTATATTTATTGGAATGTCCTAAACCTTACAGATGCTTTACGGGCCATGGAGAAGGTGGCCAGCCACATCAACGAAATGCAAAAGATCTACGAAGATTATGGCACTGTGTTCGATCAGATGGTGGCTGAACAGTTCGGCACCAAGAAGGAGGTATGTAGGAAGTGACACAAGTGACACAAATGACACATAGAGAGCTGAAGAAGTGTCTGAAATGTCTATAATGTGTGTTTCCTAGGTAACAGAGATCTCAATGGGAGAGTTTATTGTCCATGGCTCTGCGCTCTGGCTGAACCCCATGACCTCACTGGGCAAGATTAGGAAAGAGCCAGAACTCACAATTTTCAGTAAGTATGACTCATATTCATGATGCAGAAATATATTTTAATATCCACTACACGGAAACATTTTCATGCCCCATGCTGTGTAAAACCAGCACAGAAGCAAGGATTATGAAACTATTACAGCAATAACACAACAATGTTCTTTCCTACAGTCTTTAAAAGAGCAGTTATTTTGGTGTACCGAGAGAGCAGCAAGCTGAAGAAAAGAATGGTGAGTCTCGGTTTATAGGTTTGAATGTTGTTTAATGCTGTAGTGTTTAAAGCAGACGTCAATGTGTGTGTATATATATATATATATGTTATTATATATCAGTTGTTCTAGTAATTCTAGTCATTCTAATGCTTTATGTTTGTTTGATCATATAGACGGCGTCCCGCTCTGGAGATCTGGACCCTTTTAAATTCCGCTGGCTGATTCCAGCCACCTCTCTACACCTCCGACCTGGTAACTCAGGAGGTATGTTTTGTGGTGCAACATACAAGTTGATCAAATACAATTAGAAGAACATGTTTAAGAGTTTTCTTGTATTTACTAGGATCTGAGAACCCTTGTCTTTGGGAATTAGTCCACACCAAGTCAGAGGTGGAAGGAAGACCAGAGATGGTTTTTCAGCTCTGCAGCAGGTAAGATGTTGATCTAGGAAAAATCTTATGTATATCTGAAACTAAAGCTGACAAAGACATACTTGATTTTTTAAAACAGAAACTATTCCAGAAAATTAAGAAAGAGAAACCAGATTTTATTGTATTTCCTGCAATATAGGTAGCACTTTTACCAATACCTGGATCTACCGGGACAGAGCATGATGCACTGCCATACCTGTAGTATATCAGAAGTAGAATAGCTGATACAGTGTTTTTTGTTTTTGCTTGTAGAAAGTGACAAAATGGATTTGCTACTCATGTAACTGTCATAAAGCTTCATTAATGTTAATATCATTATTCAACCTCAGCTGTTGGCTGTTCTGGTAAACTTTGGCCAAGTGCAACAATGACATTACCATCATACAGGGCAAGTGAAAATGTTTTAGAATCATTGTAGAAATGTCTGGAAACGTTCAATAAATTTTCAGATGACAAAAAAAAACAAATGAAGCAAACTTCACTAGAATTGTACCAACTGAAAATGTTCTGATGAGTTGAAATTCGATATATTGAAGATTGAAATCTAAGTTAAACAAAGCTGATTTGGTTCTAATTTTTATTTCTGTTTTATACAGAGCTCTAGAGAGCAAGGTGAACGTGGTGAAGGCTATCCACTGTGTGCTGAGAGAAAATGCAAAAAGAACTGCCCCATCTGAAAGGGGCTTCAGAGACAATTTAACCTTCCCAAGGAGGAGCCACCAAGCCACAGTGAGAAGCAGATCGTGGACTAAGATGCTTCAATTAGAAGAAGGCCGTCTGCTTGGTGGAGACACACATTCAGAGCCTGGATTTCCCAAAACTACATGTCCGTCTGTGGGCTCAGGCGCCAGGCTGGGATCCCTCACCAGCTCACTGGAAGCCCAGCTTCAGAGACTGAGTTTTACAGACGAAGTGCCACAGGAGGACAAGAGCAGAAACTCTATTCACATGAATATGATGGAGAACACTTCTGACATAGATGTCAGCTCCCTGCTGGTTAGGGACTACAGTGTGCAGAGTCTAAACTCTGCTGATGAAGGCAGTTTTTATGACACAGTCATTGGCATCCAGAAAGCTGCCATTCCCACACTTTAGAGGGATTTGTGTCTCAGTTTAGTCTTAAGGTCTGTGTGCACTAAAGCTGTTTTGATTTGACCAGATATCAAAAAGTTATTTGGACCTCTCCAGTGGAATTTGCACAATCGTTCACTACGAAATCTAGCAACATGCGATCTGTTTGACAAAAAGCGGTAAAAAACCATAGAACGTAGAAGAAAATAGTCAATGATGGGATGGTGCAGTGCCATCAAAATCCAAAAATTTATTAATTTTACAATAGCGGCACGTCCCAAAATGTTTTATTCCACTTACACCATAGCAGTTTGATAAAGTCATACAGTACATTTGGATTATTTTTTAAATGCACTTAAAATCAGTGATTGCCTACTTTATTTACCTGACACTCAAACTTAAAAGTTGCTTTGAGACAACCAACAGACAAAAGTTTGTGGACACCTGGACATAAGATTGCTTTTTGCGCATCTCATTCCCGGGTTGCATTAATAATAACTTTCACTCTTCTGGGAAGATGTTCCACTAGATTTTGAAGTAAGCTTGAAGTGAAAATTCAATGCTCCCACATCCACAGACATTCTACATGATTGTGTGCCTCCAACAGTTTGAGGAAGAATCACATATGGATAGAAAACTGTCAGGTGTCCCAATATTTCTGTCCAGTAATAGTGTAGCTACTCACAGATACACATTACTAAGAATTCATAACTCGTTGTGAATAGTTGCAGGTTTCTGTTAGTAAATGTAATGGTTAAAGGATTTGTACTTAAACTTTCCAGTTATGTTTACACATTTAAAATAACAATATAATAAAAATCAAACGCATAAGACTGTTTTGTGGGTGAGGCTTTGGATGGTATAGCTCAGTTTACCAGATCCAAAATTTAAATTCTAAAAGTGTCTTTTCAAGTATGCTTTAAATTATGTAATAAAAAAAGATAGTAGTTATCTCAGACTTTTGGCTGCCTATGTGGGAACTTGCTGCCTTCAGTTCTGAACACCACAGTCACATATTGCCTTCACTCTTGGATACTTGGATCAAACGTGTGTATCCCTGATTGTGGATATGTTTGTTGTATATTTGTACCTCTTTTTGACAAAAGCTTTTCTAATTTTCATACAAGAATAGCTTGATTGGATGTTTTTTATTGGTTTTTTATTGTTTTTGTTTTTTGTTTTTTTAACGAACTTGAAAACTTAAACAAAATATTTTCTTAAGTTAAAACATGTCTTTGTGGTTCATATGAATTTGCTGTATTTAAAGTACATCTGGAAATGTCTTTTGTAGTCTTATGTAATTTATTTGTAAATTATGATATATTCACTACCTGAGCAGCTCTTTTTTGTAAAAGATAATAATAAGGAAATAATAAGCTTATGTTGTAATATTTAATAAAAAAAAATGTCTCATGTACTTTTCTGATTTGACTTGAAATTTTGTTGCAATCTGCAAGCATTTTAACAAATGGGATCAAAGTTACATCAAACCTTATTCTGACCCTCTTAGATTTCCATACTATATTCCTGTTGACCCTTTTTGTGTTCCACATGCATTACATGGTTCTGGTTTTTTTTATGATTAATATTTTATTATATATATATATATATATATATATATATATATATATATATATATATATATATATATATATATATATATATATATATATATATATATATTTTTTTTTTTTTTTTTTTTATTTATATCAGTGGCAGGCCGTGCATTTGGTACCTGGGCCTTCAGTGGGGACGTACCCGACTTAATCCACCTCTTAATACCACTACTATCATGTCGTGATTAGAAAAAACGTCAATACAATACAAAAATGCAATATAACAAAGTGTGGCATTACAGAGAGAGATACATTTCACATATGGAGGTGAATACCATTTTACTAAAGCAAGCTCCAAACCTCTACACTACAACCGCAACTGTGCACCTACATCATCTGGAGCAGTTTGGAAACAATATTTGTCTAATAACATGACAAAAACATTCAAAACGTAAAAACAATACAACCTACTCACCAGAGACACACTAGCTAGCTTCGGGGTTGGCCGTCCACTCCTCATGATGTCTTGCTTTTCCGGAAAGTGGATTTTTATGTATGTCCAAGACCAAATCAATTTCTCTTCCTCCGTAGGCATAAAAAAAGTAGCAGAGCTATACACACTTTTAGCCAGTCGAACTTGGCTGTAACAGTTTTCCTCTGACCAACCAATCAGAGGATGAGAAAATGCTGACAAAATTTTGAGCCAGCTAGCTGGCCCTGTGAGGCGAATATGAAATCTGATTGATTAAAGAAACAGACCCGTTGGCAAAAGTGCTTCTGATAGTGTTTAGGCCAACAGAGAAGGCTATGCTGGCCCTGATGGCCCGCGACTGATATATATATAAACTTTAAACGATGGGGTCCTGAATTAATTTTCTTTATAATAAATATAATCTTATTAGCAGCTCATAGACATTTTCAGTACAGTACCACTGAAGCCAAGAGGGTTAATGGTCTGGCTTAGAAGCCCAGCAGTGGCAGCACTGGGGCTTGAACCCCCAGCCTTCTGTAATGGCAGTTATTTAGACATTAATGGCTGTATGTTGAGTCCTTTTCAGAGGACAGTAAATCCATACTGCTATACAAGCTGCACACTGCTTACACAAAAATATATCCAAGTTTCTATAGTATTTTCCCTTGAGTACATATAATAAAATGGTTGCTGAAATGTGAGGGGTGTACTCACTTTTATCCAAGTGTGAGTTTAACTCCATTGTGAATTCTAGTTAAACCTCATTTTAGCTTAAATCCAACGTCTTCTGCTACATGACAGTTTGTTTGAGTGAAATATCTAAGCTGTAAATTATTTTCTAGAACAGTGTTTCACCTATTCTTCTAAAAAGCTGCAATCATCCTGAATGAAATTTGGGTTTTTTTGTTTGTTTTTTGAGAAGAGTGAAAAGAGACTGAATCACACTGTTTCATGCTGTTTGAGCAGCTTACAGATAGAAAGAATAGAACCCAAATGAATCATAATGACAGCCCTTTTCTCAAGCACCTGCTTTGTTCAGGACTTAAGTGGGTGATGATAATCATGAGTGTGTGGGAGGAGGAGCTTTCATACCACCCCAGTGTTCTACATGATCTTGGTCACTTTTTTAGCTGGAGGAGAGGAAGAAGGAGGAGTGACCACTATCTATTTCTCCACGCAGAGAAACCAGGGGTGAAGTCCTAACATCATCTGCATTCACTCTCCTTTCTGTTTCAGGATCACTGATTAGAAAAGCACAGAAACAGGTTCTTTAAAGCTTATCCAAAAAAAAAGAGAAAGAAAAGGAGAGTCAAAAAAGAAAGAGGGATAGAAATAAGTATAGGCATTAAGATCTCATTGGAGAAGTTCAAGCAGGAATGAAATGTAAATGTGATGTGTGATGGGAAGCCAGTGTTGCCACAGTAACACCTTTGTGGAGGAGTGCAAGTCCAGCCCACTTCATTTGCACACACAGTAATGTGTGTGAGGCTCCAGCCCTGACACACACTCCCTCTCGTTTACAGGAAGGGGCGCTCTGAACGCTGGGAAGGGAGGAAATAAAGATCAACTCTACACTCTGTTTTTATACTTGGGGTAAACACATGGACACACATACACGTGTACATACAAATACACATTTCAGCATCCTGGAGCTTGAAGAGTCTCAAGTCTGATTTTGTAGCTTCATCTTTCTCAGAGCACTTTGGACACCGGATTTCTGACCTCACACGTGGCTGGATGTGTAACACACACCTAACTTATGAGCAGGCTGTCAGGATGGGTCATGCGCTTGAAGCTGAAGTATCCAGGTTTGTACACTTACACTAGTTTTTGTTTTCTATAATACATAATATATTTAGTATTCTTCTTCTTATTATTATTATTATAAGTTAAAGTATTATTTGCAAATGTTGAATTACAGTATATGTGTAAGCCTGAGAAAACCCTTCATATGGTTACATTTTTGCATTTATAACAATACATACGGTTCTGTAATCTACACACATCCTTGAAATTAAATGTTCTAATTCAACTATTTTAAAGTCTAAATAAAAGTGAAAAAAGCCTTAATCTGATTACAGCTTAATTAGATATCTAATTAGACTCTCTCTTTCATAATGGCATGAGATAAACACAGCTAGGTTATAAAGATTTAGATAAACGGCTCGTACCACATTTTATTGAAAATTCTCTTCACGTGACTTGCAGGAATACGCCAAGGCAAGCATACAAATAAAAATGTTCCCTTGAAGTTGCAGTGTATATGTTGCAAATATACTGTACCTGGAAAACGACCCTGGCACAAATTTTAGTGTTTTCTTAAGACTAACACAGACAAACAGACAGACAGACAAACAGACAGACAGACAGACAGACAGACAGATAGATAGATAGATAGATAGATAGATAGATAGATAGATAGATAGATAGATAGATAGATAGATAGATAGATAGATAGATAGATAGAACTTTATTTTCATTGCATAATATATATATATATATATATATATATATATATATATATATATATATATATATATATAGTAACAAAATCCAAGATTTTGAGAAGAATCCAACATGATATACACACTATAATATATAATTACCAGTGTAGTTCATTTGGAACGTTGTCATCCCTTCAAAACTGACCATAAATAAACCAAATAAACAATTGAATGGAGCTAGCTACTGTTTGCAATGTTTGAGAACTGAGCAGCTAATCAAGTAGTGCATATCTTAGCTAATACATACACAAACTTAGTTCACCTCTTCTTTCTAGTTTGATTTTCAATGCAAAATGGATCTTTTTTTAATCAGAGTTGTCTGAGTTGTTTAATAATAAACATATTTGCCAGGCTAACATAATGTTTTGAGTATGTAACCTAGCTAAATCATAGAATTAGCTAATACACGACTCAAACTACCATCTTGCTTTTAGCCTCAACACAGTAATGTCTCATACATAAATGTGTTTGTCAGGTCTTTAGAGCTTATAATGTTACTGTGTATAACCCTATATTAATAAGAGAACACTCAGTATATTGATTAAGTGAGGAGTATCAAGGTTTCTTAGCTTCTCTCTTGGTAGAGTTGAAACCTGTCTATTAGGGACCCCCTTAGGGACAAACCAAATAACTGTAACAAATTTAATTACTGTTATGCCATTAATATATTTTTTATTGCCATTTACAGTTATTACTATGTATTAGATAACAATGACTAAATAGTTAGCAAGTACATGTTATTAAATCATGGTTAAATGAACCATATACAACCTTGAATATTTCACTTAATCTTAGTCTTTTAGATTTAATAGTTGAAGAAATATTCAATTATGGCTAACACATAAGTAATAACAATAAAAAAAAAAAAAGATCAACAATTATCACTTCATCTGAAGTTTTACCATTTACAGTAATTATATTGTTCTCAACCCTAACCCTAGAATTCATAACCCGTGGAGCATCAGGGGCTGTAATTAAAGTCATATGTTCATTGTAAAATAGCAGCAATAATAAAAGAAGATGCCAAGGCCAATACATAATTAAACAGTTATGATTTAAATCATTATGAGGCATGATATGATACGCTCAGGGTGTTCATGAATTCTCATAGACTCTCAGAAGGTATCATTTCCATAATAATGCCCTATGACTGAATAACCTGGAGAAATAATAAAGAAAGAAATGTCTTGGCACACACGTCATGGTTTTGGAGATTACATAACAAGACAGCGGGATTGGAAGTAAAGGCATGTAGAGACCGAAAGAGCTGGAATGTTGGAGTGTTGGATGAAGAAAAAACACACTATGAGAAATGTGATGGTTCCCATCTTTTATTCCCACGCTCCCTAAACAGTCCAGGGCTTTATATTGCAACAAACACCACCAAGAGGCACCAAGCCAGGTCGGTGCCTCTCTGCTTCTTTTTATACAGAGAAGCACAATGGCACGAGATGGGCATTTATGAGTGAAAATGGAAAACCATTAAATTTACAATGTTTAAAGATGGTTTTATGTCTCATCACTGTGAACTTCAAATCATGTCAATAAACAAACTGTGTGCTATTTTTGCAAGGTCAGGACCAGCCTGTGTTACGTTTGCTATTTTTCCTCTTTAAATATTGTGATGACCTTTGCTAACATGGCTCCTTAAGAATGCAGTTAGCAGAGAACTATGGTCTAGCAGGAGGAATTAATAATGAAAGGAAGATAAACCTATATGGTTTCCCATGTACACTTATTTTGCTTAGGTTTTTACCCAATTTCTTAAAAAGTGGAACAAATTGGATTGTATTTTAGCTCACACGTGAATATTCATGTTTTTTTTTTTTTTAGTTTATATATAATTGTGTATCTTCTCACGCTAGCATAATCAAGCCAGCCTTCTAGCGATCATAGCAGTGAACATGTACTGTATGTACATGACGAAAAAAAACCTTAATGGTAATCCTGTCAGATTCGTGCTAGTTTGTTGGCTAGTGTTAGCTGTAAACTCTGTGGATGCTGTTGTCTAGCTGATTGACATCAACAGGGATAAAATCATTGAACTGTAGTAACTAAATAAATCCTCTCCAAAGAAATACTGTACATGCAATTTAGCTGATATACAGTAAGCCAGCCAAGGAGACTATAATGAAGTATAGGGAATGGGCATTTGGTGCCACCCAGATGATGATGATGATGGGTTCCCTTTTGAGTCTGATTTCTCTCAAGGTTTCTTTCTCATACTATCTCAGCAAGTTTAATTAAACTTATAGGCAGTAAACTTATCAATTGTGACCTCATAACTTATTTTTTTCTGTATTACTGCTTTAGGACAATGTCTAACGTTAAAAGTGCTTGATTTGATTTGAGATTTAGCCAAGACTTAGCAGATACCTAAGCTAACTCAGTAAAGTTAGAAATGAAAATTCCTAGCATTTCTGAATGTGACATGTTAGTAATGGAGGTAAGACCTAACGATTCCCTCCAATTACAATTGAAGCTCTTAATATTATTACAATCCTCACTGATCACTGCAATACCATATGACCTGCTTTCGTTCAGAACGTATTGGCTTCCATCCAACCAGCAAATCTTTTTCACTCTGTCAACAGAAATGTCCACAAAAGAATTCTGTGGCTATGAAAGTTCCTTAATATAATAATTATAAATATGATCATTCCTGGAATATCCTTAATGTTACTTAATTTTAAATTGCTTATAAATCCGCAATTTTTAAGGCATAGACTCCAAAACATCAGACTTAGTCATAATTAGGACTGAGGGAATCATCACATGACCTCTTGTGTGAAAATTCACACAGCTCTTTTAAAGTTAGTTTGAGTTGGAGTTAGTTGTTAAACCAGTGGTGTAAAGTATTTGAGTGAATGAACTTCTTTACTGTACTCATTACGTTGGTACACAGGTATACCAAATGCAATTCTTTTTACGTGCAGAACATATATAAAAAAGGAGTTCTCTCATGAACGTATTAACGTATGGCAGCCGGCAAGTTTGTTTAGTCTTTTTTTGAGTGCAGTGTCACTGTTTTTTTTTTTAAAGAGAAAACATACACAACAATGCCAGAGGCATAAAAAGAAGCTAGAGTTAGCACAGTGTCACTGTGGCCATACTGGAAATAGCAAATTATGATTTGTAGTGCGCTGTAAAAAAAGATTTTTGCGATATGGATTCTTTAGCTTTCGCTTCAAGAATTTCTCTTAAAATTCTGCATATCAGGGGAGTGAATGAATGTTGTGTTGTTGGTTAATGCAGTTTTGAGGTGTACAATTTGATTTGTATTTTAGGAAATTAAACCTAACAAATCAACTGTTTTTCATTTGTCAACCTACGTTTAATATTAGTCAAATACTCAAGTACTGTTTAAATGAGATACTCTAAGATTTTTACTTAACTCATAATTGGAATTGGTGATTTTTAACTTAACGGTAAGTCAGCTGTACTTTTACTCAAGAATAATTCAGGTACTCTTTTTACCTTTGGGTTAAACTTCAGTAAAAGTACAGCTTTTCTTCCCCGCTTTAGTGGAAATTTTGTTAACGTACAATATAACAAATATAACTCACTTGCTTAGAGTTACTAGTTACTTTGAAACAAAGTAATTTTCAGTATTGGATTTACTTTCATAGACTTTTAAAGGGGTCACGGCACCACTGTATATCAAATCAGATTGAAATAATGCAAAAAATCAAGCAAATAAAATTAATCTCAACATATATTTAAAATTTTCTGTATACAGTAGATCCGTGTTCACTTCACCTTTCTAAAACCCTTAACTATTTATGAAGCCTTTTTTCTAAGAATCTACACAGCTTTTGGATTCGATTTCAAGATTAGAAGTAAACATTTGTAATAAAAAAAAAAAAAAGAATTTCAGGACCTTAGAAGAAATAACAAAAAAAGGACATTCTAAGGACATTACAAGGTTAAAGCTTGTGTTTTGTGCACTTGTACACAGAGGAGGGGGGTGTAAATGGTATTTATGTCCAGCTGGAGGTTTGGGATTAAAGGTGGGTTGATAGAGGGATGGTAATTTTGTGCACTTATGTCCGCCACTCATGTGCCTCTATGCAGGTGGTCGTGTGGGAGGTTCACATTGACTGCAGTAACAAGAGATACACACGTTTACTGTGGATTCGTTTAATGACAGGTTTTTACAGCAGTGTGTACAATGACAACACCAAAGCATTCAAATGAAGTGTTTTTTCAATTTTCCATCTAACTATAATTCTTTCCACATCTTTAGGGGTAAAAAGCTCAAAGATAAAAGGTTTTCTTGTGTATTTTTATTTAATTATTTCATGCCTTTAACTGAAAAGGATTTTGCAGATGTTCTTTGTTACGGCACAAAAATAATGGTGTCACGGTGTCTTCACAAGAGCGACTGAATGACCTTCAGGTGATGAAGGGTTTATCCAATGTTCAGGGTTGGTGCACTTAGATCGCTGTTCCACACTGAGCTCAACCCCTGTCACACGAATAAAAAGGCTAGAGGATTAATTGACTATATTCATACAAAACAGAGAAAGGCTGTATGCCAACATTTTAACTTGTATTTCTTTGTTTTATAGTAACCGATTCTTTACATCTTTTTAGGTTAACCCTTTCCGAGATGCGATGATGCACCTATACCGCACTACAAACCTCATCAAATAGGTAAGAATTTAATGTTGCGGATGATCCGACATGAATGATGCGCAATTCGCTTTATCAGTGTTGCACGTCCTTATCTATAAATTACACCAACCCCAATAGCAAGACAAACAAAGAAAATGGGGGATTTTGCTTTCTCATGCTGGCTGGCAGAGATAAGAGCAAAATCAATTAACTCTTACAAAAATGGCCACGCTTGTCCAAACAGTAAACGCGATATTTCTTTCTACGCTAGAATTTTACCTGATTTTTTTTTTGACAAGAAAATTGTTGTATTACACTCAGCGGCCATTGCCGGAGGGTGTACTCCGCAGTTTGACAAGCAGAAAGAATAATTAGCCTTTCAAAAAGCAGAATGTTACTTCCATGATGCTAAAATGCAGACTTGAAATGTAGGCTGTTAATTTCCAAAAAAACGAAAGAGAAGGAGGGAGGGAAAGGGAATGAGAGCAAAAAAAAAAAAAAGTCTCCCATCTCAGGCACCATCCCCATGCGCCTCATCTGTCAGGACGTCACGCTTGCTTGCTCAGTTCAATTCTCATTTCGCTCTTTATCGCAGCCCGCTGGAGCCCGCGCTGAGGAAATTATCTGGCCTGAGCAGTACTGATAGCGAGACGCAGAGCGAGGACGGCGGCCGGCTTCGCAAGGTGAACGGAAAAAAGCCCGTAAGGAAAAGGGGAAGGACGCCAATGACATCATGCCCTCGTCCACTATGCAGATCTTTGCCTTTATTTTAGCGCTGCTCGGGGTTCTGGGTGCCACCATGGCCACGTTGCTGCCCAACTGGAAAGTGAGCGTTGCCATGGGCTCCAACATCATGACGGCAATCTCACAGATGCAGGGCCTCTGGATGGACTGCACCTGGTATAGCACGGGTATCTTCAGCTGCACGCTGAAGTACTCCGTCCTGGCGCTGCCTGCTTACCTTCAGACCGCCCGCACCACCATGGTCCTCTCCTGCCTGCTGGCGACACTCGGGCTCTGGTTGGCAGCGCTGGGGCTTAAATGCACTCACTGGGGTGGGAGTCAAAGCTCCAAGGTACAAACTGCAATCGCTGCGGGAACGTGCTTTGTTCTCGCAGGCTTCCTGTGCCTTGTGCCGGCATCCTGGTTCACCAATGAGGTTATCACCACCTTTCTGGACGCCAAAGTACCCCAAAGTGGAAAATACGAACCGGGGGGAGCGGTTTACGTGGCGTTTGTGTCGGCCGGCTTTTTCTTAGCCGGAGGCGTAATTTTTTGTCTGTCATGCACCAGAAAACGGGACGACACCACAAATTGCGGCTTATCCAACCCTGACAAGTTAATAAGGCAGGAGCAGCCGAAAAAGGAGCATAGAGAACAGCAGAGCCAGACGGAGCCACCGGAGACAGAGCTGGACCATAAAGAAAAATCAGTGCAGGAGAAACTCCAGCTGGAACAAGAGCAGCAGCAGCAGTACTACTCCCCATCCCGTAAGCGACCTCAGGACACCAAGGCCCTCTACAGCCTGCAGGACTACGTCTAAAATCCAAAACAATCTCAGGGAACACGGCTCAGGATTTTACACACGGCTGTCACAAGCGATGAGAAAAGGAAAGAGGGAGGAGTGATGACGCCATCAATGCTTTCCCTCCTTTCGTCAGCTCTTTCATGTATGTAAGCATAAATGGAGGTGTTTCCAGAAGTGAAGAAAGAACTGCGTATCCTCAGGTGAAACACTCTCTGCCGCCATGAATATTATCAAAGGGGGAGGGATATAAAAAAAAGTTCTGACTGTGTTTGTGTTGTTAGAGATAATGCTGCTACACACCAAAGCTTTGAAGTCTGCATGTGACTGATGGCAGAGGAAAGCATTTCATTTCGCTAAATCTTGAAAACGTGGTCGAGTGAGCTCTCATTTGAATATGCTACTCTTGCTGTTTATAGGTTTAGATCATCACAGAGTGCTTAGCAAATATGACGAAAAACACACATCGCCTAAACGTTTAGTACGCCCTTTAGTCATGGTGTGTATGGCGGAATAAAACGCCAGCATAGAGACAGCACAATGTATATCCTGTCCGTTTTTTCTAAGAGTCTGGTGGAGGTGAAACATATTAAAGCGCACATCATCTGAGGTAATGATGCTCTTTGCTTTCCCATTAGCTTCGCTCCGGATGGGTGCACACTGCTCATTTATAGCACGTACAGCACAGATGTGAGAGTGTGTGTGTGTGTGTGTGTGTGTGTGTGTGTGTGTGTGTGTGTGTGTGTGTGTGTGTGTGTGCACACAATACCACTTTCCTCCTCCACACATATACACACACACACACACACACACACACACACACACACACACACTCTTGCTGCAGGGGTAATGGGGTCTTGCACCCAATCATTTTTACCGTGTGTGACCGCCTGTCATTGGTGCAGAAAATGCAGCAAAGGCTGTTCAAAGGGACGCTGACACCACTTCGCCCGTGTTCTGGTGAGAAACGAGTCCCTTTAGCCATATATGAACCCTTTATTAGGTTTGGCAAAAAAAATTTCTCGCCATAGGTCATGATTTACACCAAGAAAGAGTGTATTTTTAAAACATAACCTAAAAAGTATGTGAAGGACTAGAAGATTTCTACAGAAAAAGGGCTTGATGTATTATGTTTAGAGAGTTTTGAGTTTTGATTGACAAGGATTTTAGTGCATGGTGTTTGTGTCTTTGGATGTCCCTTCAAGACTAACAAAAGAAAAGGAAGTCTTATGAATAGGTGAATGCTGAAATGGCGGCCATCTTGAACAAAAAATTATTTTAGATCAGTGGTTCTCAAAGTGTTGGGCGCTTTACTAGTGGCAGGATTTATATAAAAAAATTTCTTGTTTTTTAAATCTTCCTTTATGATTTACTCTATTAAAAATAAACTTCATACACTCAAAGCAACCACAAACAAACAATTACTCATTAATGCAAAAAAGATTAAAACAACATCAGTTAGGGTACCTAACACAACTATAATAACATTTTCTCAATTTTTTTATTTATATACCAACGTTATTGATTGGTTGTTATTTAGAACTTGATATTTCAATAAATTTGACATTTTTAAACGAAGTATTTCTTTACAATTTTTTGATGGAGGACAGGTGGGGCTTGAAATCTCACCCCCGTCTAAAGTGGTGAATGGCAGAAAAGATTTGAGAACCGCTGCTTCAAATGGAATTGTAGCATTTTAAAGCATTTTTCCAGCTACTTAAATCAATATTTCCAAATTTAAGATTGTTCGGATTGATGCTGCCGTTTCGAATGAGTATATTGAAGATTTGGAAACGTTTAACGGAAAAAAGGCGTAATTTCTCCGTTTTATTTCCCGTTACTTGTTTTGCAGCAAATTTAGAAAAAGGAAGCAAACTCAAAACGTCTGGTCTGATCAATTTCACCTGATCTGGAGTGAGGAGGATATATTGGCCAGATCGCTTCATCACAGCAATTAGCTAACAACCATGCAATCTGCCTCATCTCACTGTTAACCTTCAAGCTTTTTATGAAGGATTTTTTTTAACTAAAATAACATTTGCTTCACAAACTGGACCATTAACCAGCACAGATAAGGCTTTTCTAATACACACAGCAAAATGATATTTTTATTATGTTAAACAGTGCTGTTGAGTTCTTCACCCTGGTTACCCACCTTAATGGTGGGAGTCTTCAGTGTCAGCTCTTTGTATTATCTTTGTATTTTGCTCTTTTTTTGGTTCTTCTGCAAAAAGATTATTTTTCTTTAGCTGTTATTATGTTGAAATAAAGTATGAAAAAAAAGAAAGCCAGTAAAAGAAAGAATGTTTATAGCTGCTATAACATAAGCGATAACTTCTTAGAAAGGCGTTACTCAAAATAATATAATTGGAAAAAAATACATTTGTTTGCTACTAAATATGAAAAAATAATGCACTGATATTACAGTAATGAGAATTGTTTTTTTTTTTTAAATATCATCAGAAGATTTCTTGCACTCATTGTAATTTATTATTCTGCGCTTGTTGATGTAATGCACTCTGGCACATGGCGTGTAATGCTGTTCACTTTAGCAAGTGCACCTGCTTCATATTTTGACAGAAAAGAAACCAATATAAAAAAAAACTGAATTAGGGATAATGTTGTCTATTAGGTTTGAGACAGATCCATACAAAGACATCAGTTCTCTGATTGTATTAAACCTGAACTGCATCCTTTGTCCACTCACTTCGCACTGCATGTGGTCATAAAATGAAATGATGCCTAACGGCCACCCACAGAGAGTTCATTATAAATTATATCCCCCGGGCAGATATTTTAATAGCGCGCAATGTTTTATTAAACTTTTCTTTTCCTCTTGACTTCATGCCGCAGATCAGGGAATACATATATGCACAGAAGTATGCATACGATATCATTTCACGTGGATTAACATCTTTTTCAGTTATGCCTAGTGTGTGTGTTTCTGTTTCCAGTACCGATTAAAGCACAAGCCTGTACACTTTACATTGTTGCGTCGTGATTTGCGTGACTCTTGAATGAACGATGAACGATGAACTCTGGAAAGAAACCAGATCACTAATACTGTAGTAAGCACAGGAGTTTGTGTGTGACGTCGTGCCTCGTTCAGCCGGAGGTCACGAGAATCCGTCTCTTCGGTCTGGGAAGCAGCGGAGCGGTAAACACACTCCATTTACGCACCTGACCAATCTCGTTTTGGTGAAGCGACAAGAACCATTCCTGATTCATCCAGACACATTTTATAGCAGTTCCACTCGAGCAGAGCTCACCAGCTGCTGGATTTATTCACAAATATTTTTGATGATGTTTCTGTACTAAAGGGCGGTGGAGATATGAAAGCTTTTGAGTGTGTTTATTAATTAATATAAAACACAAAGCAATGGCACTGTTTCCTTACACTAATAAAAAGGTTCTTCAAACATTCCTTGTTTTTTTTTTTTTTTCTAGAAATCTTTCCAGAGATACGCGATACGGACAAATGTATTGGGACAACTGAGTTTTCCACTTATATGTGGTTCTTCCCACAAATTTGGAGGCACACAATTGTATAAAAGAATTAAATATTTCCTTCACTTGAACTGTGAGACCCAAACCTGTTCCAGCTAGACAAAGCCTCTGTGCACAAAGCCAGCTCTATGAAGATATGCTTTACATGAGTTGGAGTAGAAGATCTTGAGTGGTCTGCTATAGAGCTCTGACCTCAACCCTACTGAACACTTTTGGGATGAATGTGAATGCTAACTGCACCCCAGGTCTCCTCACCACAAATACATCAGTACCTTTTTTTATTAACACTTTTTGGGGGTGAATGATCATAAATCTGCAGGAAAATTTATTCGAACATCTTCCCAGAATAGTGGAGATTATTATAACAGCAAATAGGGACTTAATGTGGAATCGGATGTTCGAAAGCACATCTAATGGTCAGGTGTCCACAAACTTTTGTTCATATAATGTACAACATGTGATTTTTTGGTAATAAAAAAAGTAAATAGTTTTTTCTTGGGAAAAAAAATCCGATTTTCAAAAAACCCCAAGATCCTTTAATAGTGAATAATAAAAACATTGTGTTTTTATTTTTATTTTTTTTATTGACATTCATTAACATCGAGATTATGAGATAATAAGAACATTCAGGACAAAGAAAAAATTTAAATGTAATTTGATGTATATTATAAATATATAATAAATGTATCTAAAGCGAGATAAGAATGTATCTATGATGATCACTATAGGAATTATATTGTATCAGTAGCAGGCAATGCGTTTCACACTTACTCTCAAATCAATCCACTTCTTAATACCATCATTACGATGCCATGGTTACAGAATGAACACAATTCAACAAGTCTCCTTTCACTGCAGCCACATCTGCATCGCTACATCATCTTCAGCAGAATCATCAATATCTCCCCCCCTCCTCCCAAAAAAAAAAATAAAATTTCCATGCATTATGTTTTTTCTGGGGATTTAAAATGAAGGTTGTTTTTGTGTAAATTCTATAGGAAAGAAAGTATTAATGTTTCAGCTGAGCTTTCCTTAAGATCTTTTTTTTGAAAAGTCTGTCTAGTAAATGTCCTTGTAAGTATAAATGCAACCAAATCAATTTCTTCTCCTTTGACCGCCATTGGGGAATGAAAAAAACAGCTATTACATCCACATGAATATCTGAACTTGTGCAGTTTGATACAGATAAAAATGCTGACATGAATAAATACCAGTTAGCCGGCCTGGTTGCCAGATTGCATCCCGATTGGAGCAACAGCTTCAGGCAAAATGGATTAAAAGTTACCAAGAGTCTGTGCTGGTTGTGTGATGTGACGGCAAAAAATCTGATTGGATTGTAACGCCAAGGTAAAATTACAATCAGTGATGCTGCTTATTGCTATGAGATGAAGAGATTAAACTATTGGGAATAATTGAATACATAATAATGAACAAAAATATTAAAATGTTAGTCAGTGATTCTGATAAACACAACTGCATTTAATATATTAATATTGAATTTAATACATCGTGTCTTAAAACTTTCAAAATTATAAGACTCCAGGCACCTACGTAGAAACCAACGCGGGCAGACCACGGTGAGAACACGAGAACAAGTCCAGAGATCAGGACAGACCCTGGTATTCTGGAGCTCTGATAACTCCTGCATGGTCAATTACCCATATATTCTTGGCCACATTATTTACGTTTCCAGTTTATACATGATTAGGTTTTTATATGTGTGTTTGACAATTTACTTAGTTAGTTGGTTATCCTGGTTGGTGCAGAAAGGGACATTACTCATAAGCACACACTCCGGTGCTCATGATATTTCTCACTCTCTGGTGTTTGTAATGTTTTTAATGATTTATAACCACACTCTTGCTGTCACCCAAGTGGATTTGCTTTTTGAATCTGGTTCCTCTCAAGGTTTCTTCCTCATACCAGCTAAGGTCATCAGGGATAAATACACATACATTTAGACAGAAGTGAATTTTAGTCTATAATTCTTACATTATGTTGCGTTGCTTTGAGACAATATCCAGGGATAGGATTTTAATTTCAGAGCTCCAGAAACTAACCCTAAGATCAGGTGAATGTCAGTGTCACCCAGGATTTAGTCACTTCATGTCAGATGCACTGTTTGAGTAAATTAATTAATGATTGATCAAATGAATGAATGAATGAGACTGTTCTGTAATTTCACTGCAATTGAAAAATCCTATATAAAGAGATGTTTTAATGAAAATTAAACGACATGCTCTTTATATATGCTGTGGAATAAATTGTAACAATTACACTAATTGCTAAATGACCCGTCACAGCACCATTTCGTGTACGGGGTGACATGTTGTGACCTATAATGCAATATTGCAATAATGCAATGAATGACATTATAACATTATGAGCGGTCAAGTGAATAACACTGATTATCTCTTCATCATGGCACCTGTTAGTGTGTGGGATATATTAGGCAACAAGTGAACATTTTCAAGGAAGTGAGAGAGTTTAAAAATTGTGAAGTCTAGACGACTGGGTCAGAGCATCTCCAAAACTGCAGCTCTTGTGGGAAGTTCCTGGTCTGCAGTAGTCAGAATCAAAAGTGGTCCAAGAAAGGAACAGTGGAGAACCAGCAACAGGGTCGTGGGCGGCCAAATCTCATTGATGCACGTGGGGAGTGAAGGCTGGTCAGTGAGGTCTGATCTAACAGAAGAGCTTCTGTAGCTCAAATTGCTGAAGAGGTTAATGCTATTAATTCTGGATGGGTCAGGACTGGCAGCAAAAGGGGGACCAACACATTATAAGGCAGGTGGTCATAATGTTATGCCTGTTTGGTTTATCTATAGACCTAGTTGAATCTTTACATGCGTGTAAGATGTATAAATGTCCAGCAGGGGGCAGCACCTACTCTTAATTTCAGCTGCCAGCAGTTTCATAGCCATTAAATTTAAATCAGGAAAAGAAAAATTATTGAATATTTAATTATTTACATTTTCTGACATCTACAATGCAAGTACGTTTAAGTATACTTTCTTTCTTTATTTGAAATAACATTTGTTTTGAGAAATTTGGAAGCAGGCTGAAAACACGCACACAAGAGCACTACTATATTCATTTAATACTACATTCAATGTTTTATTTATTTAAAATGAATACTATTTAGAATTTGTATGTATAACTAATTAACTTGATATTCTTTTTTTCTATCTTTATTGCTAGGTTGATATAATTTTTTTTTAACTATTTGCATCTACACTATTTGGACAAAAGTATTGGGACACCGGATTTTTCGACGCCATATGTGGTTCTTCCCCCAAACTGTTACCACAATGTTGGAGGCACACAATTTCCCATCATGTGCTTGAAGATCTTGAGTGGGCTGCTATAGAGCTCTGACCTCAACCCCATTGAACACCTTTGAGATGAATTAAAAAAGCTGATTGCACCTCAGGCCCCAGGCACAAACCTCCACAAACACACTCCAAAATCCAGTGTGAACATCGTCCCAGAAGATCATAAATATAATGAAGTTATTATAACGTTTGTCCGTAGTGTATTTATTTATGTTACGTTTAATGTACTGGAACATCTGAACACTTATCTTGAGGTTGTCCAAATTCTCTGCTAATGTTCTGCTCCTGCTTGGAACTTTTCTGCATCTCAGTAGCGATGCGATATGCGATGCGATGTGTCATGTGCACCGTACACAATCGCTGACTTCTGGATCTGAGAATTCGTCTCGAGGCCAACACGCTGAAGGATTCCTGGAGCACAACAGCCGAATAAAAACATCCTGTCCTCTACGACAGTCAGACGCTCCCGCAGCTCGGAGTCGAGAAGCTCCACATTCCTGTCGCAGCTGTGGTTCATGCAGCTGCCGGAGCTGTCACTTCCCATCAGCACTTCTTTTTCCAAGTCTTGCTTAATTATGGTTTCTCCAGCTTCCTCGACTAACACTATGAGTCGCTTTAGTACGAATTCATTTCTGTATTTATTGAATTATTGAACGAATCTGTCAAGATCAGCCTCTCGGTGAATTTGACCATACTGTGATTTATTTCCTCTTTCAGACCTCACATGGTCCATATCCCACCTCACATTTACAAGCAACCTTCAAATCCTTTAGGATTACTGTTGAGTTCAATTAAGATACTAAATATTCATTAAAAAACCTGGATGTTTTTCCTGTCATATCAAATATAGCCATTGTTTTACACTACATGCCTTGAGTTTCAGCATGACAATCCCCCTGTGAACAAAGCCAACCTCATGAAGATATGGCATTCGTGGGATTGAGTGGAAGATCTCGATCGGTTTTCGAAACCTGACCTTAACCGTAATAAAAACCTTTGGGAGGAATGTGAACGCTGACTGCACCCCAGGCCTCCTCACCTCACCTACATCAGTACTTGAATTTACGAACGTCCTTGTGCAGAGATTTCCATAAAATTACTAGAACATCTTTCCGGAGGATTGATGATCATTATTATGGGATTAAATGTTAAATATTCAACATGCCAATTATATGGTTAGGTGTCCATCAACTTTTGTTTATATATTATATGGGAAAATGGAAAACAGTATCAAAAGGACGTATTATTTGTGCATGCAGTTATCAGTGATTAATCATTACTTTAAATATTAAAATAAAAGTCACTTCTGCCATGTTGGAAAGTGGGAATATCTCAATTCTCTCCAATAGAAGACCCCCATTAGTGCACTTTACCATGCACTGTACTGTAAGGCCACTATAAAGGACACATTTGGGGAATATTATTTCTGTGGCATTAAACATTTGAAGGTATAAGACTCGTTATACAGCTCATGGAGGCAGTATGGGTTTGCGTACGCTGGCATCTCTCCCAGCAGTCAAACTATTAGTCACATGAGGCTTAATTAGAGAATTTAGAAGTCATGGAGAAGTGCTTTACCTAGCAGCAGAAGAATCGTCTAAACTCTAAATTCAGCTTTTGACTTGGTGTTTTGGTGCCATGTAATGACGAGCAACTCTTGTTGAGAAGATTTGAAATGTGGCAGGATCGACAGGATCTGCGTCAGACGAGGATGCAGTGGAAAACAGGAAGCTGGTCTTTAAACGTTTTAGTCGAACTGATCTGTGGGTGAAAGCAAACAAACCCCCTAATAAAGGGGTGTCATTGTGATATGAGAGTCCTAGCGAACGTTCCAGCATCCCTCCTAATCCTGTTATTACAATCCTGTTCTTTTCAAGGTGTTTTACAGAAAACAGCCCTGGAGAACTGAGGCCATGAATATTGCGATGCTCAGATATTCAAGCTTTTCATATAAGAGTTGCTGATCAACCCAGGTTCTGAAGTTACACCCCCGTCTTGGACATTTAGGGGTTTCTCTCTATACCCTATTGATATTCCTCGACTCCAATTCCAAAGATCTACCAGAATTATAGAAGATCTTTCAGGTTGTTTACGTGTTTTATATCCTCTCCACTAGGAGGCGGCCATTAGTTAAAGATGCT
The DNA here is from genome assembly GCA_039877035.1 of Silurus lanzhouensis. NCBI lineage: Eukaryota > Metazoa > Chordata > Actinopteri > Siluriformes > Siluridae > Silurus > Silurus lanzhouensis. The sequence goes on along the minus strand of JBCEWE010000352.1, from coordinate 177,164 downwards.
GTTGCTGACGACACATCAGAAGACCGAACATGGTAACCTTCCACGCTGTTGTTTCCACTGCAAATCAACCTCATATGGACCTTCTTCCATCTTTTGGCACAATGTGTTATTCAAGTGACCTTACGCTCTGAGTGTAGACTATATGACTACTATTCATTTGCATCTCTCGGAGATCTCACATCACCCTGAGGAGAAATAGTGGTGTCTGGCTGAAAAAAAAAACAATGATGAAAACAATCCTCTCTTGTTCTCTAGGAGAGCAACCTGCAGAGTTTCGATCCAGCCCAATCCTATGTGCATGCCTTATCTCGCTAATTAGTGTCTGCAATAGCACTTTAATGATCTGAATCAGGAAATGATGGATGTGGGTTGGAGTTCAGCTTCACAGGAGAGCAGGAAACTGTGATGAGAAACCAGAGCAGATGATGAAATTCTTCATTGCTGACACACTGCAGAGCGGTTTCTATAAACACATGGTAGTGAAGTTAAAGCTTACGTCTGCGTAGAGATGACGGAAGACTAATATGTGGCACTTTATTAGGATTTCATGGGCAGGGGGTTTTTCCTTCCTGTCAGAGTTACAGAACAGTTGTAGGATCAATACATTAAATCTGGACAGGAAACCTCTATTTTCCTTTGTGAAAAAAAAACCCCACTCAAGGAATGTGTCCCAATCAGAGAGGAAACCAAGAACCCTTCATTACAGTATCATCCCACTATCTGGTTTCACCCAAAGGAGCACTGGTTTTCTTCTGAGGCTGTTTTTGTTCAAGAGTTCTTCCTCCTTGTTATGTCATCTCTGACTTTCATATGAAAGATCGAGATCTACATCCAGATTTCTGTAAAGCTGCTTTGTTGCCATGTCTATTAAAGCAAAAGATCAAACTGATTATGTGGCTGCTGAATGATCTTAAATCTGTGCTCGATAATGAACTCAAGTGTGAAGCCCACAGGGCACGACCCCTTGGAGCAAGCTGACCTAACACTGTGAAGTTCAGTGTATTTTTCACCAAATTTTCAATAATCATGATCCAAAAAAAAAAGAAGACGTCTGGAGGAACAGCTCATTTCGAACAGAAGGCTTCAGCTGTAGCTCGAGGATGGTTCGACGAGCTCATAAACCTGTCAAAGTGGTGGTTTTTCAGGTTTCCTCCCACTCAAATGACTCTTCATCGTCTAATTAGTGCATGCGTCTCTCCTAAGCGAGGGGAAAAAAAAAAACAGGTCTGGTCGTGAATCCTAAAGTGAAAAATGTTGGAAGACACGAAGATCCCCCTCCTTCCCCTCACCACCAGCACCATCTTAACCATCATCATCATCATCATCATCACACACCTCCACAGCAGCAAGGCTTGAGTCAGAACCCACCAGCAGCCTCACGCTAGGATACAGAAAAGCATTGAGGAGCATCGCTCTGCGAATGGAGACCTCAGGAACCACCAGCGGGGTGGGATTCGGGTATGCGGGGATAATGATGAGGGGACTGGGCGCCATGAGGAAGTGCTGAAGACGGGTGACGAGGTGGGGATCGGATGGGCAGCAGGTACGACTCGTCAAGAATCGGACGGACGAGTAACGACGACGAAGACAGCGGAGACAAGAACGACAACAACACCGACGACGGAAGCGAGTCGTCTCGAAGTGGGAACGGCTCGGGTTTTGGGTTTAATCATTATTATGGGGATGGAAGAAGAGGAGGGCCTTGCTTTGATCAACATGGCGGACAACAAAGCCCTGGTGCTGTAGCGCGTTCGGCACGGAGCAACATGGATCAAATGCAAAACTCGCACGAAGAGTACCACAATCATCCGTACAACCACTATCCGAACTACCGGGCCGCCTACGTGGGGACTGGATACGGGATGATGAGCCCGTCGCGGCAAGGAAACGCCATGGGCCCGGGGAGCAGTTCGGCTACAGCCGCCGCAGCTGCTGCCGCCGCCGCTGCAGCCGCCGCGGCCGCCTCTCACGCTCACGGCAAAGCCGCTATGGCTTCACCGTCCGCCCCGTCTCCTGCTGCAAACGTCGGCGGCTTTCAGAGGTTTCCCCCGGGCCAGACTCCGCATCATCCGCCGCAGCAGCCTCCTCATCCGCAGCAGCACCCATCGGGCTCCACGCCGACTTTAAACCAGCTCCTGACCTCCCCGAGGAGGGGTTCTCACCGTGGTCTGCCCGCGTTGGTTTCTACGTAGGTGCCTGGAGTCTTATAATTTTGAAAGTTTTAAGACACGATGTATTAAATTCAATATGTGAACATATGTCAACAAGTGAACATTTTCAAGGAAGTGAGAGAGTTTAAAAATTGTGAAGTCTAGACGACTGGGTCAGAGCATCTCCAAAACTGCAGCTCTTGTGGGAAGTTCCTGGTCTGCAGTAGTCAGAATCAAAAGTGGTCCAAGAAAGGAACAGTGGAGAACCAGCAACAGGGTCGTGGGCGGCCAAATCTCATTGATGCACGTGGGGAGTGAAGGCTGGTCAGTGAGGTCTGATCTAACAGAAGAGCTTCTGTAGCTCAAATTGCTGAAGAGGTTAATGCTATTAATTCTGGATGGGTCAGGACTGGCAGCAAAAGGGGGACCAACACATTATAAGGCAGGTGGTCATAATGTTATGCCTGTTTGGTTTATCTATAGACCTAGTTGAATCTTTACATGCGTGTAAGATGTATAAATGTCCAGCAGGGGCAGCACCTACTCTTAATTTCAGCTGCCAGCAGTTTCATAGCCATTAAATTTAAATCAGGAAAAGAAAAATTATTGAATATTTAATTATTTACATTTTCTGACATCTACAATGCAAGTACGTTTAAGTATACTTTCTTTCTTTATTTGAAATAACATTTGTTTTGAGAAATTTGGAAGCAGGCTGAAAACACGCACACAAGAGCACTACTATATTCATTTAATACTACATTCAATGTTTTATTTATTTAAAATGAATACTATTTAGAATTTGTATGTATAACTAATTAACTTGATATTCTTTTTTTCTATCTTTATTGCTAGGTTGATATAATTTTTTTAACTATTTGCATCTACACTATTTGGACAAAAGTATTGGGACACCGGATTTTTCGACGCCATATGTGGTTCTTCCCCAAACTGTTACCACAATGTTGGAGGCACACAATTTCCCATCATGTGCTTGAAGATCTTGAGTGGGCTGCTATAGAGCTCTGACCTCAACCCCATTGAACACCTTTGAGATGAATTAAAAAAGCTGATTGCACCTCAGGCCCCAGGCACAAACCTCCACAAACACACTCCAAAATCCAGTGTGAACATCGTCCCAGAAGATCATAAATATAATGAAGTTATTATAACGTTTGTCCGTAGTGTATTTATTTATGTTACGTTTAATGTACTGGAACATCTGAACACTTATCTTGAGGTTGTCCAAATTCTCTGCTAATGTTCTGCTCCTGCTTGGAACTTTTCTGCATCTCAGTAGCGATGCGATATGCGATGCGATGTGTCATGTGCACCGTACACAATCGCTGACTTCTGGATCTGAGAATTCGTCTCGAGGCCAACACGCTGAAGGATTCCTGGAGCACAACAGCCGAATAAAAACATCCTGTCCTCTACGACAGTCAGACGCTCCCGCAGCTCGGAGTCGAGAAGCTCCACATTCCTGTCGCAGCTGTGGTTCATGCAGCTGCCGGAGCTGTCACTTCCCATCAGCACTTCTTTTTCCAAGTCTTGCTTAATTATGGTTTCTCCAGCTTCCTCGACTAACACTATGAGTCGCTTTAGTACGAATTCATTTCTGTATTTATTGAATTATTGAACGAATCTGTCAAGATCAGCCTCTCGGTGAATTTGACCATACTGTGATTTATTTCCTCTTTCAGACCTCACATGGTCCATATCCCACCTCACATTTACAAGCAACCTTCAAATCCTTTAGGATTACTGTTGAGTTCAATTAAGATACTAAATATTCATTAAAAAACTGGATGTTTTCCTGTCATATCAAATATAGCCATTGTTTTACACTACATGCCTTGAGTTTCAGCATGACAATCCCCTGTGAACAAAGCCAACCTCATGAAGATATGGCATTCGTGGGATTGAGTGGAAGATCTCGATCGGTTTTCGAAACCTGACCTTAACCGTAATAAAAACCTTTGGGAGGAATGTGAACGCTGACTGCACCCAGGCCTCCTCACCTCACCTACATCAGTACTTGAATTTACGAACGTCCTTGTGCAGAGATTTCCATAAAATTACTAGAACATCTTTCCGGAGGATTGATGATCATTATTATGGGATTAAATGTTAAATATTCAACATGCCAATTATATGGTTAGGTGTCCATCAACTTTTGTTTATATATTATATGGGAAAATGGAAAACAGTATCAAAAGGACGTATTATTTGTGCATGCAGTTATCAGTGATTAATCATTACTTTAAATATTAAAATAAAAGTCACTTCTGCCATGTTGGAAAGTGGGAATATCTCAATTCTCTCCAATAGAAGACCCCCATTAGTGCACTTTACCATGCACTGTACTGTAAGGCCACTATAAAGGACACATTTGGGGAATATTATTTCTGTGGCATTAACATTTGAAGGTATAAGACTCGTTATACAGCTCATGGAGGCAGTATGGGTTTGCGTACGCTGGCATCTCTCCAGCAGTCAAACTATTAGTCACATGAGGCTTAATTAGAGAATTTAGAAGTCATGGAGAAGTGCTTTACCTAGCAGCAGAAGAATCGTCTAAACTCTAAATTCAGCTTTTGACTTGGTGTTTTGGTGCCATGTAATGACGAGCAACTCTTGTTGAGAAGATTTGAAATGTGGCAGGATCGACAGGATCTGCGTCAGACGAGGATGCAGTGGAAAACAGGAAGCTGGTCTTTAAACGTTTTAGTCGAACTGATCTGTGGGTGAAAGCAAACAAACCCCTAATAAAGGGGTGTCATTGTGATATGAGAGTCCTAGCGAACGTTCCAGCATCCCTCCTAATCCTGTTATTACAATCCTGTTCTTTTCAAGGTGTTTTACAGAAAACAGCCCTGGAGAACTGAGGCCATGAATATTGCGATGCTCAGATATTCAAGCTTTCATATAAGAGTTGCTGATCAACCCAGGTTCTGAAGTTACACCCCCGTCTTGGACATTTAGGGGTTTCTCTCTATACCCTATTGATATTCCTCGACTCCAATTCCAAAGATCTACCAGAATTATAGAAGATCTTTCAGGTTGTTTACGTGTTTTATATCCTCTCCACTAGGAGGCGGCCATTAGTTAAAGATGCTGTTGCTGACGACACATCAGAAGACCGAACATGGTAACCTTCCACGCTGTTGTTTCCACTGCAAATCAACCTCATATGGACCTTCTTCCATCTTTTGGCACAATGTGTTATTCAAGTGACCTTACGCTCTGAGTGTAGACTATATGACTACTATTCATTTGCATCTCTCGGAGATCTCACATCACCCTGAGGAGAAATAGTGGTGTCTGGCTGAAAAAAAAAACAATGATGAAAACAATCCTCTCTTGTTCTCTAGAGAGCAACCTGCAGAGTTTCGATCCAGCCCAATCCTATGTGCATGCCTTATCTCGCTAATTAGTGTCTGCAATAGCACTTTAATGATCTGAATCAGGAAATGATGGATGTGGGTTGGAGTTCAGCTTCACAGGAGAGCAGGAAACTGTGATGAGAAACCAGAGCAGATGATGAAATTCTTCATTGCTGACACACTGCAGAGCGGTTTCTATAAACACATGGTAGTGAAGTTAAAGCTTACGTCTGCGTAGAGATGACGGAAGACTAATATGTGGCACTTTATTAGGATTTCATGGGCAGGGGGTTTTTCCTTCCTGTCAGAGTTACAGAACAGTTGTAGGATCAATACATTAAATCTGGACAGGAAACCTCTATTTTCCTTTGTGAAAAAAAAACCCCACTCAAGGAATGTGTCCCAATCAGAGAGGAAACCAAGAACCCTTCATTACAGTATCATCCCACTATCTGGTTTCACCCAAAGGAGCACTGGTTTTCTTCTGAGGCTGTTTTTGTTCAAGAGTTCTTCCTCCTTGTTATGTCATCTCTGACTTTCATATGAAAGATCGAGATCTACATCCAGATTTCTGTAAAGCTGCTTTGTTGCCATGTCTATTAAAGCAAAAGATCAAACTGATTATGTGGCTGCTGAATGATCTTAAATCTGTGCTCGATAATGAACTCAAGTGTGAAGCCCACAGGGCACGACCCCTTGGAGCAAGCTGACCTAACACTGTGAAGTTCAGTGTATTTTTCACCAAATTTTCAATAATCATGATCCAAAAAAAAAGAAGACGTCTGGAGGAACAGCTCATTTCGAACAGAAGGCTTCAGCTGTAGCTCGAGGATGGTTCGACGAGCTCATAAACCTGTCAAAGTGGTGGTTTTTCAGGTTTCCTCCCACTCAAATGACTCTTCATCGTCTAATTAGTGCATGCGTCTCTCCTAAGCGAGGGGAAAAAAAAAACAGGTCTGGTCGTGAATCCTAAAGTGAAAAATGTTGGAAGACACGAAGATCCCCTCCTTCCCCTCACCACCAGCACCATCTTAACCATCATCATCATCATCATCATCACACACCTCCACAGCAGCAAGGCTTGAGTCAGAACCCACCAGCAGCCTCACGCTAGGATACAGAAAAGCATTGAGGAGCATCGCTCTGCGAATGGAGACCTCAGGAACCACCAGCGGGGTGGGATTCGGGTATGCGGGGATAATGATGAGGGGACTGGGCGCCATGAGGAAGTGCTGAAGACGGGTGACGAGGTGGGGATCGGATGGGCAGCAGGTACGACTCGTCAAGAATCGGACGGACGAGTAACGACGACGAAGACAGCGGAGACAAGAACGACAACAACACCGACGACGACGACGGAAGCGAGTCGTCTCGAAGTGGGAACGGCTCGGGTTTTGGGTTTAATCATTATTATGGGGATGGAAGAAGAGGAGGGCCTTGCTTTGATCAACATGGCGGACAACAAAGCCCTGGTGCTGTAGCGCGTTCGGCACGGAGCAACATGGATCAAATGCAAAACTCGCACGAAGAGTACCACAATCATCCGTACAACCACTATCCGAACTACCGGGCCGCCTACGTGGGGACTGGATACGGGATGATGAGCCCGTCGCGGCAAGGAAACGCCATGGGCCCGGGGAGCAGTTCGGCTACAGCCGCCGCAGCTGCTGCCGCCGCCGCTGCAGCCGCCGCGGCCGCCTCTCACGCTCACGGCAAAGCCGCTATGGCTTCACCGTCCGCCCCGTCTCCTGCTGCAAACGTCGGCGGCTTTCAGAGGTTTCCCCCGGGCCAGACTCCGCATCATCCGCCGCAGCAGCCTCCTCATCCGCAGCAGCACCCATCGGGCTCCACGCCGACTTTAAACCAGCTCCTGACCTCCCCGAGCCCGATGATGCGCGGCTACACCGGCGCCTACCAAGATTACAACAATAATCCCCCGGCGCAGCAGCAGCAGCAGGCGGGCATGGGGCTCGGCAAAGACATGGGCTCCCCGTACGGCTCCGCAAGCCACTCCTGGGGGGCACAACAAAGAAACCACCCGGCCATGAGCCCTGGGAATAACGGCCAAGGAAGCAACCGAGCACAGGTTCAATTATTATTATTAAAATTATAATATAATCGTTTTACAACCACTACAGTTCTTCCTTCCCTTCCTAACTAATGGCCTGGAGCGCTAGCCAGACAGCTAACCGGAACGAACCGCTAGCATTAGCCTGTTTTTCACCCCTTCTCGACGGTCTGAAAACGAAGGGCGAACACAACACCGGTTCAGCTCCTTCCCCAACGTAATACTTATTTAATTTGACCACTTTTTCGCCATTTTTATTTTTCTCAACGAGCCACGCTGATATATAACACAACTGTCTCGTCCAAGGTGACTTAGCCAGGGTTAAAAAAAAAAAAAAAGCTAGTTAGCATGATGCTAGCGCGATGCATTGAGCAACCCGAAGTTTGCTAATGCTAGCGGAGTTAGCCTCTGACTAGCATCGACAAACGTCATTCATTCTCTCTTAAACTAACCGCTGGCTTTCGCTTTACATGACCATTTATCTTTGTGTTATCATTTTTCACCAGGAAATACGCTTTTTACAGAAATAGAGTAAAAAAACATTTTAAATGATCATACTATTCATTAGCAAATGACGTTTATAATTTAAAAAGAACGTTGCTAATGGCGGAATGTTGGCACGCTACATGCTAACTAGGTGAGGAAGTCTTAACCAGGCGTCTGATTTATTTTATTATTTTTTTAACCGGTTCTAAGATTTGTGATTTTTGCCCAGTAAATGAATGTTTGGGAAAAAATAATATATATATATATATATATATTACATATTAATTATACGATAAATTAGACATTTACTTTATGTTTCAGTCGCATATAATTAAAGGCAACCAGGTAGCTTTAGTGTATGTAACCTGTCCGAAAAAGGCTAATGCTAAGTTCAATTTAGCAGTGATTGCTAACAGATAAATCAACTTTAAATATACGATAAATCATAAGTCACTTAATAAACAATTAAAAGCGTTACACTATGTGACTATGTGAAATAATTCAGATAAATAATAAACAAATAAATGCTATATAAAGGGCTTTTACTTAATTTGGTATTAGGAGCATATATGGTACAACATTTGTGTGTATGTGTGTATGTATGTATGTATGTATGTATATATATATATATATATATATATATATATATATATATATATATATATATATATATACACACACACACACACAAACGTTTGCATTATTTAAGACACCTGTATATAAAGAAAATCTTGGGGAAGTTAGTTGTTCCTAAACCTTCAGTATGAATGTTATGATGGTGACTGATTGGTTCCTCTTTTCCTTTTACCTGTCATTCAAAGTCTTTTGAATAAAGCGAGCGATCATATAAATGCGATAAAATCTTTAATACTTCGCAAACTATCAAGTCAGTTGTCTACTATGAAGGTCAACGACCCCTTAGACCACAGTGCAGGTTTATTAGGAGCCGTGGGTTTTTTTTTTTTGCTATCCTCCGGTTTTCCCTGCTTTAAAGTTTTTTTTTTTTGTTGTTTGTATTTTTTTAAACGAGTTCTTTGTCAGGTGTTGGATTCAAACCTACAACCTTCTGGAGGCGTGTCTGATTAAAAACCGCATCGTAACGTTTCCCCTGCCACAGCAGCTTTGCTCTCTCCTGGCCCTGCTCAGCGAGGATCAGCAGCCGTGACCTTCACGCATGCAGATTAGCCATGTGCTCTGTGTGTGTGTGTGTGTGTGTGTGTGTGTGTGTGTGTGTGTGTGTGTTGTTGCCAGTGCTCTCAGCAGGAAATGTATGGAGCATATCTGCTCCGTGCCCTGATTATTCCCTCTGTCCAGCCTTGAGCTGACTGAAGGAGGTGCCAATGCATCGGGTGGTGTTTTTCCACACACTCACCAGGGTTTGAGCACAACCGAGAATTAAATATATGAGTCTTTTACATACTAGATTTCACTGCGCTTTACATACATATATAATGCAATGTGTATGACCTCCCTTCATGATCCCTGCAGAGGCTGGAAGGTAAAATATGAAGGAAAATAGAAACCTTTGTTCTGTTGACCTCTAGTCAGCATATTTTATTATTTACTACCTCTTATGTGGCACTGGATTAGAGGTTGTTTTATACAATTGTATATGGTAAGATCTTCCCCCGATATTGCACACTGGCGAGCTCCGAGGTGCTGGTTTCTCCTGGAGTCGGTCGGTTGTGGGTGTGGAGCATGACGCGAGCGCTATTGTGGTCACTTATGGGCATGTACCATTCATCCAGATCTGACGTGAAAGAGTCCTGGCCACGGTGTAGCTTCAGCACATGGAACTGTATTTCTGTCTTTTAATGAAGGGGAAATGGGTTGTTTGGTGTATGCTGTATGCCAGGATTGTTGGTAGTAGATATTCGCAGCACACACTAACTATTCTAGCTACCGACACACCCCGGAAATGCACGGTAAATTTGCACAGCTTTCTTTAAACTGGGTCTGTTCTTCGTTATGTTGTTATAGACGTTGTAGGGATCGTATATCAGGGGATAAGATGAAAAAATAAAACGATTTTATAGAGGGCTGAATAGGGCATCACTTGAGGTAGTGATTGGTCTGAGCAATCAATACCTAATTTGCATAAAGTTAAGAAAATCTCAATTCTCATAATAAGCCATTGAGGTAATTGTAGCTCCGTATGGCTTGTGGTGGGTTTAGAAAATGTCGAATATTTTAGTGTGTGTGTGTGTGTGTGTGTGTGTGTGTGTGTGTGTGTGTGTGTGTGTGTGTGTGTGTGTGTGTGTGAGAGAGAGATATATAAACAGTGCAACCTCGATACTCGCAGGGGTTACGTTCTTTGACCTCTCGGGAGTAACAACAAATGGCGAGGTTTTGACTTCGAATTTGTACACGTACTCAAACTCAACAAAAATTGTGAATTACTCCTCCTAAATGTTTTATTTGACCTAAAATGAATAATACAATAATAAATTAGTTTTCCAAACTTTTCTATGTAATTTATTTGTGTAAACTCTGTTTTCGAGCCACTCGCGGCTTCTCGCAAACTCTCAGGTTTCTCGCGAGAAAACAGTTTAAATTGTTATTCCTAACGTTCCTGACCATTCGCTCCCGCTGCAGATTCCCGCCAATTTAAATATAATCCGCAGCTTGCTGTTAGTTAGGTTTCAAATGAGAACCCAGTTTTTGTGCATTGTACCAATCACAGGTAAGGCTGCTGTTTTAGGCGTTCCGATTCAGGAGAGTCTTAGTGCTTTTGCCATTTCTTTGTAATTCAGAAGCTAATCGAGGGTTTATAGCTGTGAAAATGTGAGGAACTCAACAGGAGGTTGTTTTGTGGATGTTCTGTAACATGAGCGTAATTAGAAACGGATAAAACGTACATGAATAATAACGATCTTCACCTCACGTCCTTAATGAGTGTTTCCTGTTTCTTGTGTTCCTCGTTTCAATACGTGCCGGGTTTATTTGGCTGCCGCAAAACCCCCCAGTGCAACTCTTAATATATTTAATGGCAACATACAAATTAAGATGCTTTTCTTTTTGCGGTTTCATTCGAAAAAAAGATTCTGCAAATCAAGTGCTTGCAAAAGGGAAATCAGAAGAGTCAGAGATGAGACGGATTAAACCTCACTGACGTTTGTACAGAATTTTCTGTAGGTACAAAACAGTACTAACACTGAATACAGTGACGTGCTATGCTTTATGGGATTACTGGTGTATTTCTTGTCAATAAGAACACGGTATTATTCAAAAAATCTGAGTTGCTTTGATGTAATTAATATAAAGGCATGATTTTATGCTGTAACCACTGAGTTTGGTTTAATGCTCCGTACACACTCTTCACCCATTTTTTGTTGTTGTTGTTGTTGTTTGTTTTTTTCAATTTTAACCAATTTTTCTTTTAGAAAAGTTAATTGGAAATGTATTTTCTGAACCAGTGCAGGTGAAAATCTGTTCTGTATTCTGATTTGGTGTGTGTTTGTGAGAGCGAGAGGGTTATTTAGTGCTTAAGCGAGTGAGTGTTTAGCTCCGGTTTCGTTCTTATTTTACATCCGAGTAATCACAGAAAGACTCTCGGTTCACAAACGTGTTCATCACGACCCTTTCTGTAATTAGTTGGGTAAATGAGCAGCGAGCTAACCTTTCCTTTTTTTTTCTCAGCAGGAAAAAAACCAGTTTAATATCCTCTCTCTCGTAAATGAACCCTCACCCTTTTTTTATTTTCAATTTGGTATCATTAGTGCAGTTAGTGTTTTTATATCGAGAGCACAGAATTTGTCTTTCCCATAGGTTCTAGTCTCAAGTCCAGATTTAACATTTTCCCTTCTACCAAATCTCATCCAGCTGACCAACTATGACTACAATGAGGAGTGAGTTTCGAGACTTGCGCTGTTTACAAGAAAGTACTTTATTTATTTACGCTAATCACCTTCAACATAGTCCCCTTGCCCGGTGTTCCTGCCACATCTGGAAGTCTTCTTCTTTTCGAAGCGCGTCGACCGAATTCTGCATTTTCGCGCTTGATCTCTGCCATGGTGTCAAAACGGCGAAGTTTAAGCCGGATCGTGATCTTCAGTGCGAGAAGCTTGCACATGGTCAGGATAGCAGACGTGGTAAAGCACATGGTTAGAAAAGCACCAGTTGCACAGCTCCTGATGCACACAGAACGGTCATTTGGCACACTGACTTTTGAAGGTCAGTGCTCCCAGTGACTGTGTGTGCAGCCTTGTGCTGCCATCTGGTGGTCTGTTAGAAAACTAGTCTTTTTTTAAACCACCTTGTATGAATGATATAAAATGAAAGTGGCTCTAGATAAGGTAGTCTGCACACACCCTTATCTAGTGTGATTCGCAGTTCTCATTTCTATAACTGAGCTGTTGAGGATGGACGGCTCAGCAGTGACACCTTGGTGGTACTGGGATTTGATTTGAACCCATGACCTTCAGAAGTCTTAACACCTTACCCACCAAGTTACCTCACTTCCTTCTCAGGCTTGGGACGATAAAAGGTGGGAAAACGTTACAGTATGTGCAGTTATCAGCTCCCGACTTTTTGAGGTTATCACAATTTTTGAATTAAAGTTGGTCAAAATGAATGAACCTCATACCTACACATTTCAATGCCATTACGATGCTGCCCATAAATGCCCCCTACTCAGGGTAACTAAGCTCTGCTGACTGTTTAAAAGAGCTCTTGCTAGATTCAAAGTGGCTTAGTCCTCATCAGAGCACAGTAACACGGTCTATTGAAGCTTTTCTGACTCATTATAAAGTCTGGCTCGTCACTGTGATTGGTTTATGCTGTGGTGTGACTTTCTGAACTTCAGAAGCAGTGGAAACAATCTCTCTATGGAAGCAGACCAGCTGAAAGAGTTTGTAGAGATCATTACAAACCCCAGATTTATAGTTTTTTTTTTTTTTTTATTATTTTTTGTTCTTGTAAATTGAGAATTGAAGCATACTTGTTTCAGCTGTTTTACTTTCAATTCTGAAGGCTTTTCTTTTTAAGTATATACAATTCTCGAGTCAGGTCTGAGGCTCTGATGTTTTTAGCATATATGCTTTTTTTTATTTATAATTTAATAGCGATCTTATAAAGAAGGCCATTCTGTGAAATAATGTGTTTTCTATTGTGTGTCTATTTTACACACACGTTTGTAAGCCCCGATCAGATTGCTATGTGCTTTCTGAACATCCCATTCCACATGCAGTCCCCATTTTCTCTTACAATAAGCTTCACTCTTCTGGGAAGATCTTCCACTAGATTTTGAGTGTGCGCATGCCTTCTCAAGGGCGTTACTGAAGTCGGGTACTGATGTAGGTTAGCTGAGGAAGCCTGGAGTGCAGTCAGTGTTCACATTCCAAAAGTGTTTAATAGGGTTGAGATCAGAGCTCTATAGCAGGGCCACTCAAGATCTTCACTCCAACCCATGGAAAGCATATCTTCAATGATCCGACTTCGTGCACAGAAACGTTGTCCTGCTGGAACAGGTTCAGGGGAAGAACCAATGTGGCTGGAGGAGTCAGGTGTGCTAATACTTTTGCCCATACAGCGTGTACTAGTTTAGAGTTGTTGATAAGCAACTGTTCAGTGCCGTGGAGGTTAAAAATGTCAAACGTTGATGCAAGAAATTCTGCGATCATCATCAGAGGCACCAACATAACAAATTGTATATATAAAATTTTTTATAATTGTATTAACACCAGAGGAACGTTTTCATGCTTCACAAAGCATCGTGTGTATGGTTCATGAGTTCTGAATGTTGCATTGATTTGATTTCTTTAAAGGATTTATTTGTATTTTGTTTCTTTTTTAAAGAGGGGGTTTTGAGAAAAGGGAAAGTGTGAAAATTGTAGTGTGCCAAGACGTTGGTTGCTGACACTCAAACTGCTAGTTTAAAGTGCCTTCACGGGAGTTTCTCAATTGCACACATTTTCTGTAAGTGCTGCTCCAAATTGCCCCGAATTTGGCCGTGATGTGAGAAGATTAGCTCTTTTTTTTTTTCTTTTTTTTCTCAGAGTCCAGGTCACTGGAGAGCGAGTCAGACTCTCCCCATCAGCGTATGGCACACTGCCCTGAATTTCTGCACTTGCCAGCTTTTTTGACTGCGGTCTTCCGCCCAATGAGGTCAGGAATGATTGCCTGTGTGTATGTGCCTATTCCACTGCTGTTTCTGATTCCCTCACCTGCACTCAACCTACAGCATAATGGAATCATGGGATCGGATCTGTCAGGAGGTGGTTGATTTTCTCAAATCGCAGCTTTATGGCTTTTTTTATTTTATTTTACACAAGGTGCAAAAGTATTGGAACATTTGACTTATCAACCCGTATGTGGTTCTTCCTCGAACAAAGTTTGGGGCGCACAATCGTGTAGGACGTCTTTGGATGTGGTAGAATTCACTTGGAATCCCAAACCTGTTCTAGCATGACGATAGAAAGCCAACTTCTTGAAGATATGATTTACATAGGGTAAAGAGGAAGATCTGACCTCAAACCTATTGAATACCTTTGGGATGAATGTGAACGCTGACTTGCACCCCAGACCTCCTGACCTCACCTACATCACTACCTCACTAGACTACCACTCTGCTTGTGGCTGAATGAAGACAAAATCTGGTGGAACATCTTTTGAGAAGATTGAGCTTAATAGAACAGTAAATGGGGAGTAAATGAGGAACGGGATGTTTGAAAAGATCACACACAAATCTGTAGTCAGGTGTATAAGGTATGTTAATAAAAAGGATCTTGAATGAGGATAAATGTCTCATTGTTGATATGATGTGATATGATGAGTCTCCAGTGTCAGAGTTTTGTAAAAATCAGTCGCACTGTTGTTTCTTTACTCTTCCTGGTTCAGGAATGTTTTCAGCAAAGAGGATTTTGCTTTTTTTCTCCCCTGGCAACTCGAAAAAGTTGTATTTTTATTGTCTTATTAAGTTCAAGGATGGAGAAAAGGAGAGGCTGGTGATTGCATGGTAGTGTCTGATGTAATTTAAGTGAAAAACAGCCTCTAATTTAAGGTGGTTTATAATTATAAGCTGTTTGAATGTATGACATGTTGGTCACTAATGAATTGAAAATCGTAATTGGAAAGGTTTTGGAGCAATAAACCATGGCGATGTGGGTCATTTTTTTTGTTTTCGATGGTAAGAGTAACTCAACATTACTACACACCACTATGGGCAGTAATTACATTCTTTGCGAGTATGTCTTGTGCTTTTACTTTTCCCCTTCCATCTTCTGTGCTGTTTTATTAGCTAGCTAAGAGCTTGCTAGCTCTTAATAACCGGCTGTCGTTTCTGCAATATGCATTCATACGGTGTTGCGTTTGCAAGTCTGTTTATAGTCAATTTCTGATTTCTCAGACTTGTGTAATGAAATGCTTATTATAGCTGGACACACAAGTTTAGTTAGCTGTCAGTGCTAAGTGTAATAAGTATTAGTGTCATAAAGAGGCTCTTGTAGGTAATTTAATAATCCTAATCGCTATAATAATGTTATGAAAGGCTATTTATACACCGCTTTGGTTCTTGTAAATGCACTATCCAACTGAGAATTTTATTTGTATAGCGCTTTAACAATGGACGTTGTCCCAAAGCAGCTTTACATAATGAAACGGATTATTGCAAATATAAATTTCAGGGACAATGGCGAGGAAAAACCCGTATTCAGAGATAGAGAAAACCATCTCTGGATAGGTTCCTCTTTAAGAAACTTTGACGAGAACCCATCTCCCCCTGGGTGACACTGTTCATTAAGGAGTACCCGGCTTTGATGGCAAATAATGGCAAGAATATTAATGTGGGGCTAAAAGTTCTGTAAATTGTTAAATGCTAATTTTAAGCAGCTAATTAGTCATTTTAGCTTGTGTCATTGTATGTGATAAGTTAATTCAAGAGGGTAAATTGTAATTTCAGCCCTATACAATACAGTGCACAATAAACCAAGACCATGTTCCTCTAAGAGCAAGTTGCTACCAAGAACAACATAAACCAAGATAGAACAAGACTAACTAGAACAAACAGATCTAGAACACTGGACTAGGGGTCAACCGATTTATCGGTTTTGCTGGAACTATCGACAGAAATCCATAACGATTTTTCCGGGTTCTGTGTCGTTGTCATTACAGGAGCGGCCTCTAGAGGCGAATTTTTATTTATTTTAATTTTTTTTTACATAATTTATGAATTATCTAATCATTTATTAATTAAATATGTATATATGTATGTATGTATGTATATGTATATATGTTTTTTTTATTTGGCACATTTTTATGATTCAGGACTGTTTTATTTTTGTGATAAAGTTCAGTACTATTTTACATCGTGTTAAAAATCTATTATTCACTTTAAAAGCTATTGATTGATTCATCGGTATCACTATCAGTCGACCTCTACACACGACATTACGTAACGTTCACACAGACTGTGCGTTCTTTAAAGAAAGGGGTAAAGTTGCAAACACTGACATGACACGTCAAAGCGCTTAGCACAGTGGGGAGAGTCGAATGCTGGGTAATGTAGTGATGGCACATGATGTCATTGGCGCTCAAAAATAATGGCAAACATAGACGAGATTTTTCAAAACGCTCATCTTACAGAGAGGATTTGTGTCTGGGGCTTTGCAGAGACAACAACGTCCGTCTGGTGAACCACTGCTAAACGTTTTCAGTAGGCATTCAAGTTTTTTTTTTCTGGTTGATGAAATTGACACTTAGACAGGTTTTAAAAGGACATTTATATCATAAATATTTAAGCTTTTCTCAATCAAAAGCAAATAATCACAGCTGGGGTTGGCCACAGCTTTTTTTATTTTTTTTTGTCCAATTGAAAAGAATCGCACTGACACCTAAAATTTAAATCTTTGTAGCTATACATTTTTGAACATTATATAGTTCAAGATTTGAGAAATCAGATGTTAATATCAGTATCTGACCACTGAAACTCTCTTCCCAGGTGGCACCCATGGACACGATGGCCATGAAGCGCTCGCAGCTCTACAGCATGCCCAACAGCCCTTTTTCTCAACAGCAGCAGCAGCAGCAGCAGGCAGGTGGAGCCTACTCTGGCCAGGCGTACGGCGCTCCCGCCCCTCACCGATATCCAATGGGAATGCAGGGGCGTGGCCAAGTTGCAATGGGAGCCATGCAGTACCATCAACAACAGGTATGGACTGATTCTAGCGGAAATTGCCTAAGCGTGAGGATTCTGAACCTGTAAGAGCCTGAAACAGGAGGAACCTGTTGTAGTGCTGGGGGTTAAACACTTATCCTTCAGGTTTCATCAGTTCTGGAGATTGCAGGCCTGTTTGGAGTTGTTTACAAATGCCGTTTTCAGGAGACACACACGCACACACGCACGCACACACACACACACACACACACACACACACACACACACACACACGTTGTATTTAGTATGCCAAGACCTATGATGTATTTTTCTCCTTAAAGCAAATAAAGGAAAAGTATCAATGAGAAGAGCTGTGATTGATGTCTCTGATATAATTACTGTTTAGATAAGCTCTAGATTTTTAAAATAGCATCTGATGAACAGTAGGGCCGTAGCATTCTCCACTCTGATTGAGTAGGAGGTGTTAATCATTTTATAACAGCAGCTAAGATACACTTTTTTTTTTTTTTTTTTTTTTTTTGGTCATTTATACATTACAGCGCAAAGAAATCTTTTTCTTCGCGTATCTCAGCCTGTTAAAAACGTGTGTCTAGCCATGATTCAGGGACCAACAGTGGCAGTTTAGCAGCATTGAGGCTTGAAATCCCCAACCTTCTTATCAGTAACCCAGAGGTTTAACCGTTAAGCCATCGCTGATCGCATTTCCTTCACACGATGTATGGTAATGCATGCAGTCTTGTTTCCGTAGTATTGTTTCTCTAGCAACAGCATGCATGCGTGATGAACCGGCGCCTGGAATGGTTTTCGGGTGTTTGTTTAACATTTTTAGAAGGAACATCCATTGCCTTTTGTAACAGTCAGAGGTAAAGCTGTAACGTTTTTGGATAATTGATAGTCTTGGCAGGAGAGATGGCTTTTGGTTTCTGGGAAACAACCATGAGAGCGCATTGGGCTCGAACACCTGTTTTTATAGCGTCTACAAGGTGCACAGGGACGTGTTTTGCTGATGTTCCACTATATAACTGTATAACTACCCATGTAACTTTAGACTGTTGTGGTGTATGAGCAGTAAAAATCTGGGCAAACTGTACGCATCAGGCTGCACTACACCACCACAAGCCGTCGCAACCGTGCACTATATGGACAAAATGTTTGTGGACACCCGACCATGATATCACCCGGATTTTGATCATCCCATTCCACATTCAGTCCCCATTTGCTCTTATAATAACCTCTATTCTTCTGGGAAGATGTTCCACTTGATTTTGGAGTGTGCTTGTGTATGTTGTTGGTAAAGTCAGGTACTGATGTAGTTGAGGTGAGAAGGCTGGGAGTGCAGTCAGCATTACTATTTGAACATTTTCAATAAGGTTGAGGTCAGATAGCAGGTCTATAGCAGGAGATATTGCTCCAACTCACTTAAAGCATATGTTCATGGAGCTGGCTTTGTGCTCTTGCTTTTGGTGGTCTACTAGGAATTGGATATGGCTGAAAAAGCCAGTTGTCTCAGTACTGTTTTCAATTGAATGCATTTTGTTTTTGTTTATTTTTACTTTAAAAAATGGTCCCGGAAAATACGGTAGTTATGTCGCGGTGAGATCCCTTCAGAAAACGCCTTTTTACTGGGCGGTCGTGGTGCCGATTTGTTACGCCAATGATAAATACATACTAGTAGCTGATCAAAAAACGGTTCAAATTATAATTAGTACCATGTAATGCACAAAGAAGAGTGAATTTGGATTTAGATTTTTGCTTTATTTACACGTACACACAAACCACTGTGTGTTTCTGTGCTGTGTTGCTCTGGCTTGCAGACTTTGACTGCTTCCTGATAAGATTCAATAAAAGCTTGCATGCTGGGGGACTCTCACGTTGATCTACTGCAGGATTAGATGAGCAGAGGGCAACGCTTTCTAGCTCACCTGAAATTGGCGAGTCCGATGTCAGGGGATCCCTGCTGTCATTCAGCCTGACAATATCAGATCAGGTGCAGGACACAAACGAGTTTAGAGACAGCAGTGCGTTTTTTCGTTTCCGTTCGGAAATTTGATTGGTCTAATGTTATGGGGTTCAGTTTTTTGGCTTGAAGTTTGTGAAACCGGGAAAAACCCAGGAAAAATCCATAAATTAGCCGCTTCGTTGTTTAAGCCGCGGGGTTCAAAACGTTGGAAAAAAATAGCGGTTTATAATCTGAAAAATACGGTATATAAAATATTAACTTGTGCCTGCAAGTTTAACCCTTATAATTTTATCCCTAATGAGTAAACCAATGGTCACAGTGGCAATGAAAAACTCCCCCATCTAGTATGAGGAAGAAACCTTCAGAGGAACCAGACTACAAAGGAAACCCATCCTCATTTTTGTGTCCTCGAATATCTATTCATTACAGTGCTATCATTGCTGAGGTGTGCTGTTTATTGATTGGTCCTTAAAGACCATACTCCGCCCACTGTAAAAAGTCGTTCCAGAATTAAGCCTCTTCTGCAGCTGGCTCACAAGAAAGCCCACAAACAGTTTGCTGAAGACGACCTGTCCAAAAGCATGAATTACTCAAACCATGTCCTGTGGTCTGATGAGACTAGGATAAACTTGTTTAGCTCAGATGGTGTCCAGCATGTGTGGCGACTCCCTGTTGAGCAGTACCCAGAAGATTGTGCCTTTCCTACAGTCAAGCATGGTGGTGGTAGCATAATGGTCTGGGGCTGCATGAGTGCTGCTGGTACTGGGGAGCTGCACTTTATTGAGGAAACATGGATTCCAACATGTATTGTGATATTCTGAAGTAGGACATGGTGCCCACCTTCAAAAATGGTCTAATGGTGGAGAAGCGCCATGTGTAACATCCAGCAGCTCGGTGATCTCATTATAGAGGAGTGGAAGAGGATCCCAGCAACAACCTGTGCAGCATGTTCACTTGACATGTTCACTTATGGTGTACTTGCTTACTTTTGGAATTTTTAAAATTCTTTTTAATTAAATTTGTAGTGTCCTGCTCATGGTGATTGTTATTTGCACTTGGGAAAGTTTGGAAAGTCCCTCTGCTAACCTTCTTTATGATGTTTTGCTGGAGATTACTGTAAGTACAGTATCTCAAGAATGGAGATGATATGAAATGGCTGGATACGAAGTTAACATTGTAACCAGCAAATCATTCTGTAATTCCTCTAATAAGGTCAATGTCAGAGCAAGGTCAAAGCGAAATTCTTTAAAAAGTTTATTCTGTTTGAAGTGTGTTACAAGTTATCGCAATGAGGACCAAATGTGTCGATGGTGGAGACGTCCCCTGGGCATTTCGTTGGTGTCGAGTTCGACTCCGTGTGACAAACCGTCGGGTGAATCAGATTCTGTACGGCATCGGGACTTTTTTAATCGTATGATGGAGGAATTTGAGGCTTTGTGTCGTCACTTCAGGGTAAAACCATCGAGGCGACTCTTTATCATGACGATGCAAAGATCCGCCAAAAACCTTGTGAGCTCTTTGTTTTTTGAACACATACTATATGGGCAAAAGTGTTAGGGCACTTGACTCCAGCCATTTTTGGTTCCTCCATTTAAATTTAGAGACCCAAACCCATGATAATGCCCCTGTGCACAAAGCCAGCTCCATGAAGATATGGGTTACATGGTGTGGAGAGGAAGCTCTTGAGTGGCCTGCTGTAGAGCTCTGACCTCAACTCTACTGGACACCTTTGGGGTAAAGACCTTCTCACCTCACCTACATAAGTACAGGTACACAGCAACTAAATGCAGATTAGATTTAACTTTTACATTGCACGAGTTATTGTACAAGGCAATGAAATGCAGTTAGTATTTACCAGAAGTGCAAATATTCCCAGTTGTACAAAATCCAATGAAACATCTTTCCAAAAAATGGAGGCTATTATAAGGGTTAATGGGGACTAAATGGATATGTTCAAAAAGCCGGTGATCTTATGGTTTAAGACTTGAGTTGTGGACGAGACTGAAATAAAACGTGTTTTTATCATCTTTTTTCCCACTCATCGTGCCAATACTTGTTCATGATTCATTCTCTTTCTATCTCTTTTATATATACACACACACACACACACACACACACACACATATAGGCGCACACACTACAGATGTGTAGTAGATTTAATGCTTGCAGAACCAGTAATAGTAAATGGTCCTGATCTCCTATAAATAGAGAAATGGCTTTAATCTGAAGCCTCCAGTGTACAGAGGTTGTTTTATGTGGATGTGTGTGTGTGTGTGTGTGTGTGTGTGTGTGTGTGTGTGTGTGTGTGTGTGTGTGTGTGTGTGTGTGTGTGTGTGTGTGTGTGTGTGTGTGTGTGTGTGTGTGTTTGTGGAGCAGAAGTAGGCTGAAACTAACGATTATTTCAATAATCGATTAATTAGATGTTTTTGGTTATTTTCTTCGATTAATTGGATTAAAAAAAATTACAAATATTAATTGATGTACAAATGCATAATCATTTGCTGAAAACCACAACAGTGACTAAAAATGCAGTCGTTTACTGCTTCTGTTATTTGTCGCTTTTAGATTTAGTGTTTATTCTCACTGGTTTAACTGAAGCCATCACTGACACCTGATGCTCGCGAGTCACGACAGAACAGATCCAGTGCGACTTTCATGAAGATACAGTTTACACAATAACACTACATTAAACTATACCATTCTTACATGATGAATGATGACACGCATGAATCAAAGGAGGTTTTTTTCCATTCAGCAGACCACAATTTTGGGGCTTTTCCATGCACTGAGAAAACAGACCTGAAAGCACCTTTGATCACAAAGAACTTAATAGAAATGAAAAATCATTAGGAAGAGATGGACGTGCAAACTATATAGACAGAAGTTTGTGGACACCTGATTTATAAGATCGGTATGTACTTAATGAACATCCCATCCATCCCACGTTTAATTCCTATATGCTGTTATAATAACCTTCACTCTTCCGGGGTGATGTTCCACTAGGTTTTGTGCTCCTTCAGCCATAATAGAGGTGTTCAAGTCAGGCACTGATGTAGGTGAGGTGAGAAGGCCTGGGGTGCAGTCAGAGTTTATATTCATCTCAAGGGGGTTGGAGCTCTATAGCAGGGCCACTCAAGATCTTCCAGTCCAACCCATGTAAAGCATATCTTCAGGAAGCCAGGTTTGTTCACAGGGGTATCGTCATGCTGAAACAGGTTTGGGACCCAGAAGACAGGTGTCCCTATACTTTTGTCCAAAAAGTGCAGTAATGAGCTCCCTATAATATTTGATTGCTATATTATCATAAAGTGTGTATACTTGAATACCATTGATCCAAAAAGGAGTTTGTGGATGTGGGATATTTGTAATATATAATGCTGTGATGTTTTGATTAGTGTTCATGGAAACGGAGTATCCAGTCCCAGTGTTTTTATATATATATATATATATATATATATATATATATTATATATATATATATATATATATATATATATATATATATATATATATACAGGGAGTGCAGAATTATTAGGCAAGTTGTATTTTTGAGGATTAATTTCATTTGAGGATTTAATTTGAACAACAACCATGTTCTCAATGAACACAAAAAACTCATTAATATCAAAGCTGAATATTTCTGGAAGTAGTTTTTAGTTTTAGCTATTTTAGGGGGATATCTGTGTGTGCAGGTGACTATTACTGTGCATAATTATTAGGCAACTTAACAAAAAACAAATTTATACCCATTTCAATTATTTATTTTTACCAGTGAAACCAATATAACATCTCAACATTCACAAATATACATTTCTGACATTCAAAAACCAAACAAAAACAAATCAGTGACCAATATAGCCACCTTTCTTTGCAAGGACACTCAAAAGCCTGCCATCCATGGATTCTGTCAGTGTTTTGATCTGTTCACCATCAACATTGCGTGCAGCAGCAACCACAGCCTCCCAGACACTGTTCAGAGAGGTGTACTGTTTTCCCTCCTTGTAAATCGCACATTTGATGATGGACCACAGGTTCTCAATGGGGTTCAGATCAGGTGAACAAGGAGGCCATATCATTCGATTTTCTTCTTTTATACCCTTTCTTGCCAGCCACGCTGTGGAGTACTTGGACGTGTGTGATGGAGCATTGTCCTGCATGAAAATCATGTTTTTCTTGAAGGATGCAGACTTCTTCCTGTACCACTGCTTGAAGAAGGTGTCTTCCAGAAACTGGCAGTAGGACTGGGAGTTCAGCTTGACTCCATCCTCAACCCGAAAAGGCCCCACAAGCTCATCTTTGATGATACCAGCCCAAACCAGTACTCCACCTCCACCTTGCTGGCGTCTGAGTCGGACTGGAGCTCTCTGCCCTTTACCAATCCAGCCACGGGCCCATCCATCTGGCCCATCAAGACTCACTCTCATTTCATCAGTCCATAAAACCTTAGAAAAATCAGTCTTGAGATATTTCTTGGCCCAGTCTTGACGTTTCAGCTTGTGTGTCTTGTTCAGTGGTGGTCGACTTTCTGCCTTTCTTACCTTGGCCATGTCTCTGAGTATTGCACACCTTGTGCTTTTGGGCACTCCAGTGATGTTGCAGCTCTGAAATATGGCCAAACTGGTGGCAAGTGGCATCTTGGCAGCTGCACGCTTGACTTTTCTCAGTTCACGGGCAGTTATTTTGCGCCTTGGTTTTTCCACACGCTTCTTGCGACCCTGTTGACTATTTTGAATGAAACGCTTGATTGTTCGATGATCACGCTTCAGAAGCTTGGCTATTTTAAGACTGCTGCATCCCTCTGCAATATATCTCACTATTTTTGACTTTTCTGAGCCTGTCAAGTCCTTCTTTTGACCCATTTTGCCAAAGGAAAGGAAGTTGCCTAATAATTATGCACACCTGATATAGGGTGTTGATGTCATTAGACCACACCCCTTCTCATTACAGAGATGCACATCACCTAATATGCTTAATTGGTAGTAGGCTTTCCAGCCTATACAGCTTGGAGTAAGACAACATGCATAACGAGGATGATGTGGTCAAAATACTCATTTGCCTAATAATTCTGCACTCCCTGTATATACATACACTGTATATATATATATATATATATATATATATATATATATATATATATATATATATATATATATATATATATATATATATATGGCCAGAATCTTTTCCTCACCCCTTGCTGTTCTCTCACGGTTCCTACATTTATTTGTATTTTTTTTTCATTCTGCAGCAGATTTTAGCGGGTGGTGCGTCAGTAATAACGGTCCGTGGGGAAACACAATACTCGGTGTGTTTTTAAATACAATTACTAAAGGAATCATTTCGGCCATAATTTTTCTCACATTCTAATAACATCCTGAGAGGAAATAACGATGGAAGAAACCCCTGACTCGAAGTTGCCGCAGCACCCATGTCTTTTTACTTTTTTTTTTTGTTGAAAAGAAGGTTTTGGGTCTTAATTTTTTTTACTCGTTAATATCATTCTATTAATAGATTGTTGTGCTGAGAGTAACATGAATTTGTTTGTACCAAATAAACAAATCACCATGTAAGCACATTTTTTGTGTCGCATATGTTCAGGATGCTGAAGATGCTAATGATTATTGTTTTTACAAAATATTCAGGTTCTAAATCAACCTCTGTGGGGTGTGTGTGTGTGTGTGTGTTTGTAGGAATGGAGAAGCGGAAATGGGCAACCACATGGCTAAATTGATTAGTGCAGGGAAAGGGGTACAAAGTCTTCATAGCGACTCGTCTGTTCTTTCTGCTTGGCCCGAGTGATGAACGCAGATGACTCCAGATGAGGCAAAGAGGCCGTGCCAGTACCAGCTGTTCCCCTGTAAACATGTTACGTAACCCTGGCTGAGGCAGCTTGTGGTGATTTGGAGCTCACATATGACAATATCAACACACACACACTCACGTGCGCTCTCGTTGCCAAACACGAGCCTTCACGTCGAAGCAGGCAGGGATGGTCTACTGCCATCAGCGTTGATTTTTGGCTTTCAGAGTTCTGACCCTCGAGTGTTTCAGCTCCTGATTACTCCATGAGAGCGTAACGTTCCCAACAAACATCTCTCTCTGCACTCGCTCCCTCACAGAGACCAAATCAGAGATCACTCCAGAGCGCTCCAGATTTTAGCGGGTGGTGCGTCAGTAATAATGGTCCGTGGGGAAACACAATGCTCTGTGCATTTATATACAATTTCTCAAAGAATCGTTTCAGCCTTAATTCCGATTGCCAGAACATTTAAAGAGGAATAAATGATGGAAGAAACTCCTGACTCTAAGTTGCCGCAGCACCTGTGGCCTTAATTTTTTTTTATTTTTTTTTTATTTTAACTAGTTGAAAAGGTTTTGGGCTTAATTTTTTGACTCATCAATATCATTCTAATAGTAGATTGTTCTGCTGAGATTAACACGAGTCTTTTCACGTGAAACTGAGTTGATTGAACACGGAGTCTTATTAATTGGAATCGTGATTATAGCCGCAATAAATCTTAGTACTTTGGATACTTAAGTTCGTTTGAAGGCAAATACGTTGGTAAAAGGGACACTTTTATTTTAACTGCTGTATCTCTACTTTAACTCAACTACATGGTTTATGTACTTCGTCCACCACAGAGTTTCTCCCAGTACCACAAGAACAAATGGGTCAATTTTATTATTTTTAATAATCACACACACACACACACACACACACACACACACACACACACACACACACACACACACACAAATAAACTATAAAAAATACATTGGCTGAGGTTTTGATAGAGTGGGAAGTGCTCATAAATCAGTTTTATTAATTTTTTTTATTTTTTATTCATTAACCAAGAACATAGTGATGGACAAATTGTGTTCGATGCAATTGGTTGGCTGCTTGTGTGAAAATGGAGCGTGGAGTTTCACACGTGTAGATTTAAAGCCACTTGTAGACTCGAGGAGCATACAAGGTGGTATCACAAAGTTTCAAGACGAGCTCTGTCTTGTAAGTACTCTGATAGTACTTTATTTATCTACGTTTACACGCCAGCGCCTTCAAAATAGTCCCCATGCACAGCAATACAGCGCTCCCAGCGTTCCTGCCACATCTGGAGTGTGTCCTGGAAGTCTTTTCCAAGCGTGTCGAGCACCTTCTGCCGTTCACGCTGGATCTCCGCAGTGGTGTCAAAACGTTCATTAGCATTAACTTCTTAAAATGTTAATTGAGTTGAGAATGAGGACAAGGCACGGCCAGCGGGGAACTCGGTTACCATGTCAACCTTTTTTTGTATGGTCATAATATAGTGCAGTTTAACATTTATCCTTCCCTCAGGGTTTATTTGATGATTGTAGCTGAGTAACTGTACCAGTGTAGTTGATGCGCTGTGTATCTTCTCCAGCAGGTCCCGGCGCAATACGGACAGCAGGGCACGGGGGGATACTGCCAGCAGGGTCAGCCTCCGTACTTCAGCCCTCCTCATCAGCAGCCTGCAGCTCCATCACAGCCTCCCTACATGCAGCCTCGAGCTCCACCACAGCAGGTAGGAGCCTTAATGCAGCACAGCACACAGACATGCAACAGAAACATCACGGACACATGCAGTGGAGACTCAGACAGGCATAGACAGTCACACACAGCGAAAACACACACACAACTTTTTGTCTGACTGGCTCCATGTGACTACATCCAGCGTCTGCATTCTAGCTTTTTCAGTTTTACTTTGTGTGTGTGTGTGTGTGTGTGTGTGTGTGTGTGTGTGTGTGTGTGCTGTAATGAACTGACCTTGAGTGTGGATCTCTCAGGGCCGTGCAAGCGATCGATGCCAGCGCGAGCATGGCGCTTGTGCTCGCTCGTATCCTCAGGCCTTTGTGTACACTTGCAGTAATTTCTCATTTTCAGTATTTGTCCCGAGAAACGTTTCCACGTTCCTACACAGACTCGGGGCCCCACTCCAAAACTCCTAAACTCTCATTACAAATACAATGTGAAATAATGAGAATATATTTCAAATGTAAGTAATTGAATGATTTTTTTCCCCCTTGTTTCTTCCTAGACATGGCTTCCATTTTTTTTAATTTTTTTTTATTTCTGGTTGTTTTTCTATTTATCGAATCGTATTTGTTTTGATTTGATTCATTCCCAAATGCCACTCCATATGTGGCGCAGTATCGGCGTTCCTGAAGCACGTTGCGTATTGTTTTCCAATTTCCCCGTATCTCAGCCGCTATAGAAATGCAGAGCGTCACGTCATGCTGTGGAGGAGTTTCTACACAAGCTGTTCTGTCTCTGCTTCTGCGCCAGGCTGTAGGCTCAGGCCGGCTTCACCCTCGGCCGTGTGCGCACTTCCAGTAGGATGGAAATAAAGCAACACGCCGACCCGAGCCAAGGTTCCTTCCAAGGGCTGATTTGGCATGGAGCCAAAAGATACCATACTTGTTCAAGGCTGTTTTAATATTCCACAAAAAATTTTTAGAAC
The DNA here is from genome assembly GCA_039877035.1 of Silurus lanzhouensis. Taxonomy (NCBI): domain Eukaryota; kingdom Metazoa; phylum Chordata; class Actinopteri; order Siluriformes; family Siluridae; genus Silurus; species Silurus lanzhouensis. The sequence continues at coordinate 149,522 of JBCEWE010000352.1, read as the reverse complement.
ACAGACGATTTCAATTGCCGGACATTTCGGTGCTTGATTTGAGATTTGGTGCACATGTTCAGTGATCGAAAAAAATAATTTTTTATTTATTTTTATATCTGAATAAAGAAAGGACCTTGTGCTTAAATGTGTTGCTTTGAAGGTTTTAATTTTGCCTCTCATATATTTATTCACATTTTTTAGTAAAATTTGTAGCATAAAAATGAATTTGCCTTAAAACCCCCCCCCCAAAAAAACCCTTTTTGATATCAAAAAGTTTCGTGACTAATGGTGTAACTGGTGCTATTCTGACCACATGTATTACATCTGCGATTTAATGAGGAACTGCAAGTTAGAGCAAAGAACTTGAGAAGAACTTCATTGGAAGACAACGAGCGATCAGGAAGTCCTTCAATGGCGAAACCATTCAGCAACTTGTGCATGATGATCGCCGGAAAACAATCCACACGATCTCACTTCTGCACCCACCCTACTCGTCAGATTTGGCTCGTGTGGACTTCGCACTCCTCCCGAAGATGAAGATCCGGCTCATAGCTCCCCGTTTTGACGCCAGTGCGGAGATCCAGCGCGAATCGCAGAAGACGCTCGACACGCTTCGAAAAGAAGTGGCAGGAACGCAAGGAGCGCTGTATTTCTGTGCATGGGGACTATTTTGAAGGTGATGGTGTGTAAGTGTAGATAAATAAAGTACTTTCTTAAAAACATAGCAAGCCTTGATACTTTTTGTTACCACCTCATGGTGTTTGGACTGTTATTGCTGGTTTAGTTCAAATCAAATAGCCATTATTTTCCTCCTGGCACAAAGTCTACATTAATCAGGTTGTCTGCTGCTTTAGTTTCGAGCTGTTGCACCAGACATCATGCAGAAGATAAGATACGAGCAAGCAACGTCCATGACTGTGTTTATTTGTTTTACTGATATCAAAAGTGTGAATGTGACTATCCAATACGAAGCACGTCTACACCATTTTATGACTCAGCTAATGGGGATCTTCAGTGTCTGAGAATTTGATGAATCTGTCTGTTTGAATCGTGATTACGGGGGCTAAGCACTTTCTGGCCTCACGCCTTGCTAAAGGTGGACGACAGGTGTCATTAGGTTCTCCTAGCACTTGTTTCCAAGGAGATATGCTAAATAATGGAGAACCGCGAGCTATTGCCTCACCTCCCGCTCTCTCAGTAGCAGATCATTTCCGAGTTTAACACTGTGTCCTTGTTTGGGTTTTGCTATATAAAAGCATGTGGTATATAAAAATGCCCTCGTCCCCTGTTTTTTCTCCGCTTTGCAGTTAGATTAGATTATACGAAGCATTCTATCGGTTACCAGAACCTCCTATCTGGAAGCATAGCAGTAGTAGTAATAATAATAAGTGGAGAAGGAAACCTAGACATTACGATAGTTCATTTAGTGCTCGACCTGGTATTAAGGTTTCAGTTTAACTCACGGGCGAACTTCAGCTGAACCTTTTGAAAGCGTGACAGAAAAAGAGGGTGAGCTTTGCTCTCTTCGCTCTGGAATAAATAACTAAAACGAAAGGAATGCTATTACTCAGTAACGGTCACACCGGTCGTGCGGTTTTGCTCCGCGATCCACACACAAGCGTCCTCTGGGATCCGAATACCAAATCACACCTTTAACATCATAGAAGAAATACGACAGAGTGAACTTTGAACGTTTGGGGAAGGTTTGATCACGGAGTTTAATACATGACGTATATATGGGTTTGATCACCTGATCATAAAATTGTGCTTTTTTTGAGCATCCCATCCTACATTTAGTCCCCATTTCTGGGAAGGTTCCCTGGTGGTCTAGTGGTTAGGATGCGGCGCTCTCAACGCTGCGGCCCGGGTTCGATCCCCGGTCAGGGAACCAACCCCAGCCGTTAGGGTTGCACAAGCCTTAGCGCCGGTCCCAAGCCCGGATAAATGTGGAGGGTTGTGTTAGGAAGGGCATCCAGCGTAAAAACATGTGCCAAATCAAACATGCGGATGATCCGCTGTGGCGCCCCTAAAGGGAGAAGCTGAAAGAAAGTTTTTCTGGGAAGATGTTTTACTAGATTTTGGAGTGTACTTTCATCATTCAGCCACAAGGGTGTTAGTAAAGTCAGCTTACTGAAGTAGGTGTGATGAGGAGGTCTGAGGTGTGGTCAGCGTTCACCTTCTTCCCCAAACGTGTTCGGTAGGGTTGAGGTCGGAGCTTTATAGCAGGAGATCTTCCACTCCTGCTCATGTACAGCATATCTTCATAGCGTATAAGTGAAGGGATAATGAAATGCTCCTACATCCAAAAACAGCCGATAGAAATGTACGGTAGGAAAAGTCACGCGTCTCAATCCGGTAGCGTATTTTTATTATTATTATTATTATTATTATTATTACTATTATTCAGAACCTAATATCTAGAAATTGAAATCTAATCTTGATATGACATTATATTTATACTAAAGAATGAAAAAAAAATATGATATAACTAATGAACACCTTTCTATCAGCTTTTAGAGACTGGGAATAAAAATGTCAGTTCTACTAACAATCTTTTGTTTAATTTCTTTATTAGAAACGATTCTAAAGTGAAAATAGACTAGCCTGAATTCTTCAAAGAAATTTTGAATGCCTTTGATCTCGTTTGATTCTACTGAATATATTAATAGACGCTCATGATTCTATTGCGTGGATCTCTGTTCTGGGTCCTGTGTTTTCCTGGATTTTACTTTTGACTTTTGTTCGATTTATTTATTTTATTTTTTTTTTACTATTTGCCCTGCAAGAAGCTTCTGCATTTAGAATCAGTGTAGCTTCAGTTTTGTATTATTTCAGCTGAGCAAAATCCCATAAAGTAGGAGGCTCTTCCAGAATCTTTTCAGCTCTTTCTTCATTTTCTTCATTAGCTTCATCGCGGCTTCTTGCTTTTTTCCTTTGCCGCCTCTGACGTGGAAATAACGTTTCCAGAAGGATGAAAAGGAACCCCCTGGATTGCGTGGTTTTTTGTAGCTAAGTGGAAAAAGGCGTTGGAGTTTAGATTGAGATGTCGTGAGTTAAAATCTCAGGACCACCACGATGCCACTTTTGGGTCTTTTGAGCAGACACGTGCTCTCTTTCTTCATCTTCCCTGTAAATCACAGCGACGCGCCGTCCCCGCGAGTTCCCCCGTGTCCAAAGAGCTAAAATATGGCTGACGTTATTCCTACCGAGCGGAAATGTCATGACCGCATTGTAAACAGCAGCTTGTGGGCGTGATCTCGCGGTGACCCAGTTATCATTGTACACGCGCGTACATTTCTGAACAGCAGACTATAATACCTTTTTTTTTTTTTTTTTTTTTTTTGTTCTTTCTCTCTCCCCCCATCCGTTCTCGTCAACCTTTTAAATAGATGTTACACTAGAATAGGTTTTGTGTACTCCTGTGCATGGAGCACGTGGCCACCAGCACTCGGTGTCTCACGTTACATCTCTGCGTAGACAACAAACCTGCTGTAGGACACGTGTACACTGCAGTTTAACAACGACGTTCTCGCACGACTTTTTATTTACTATTTATTTTAAACAGTAGCTCAGTGGTGAAGATCGAAATGTTGTGAGATTTGAAATCCCAGCACCCCCAAGCTGCCACTGCTGGGCCCTTGAGCAAGGCCCTCAATCCCTCTCCGTTGAATAAAATGACTAATGTAGGTTGCTCTGGATAAGGGCGTCCGCCAAATGCCATTAAATGTACGTTTTATTTAGACTAAAAACCCTTCTGTCTTTACCCAGGACGCTCCTCAGGAGGCGTACGGCAGCAGAGCCCAGCCCTCTATGCCTCCTGGGAAACCCAACCACAACGAGATGGGCCTGAATCAGCAAGAGCGGCCATCCAGCCTTCCGGTAAGTTCTAGTAGACCTTCTGAACACCCGGGTCTTTGTGTTCGTATTGAAACGCAATACGTTTCCCTCCTAATCATTCCAACGCAACTTACCGGAGAAGGGTTTTCTTAATTTTTTTATTTTGCACGTTTTGCACTTTAGGGGGCGCCGCTCAAAAAATCTGAGATTACATATTCTTTTCAGATAAAGGGTTAAGGATTCGAGCTTTGAGGAGTCGTTACCTCGCTGGTAACGTCTGCAAACAACCATCAAAACATCTATTTTAAGATTTTATTTAAAAATAAATTTGTTGCTGGACAAGTGCATTCATCCGTTGATGAAAAGATCAAGAAGATTCTAGAGAAACAAGAGGATGATAGACGCTTAGTTTGATTTCCGGTGTGTGTTCTGTTCATCTTTGTTACGATTACGTATCTATTTAGTGTAGAAAGCCCGCAATTGGACGATCACGTGACCCCGAATGCTTCTAACGAGTCGCAGAGCTGGAGTGGAGAGGATGGGCTCCCCCTGCCGAGTCGTGCTTCCACTTGACATTTCTTCCTTCTTATCTTCATCACACTCTTTCTCCTCTTCATTATACCAGTCATTGTCCGGTTATCAAGAGGCGTACTATAGTTCGGGGTATTTACTCGGGCGCTTGTGTCGTGTTTTATTTATTTATTTATTTTTTATCTAAACCGTGCAGAATAAAATGCATTTTGCAGTGGTGTCGATGTGAAGGAGAAGAGAAGGGCTGTGTGTTTATGCATTCCTCTCTGACTGCAGCACTTCCTCTGCTGGCTCTCGCTGCGCTGAGCTGTCGGCCTGCCATTGGGCGCTCGGCCTGTCTCTCGCTGAGCCCTCGCTCTCAGCCAATGAGATGCGTCAAAGCATACTTGCTTTTTATTTTTACATTCATGAGGTGAGGTCCTTATTAGCTTGTGTTAATACGGACATATGCACTTTTCAGTGCGTTCTTTTTTTTTTTTTTTTTTTTAGGTTTATATACAGCTGGCACAATGAGTTTCTTCACTTCTATGTGGTCTTCGAATCAGGCAGTAGAGGAAGTGTGGTCTCTGTACCGCTTCATCTCACGGAACGAGAAAGTGTGGTCTCTCTTCCTGTCAGTGTCACTAAAGGAGGTGTGGGGTCTGTTTATGACAGTCCAAGTGAAGGTGGTGTGGTCAAGTACCATCCAATTGTAGTGGAGGTTTGTATGCTGTGCTTGTTGGTTCTATTGAAGGAGGTGTGGCCTCTGTGTCAGTCCAAGTGAAGCAGGTGTGGCCTCTGTGTCAGTCCAAGTGAAGCAGGTGTGGCCTCTGTGTCAGTCCAAGTGAAGGAGGTGTGGCCTCTGTGTCAGTCCACGTGAAGGAGGTGTGGCCTCTGTGTCAGTCCACGTGAAGGAGGTGTGGCCTCTGTGTTTGTCAAAGTGAAGGAGGTGTGGCCTCTGTCAGTCCATGTGAAGGGGTGTGGCCTCTGAACCTGTCAGTCCAAGTGAAAGGGTGTGGCCCCTGTACCTGTCAGTCCATGTGAAGGGGGTGTGCTCTCGGTGTATGTTCCAGTGAAATGCATTCCATTGTATTTTTGGGTTTGCTTTCTCTGAAGGTTCAAAAGCATCATCTTTCCACAAAGCGTTCCCTCATGCAGTCATTCTTGTCAAAATAATGATATTCAATGTTAAAACCCACTGACACTGTAAACTCCTTTTATAAAAGTTAAATAAGAGAAGCTTAACATTTCAACTATTAATGACATTGTTTAAATAACAAGACTTTTTTTATTTATTAGTTTGTTTATTATTAAGTGTAGGTTCAGTGAATAATTAGAGGATATAGAAGTTGCTGGGATTGAGTTGTTTCTGTCGATGCTGTAACTTATCAGACGTATTAATACAAACCCTAGATTAGCATTAAGACTGGCATCAGAGCTGCTGGTAGACTGTTTTTCGACACCCCGTGACCAATGAGAAACGAGCGCTGTGGTGTAAGATTCAGCAATGCGCTTCTGTCTGGTTCCATTGTGCAGGATGGATCAGTGGTCAGGGGTGTGCCTTCTTTGGTATCGGTTACGGTGTTATGGGAATTTTTCTGAAGCAGCAACAAGAAGCGATTTACTCAATGCAAAAGAAAAGTGATGGTTTTGAAAACAAGCACTGGGCGTTTTTAAACTTGAAGAGAAGAGGAAGGGAAGCAGAGGCAATGCTGTTGTAACACAGCAGCTTCTCTCCACTGAGCTATTTTTAAACCTTCATGTGTCACTCTGGCCCATTGGCCCAGTGAACCCTGCCAAGAAGGAGGAGTGAGATGGAAAGTGCGTGTGTGTGTGTGTGTGTGCGCGCGCACGCATGCATGTGGCAGGCATTCAGAATCATGTGACTCAATGTGAGCAGGAAAGTTACTACAGGTCAGACCTGAAGCATAACCGATGCTAAGTGTTTACATACGGCTTCTTTCATCCCTCGTCTGAACGCGGGGGTTTTGCCTGCAGGCTGAATAATTACCAATCAAATTGATCGCTGCGATCCGCACTCGCGCAGTCCCTCACGCTCGTTCGCACTTATTATTCCGTAGAAAGCTGCTTGTTGTTGTGGCGTTTATTTAAGCGTGTCCAAACTCCCAGTCTTCACTCTGAAGTCTGAGCCGATGCTTTGAAGTCAGTATGCTGCGGGTGGTGTTGCCACGGAGACGCTTATGGATGTGCATGGCTTTCTTGTGATGCCTCATCAAATTATTCTTCTAATGGAATTTTTAATAGGGGAACTGCTGCTTCTTTATAAGAATAACAAATAGTCCCGGTGAAGGAGGTGTGGCCTGTGTGCCTGTCAGTCGCCGTGAAGGAGGTGTGGCCTGTGTGCCTGTCAGTCACCGTGAAGGAGGTGTGGCCTGTGTGCCTGTCAGTCGCCGTGAAGGAGGTGTGGCCTGTGTGCCTGTCAGTCGCAGCGATAGAGGTGTGGCCTGTGTGCCTGTCAGCCGCAGCGATAGAGGTGTGGTCTGTGTGCCTGTCAGCCGCAGCGATGGAGATGTGTGACCTGTGACGGAGGTGTGGCTTGAGTGCCTGTTGGTTGTCGCGAAGGAGGTGTGGCCTGCCAACTTCCACCCTCAGATTTCTGTTCTTGGCTGACAGGAGTGGAACCCGATGCTGTTGTAGGCCATGTGTCTCTGTTAATGTGCATTAATGTGTTGAAATGCTTTTCAGCTCACCCTCTTTATAATGAGTGCTTATTCAAGTTACTATACCCTTTGTGTTGGCTCAGACAACTGCCATTCATCTCCGACCCCTCTATTCAACCAGAGTTGACCCTCACTTCTTTTTTTTTTCTTTTTGTTTGTTTTTGTTTATGCTCGGTTGCTAGGAGCTCAACCTATTAAACATTGAAACTATTCAGTTTGACACCAACCACCATGCAACAGTCACATTCGCTGCAGTCGGGTTTTTCCCCATTCTGTGGTCTGAGATAAACATTAACCAAATCTTGGGTCTTGTTTATATCATATCTGCCTGCTCTACCTTCAGTCTATGTAAGCATAGCGTATTTATATCAGAATGCCACCCACATATGATTGAAACTGAAACGTATCTATCTGTCATTTTAAGGAGTTTTGGCCGTCATCAAAACGCATCACCCATCAGTTGAAAAAAAAAATCTCCCGTGTGCTCCCTTGATGTTGGTGTAATTTTTCAGTGTTTGCACTGCAGATACAGCAGCAGCGCTTCAGAGACTGGTGAAATAACTGCGTTATTCTTCCTCAGTGCCGTCGTCTCTCGCGTCCCTTTAACGCCTGATAAAATATTTACAAGCTTCAGTAAAGCGTTACCGTGTAAAGTTTGGTTTTGGTTCACTGCGCAGGGAAAGACTTTATAAAATCCCACTCTAGAAAGGATAAAAGTGACCTTATTGTACCAAAGCGCAGCAGACGCGGCTCTCCAGACTGTTATTCAGACGTTTAACCCGAGTTTGTGGGGTCACTGGTGTTGAATGTAGCGACCTCACACCCGGCATTTGCATGTTGGCATTTGTCGATAATTTCAAAATTTTTTCTATTCTCCCGTCTTTTGCGTCCAGCTGCAACTCAAAGAATGTAGGTCAGATTTCACAACCGCCCTCCCTCCAGACTCCCATGATCACTGCACCGGCTCTGTTTCACATCACCGGGACGCTACGACACTGAAAACCTTTTGTGCGATCTGCTACTTATGTAAATGCCTCACGGTGCTCCCTCTACGAGCCACTCCCTCACTTTATCAAAGATCGCAGCTATCAAACCAAAGCGGAATGAAGCGGCGGTCTCTTTTCCCCCGGTCTAGCCGAGAGCGCTACGCCGTGCTTCAGTATTCAGCCCCCGAATTCAGCTCAGTTGATGAATTGCCCCACACGCTGCATCGCTCCTGCGAGGCCTCCCAGCTGCATACGAACAATACTTCTCTTCAGTGCGCCAGAGAACACGCACGAGTGAGAATTCTAGTACTTAGTAATCTAGTTAACACTGTACTGCTGTTTGCAGATGTTCACACTGCACTAATTGGTGTTAAGGCTCTGGGTTATTGAACAGAAGGTCGCAGGTTCACACCCAGGTATCGCCAAGCTGCCATTTGACGTCATGATACAGTTCTTCAATTGCATCCGACTTTGTAATCGGCAAAAACCCTGGTGTAATCAATAAAACATTGTAAAAAAAAAAAAAAAAAAAAAAACAAAACACACAAATGATGAAATAAAACAAACGAGTGTTAGATAAGTCTTTTTATTGCGTTTGTGTCTCGGCGACTCTCGGAGCTCGTGTAGCTCTTCATCCATCACCATCTTTAGGTCTGCTGCTAAGAGACGGCATCCTGACAGGATGTAATGTACAATGTCTTAAAGTGTCCGTTAAAACTAAGTCATTACGGACGTCTATATAGCAAACATTAACGAGAAAGAGAGAAGGGATGTTTAATGGGAAAAAATATCTTTATTCCAGTCCTCTGTTTCTTAAATATCAACACCCTATGAACTGTGGAGTGCGTCAGTAAAGAACATACGATTTGGTGTGAAAAGTTTGAGACTATAAGCCCTGTTTACAAGAAAGTACTTTTACCTACTTTACACAGTATCGCCTTGAACAGCAGTACAGCGCCCCAGCTTTCTTTTTAAACGTGTCCTGGATGTCTCCTTTTCAAAGCGTATCAAGCACCTTCTGTGAATCCTGCCGGATCTCCGCAATAGTGACGACCTTTGAGTGGATCATCTTTGAGGGTGGGTGCTGAAGTGAGATGTTTCTGGTGAGAAACTCACGTTTGTGTGACACGTTGCTCCAACTTGCTGTCCATGATGAAATGGCAAAGATTAGCACCAGGCGAACAGCTCCCGGTGTGCACAACGTCTTTCTGACTGCACACTGACTTAAAAAGGTCGGCGCTCCCTTTGACAGTGCGTGCAGCCTTGTGCTGCCATCTGCTGGCGTGTCACAAAACTAGTCTTGATTCTTTTTGAGCTCGGCAGATGGTATTTTTGGAAATATAGGATACCAAAGTAAAACTAGACTTTAAACTTGCTCCTGAGGTTCCAGTGACCAGTGTTCTTGCCGCTCGCCTCTCCTCGGATCTGCCCGCTTCGTCCAGGCCTGCCTCTGGATGGTGTTCTCTTCAAATGAGATCCATAATATTATGTAGTAAGAACGGGAGCTTTGAGGATGGATTTGGATTGTAGTTAATGTCAACAGTCTGCTGCACTGACTCAGCACTACAGTTTGCATCTGATCACCATCACTGTACCACACAACATTGTATATCTGTAATAAATGGATATTCGGTGCAACCCAGATGAGGATGTGGTTCCTCTCAAGGTTTCTTCCTTATGCCATCTCGGGGAGTTTTTCCTTTCCTTAGGGAAAAACTTGCACTTATCCGTGTAAAGCCACTTTGAGACAACGTTCATTGTTAAAAGTGCAGTACAAATAAAAATGAATTGAATTGCACCAAACTAACATAAACTCTTTGAACTCAAAATGCGCCATGGATGGATTTAAAGATCAGAAATGTTGGAGTTTCATAGCGAATGGTGTTCCTTAAAGAATGTTTTTGAAGAATTCATCTCCGTCTATATAGTCAAGAGAACCACATGAGATTTTTTTCCATGCTGGATGTAGTCTTGATGATGATGATATTTTCGTCTCGTGTTTTTTCGGGAAACAAACCAGAACCACACGTCTATTGGTGCCCATTTTGTTGGCTTTTTAATATTTTGGATTGTGCAATGGAAAAAAAAAAAACCACTATTAAGTACCTCATTAGCTTTAAAGTCTGCTAATGAAAACATGCTCGAATAGGATGAAGAGATGAGAAACTGTAAAACGAGTGGTGGATTTAATGTCTAATTAGTGGAAGATTGAGAGAAAGAAACGCTGGCATAAAGAATACAGAAAAAAAAAAGACAGTCGGAGTCTGCTGCCTGTTATTAAGGGGATGAATAAATGCGTGTTGCAGCAGCATGGCAGCTCGTTCTCTGTAGAGCGCGAGCGCACGCACACGTGTATACACACACGTTTCATTTATCTCTCTCTCAGCTGTCATCTCTCACGCCGAACCCACATTGTATTGGTGGTGGTCCTCCTGCCTGAAGTATTTTTAGCTCATGGAGAATTGATGTTTTGTGCTCTTTACCTGGCACTTACAGCTTCACTGCAGGGGAGAAGTACGTGTGTTTGTGTGCGAAAGAAATTGATGCTCATGTGCTCGCTCTTCCTCTCCCACTTTCTCATTCCCTCTCTCTCCTTTTTTTTTTTTTCCACATCATCCGGCGTTTTTAAAGAGAATTCGAAATGCTCTCGGCTTGTATTTCTCTTGATCAAAGCGTTCTTGTGGAAGGAGGTTAAATTAAACATGCGCAGGATGATCGTGTGATGAGATCACTCAAACACCTCAAACAGATCTGCTCTCATAAAGCCCAAACCGCCAGCCAGCTGCCTGAGTGACCCGAGAGGTCTGATCTCTCAGGCTCCTCTCGCATGACTGGTATCCCTGCAGGCAAACCAGTCCAATCTCGTTTCTCACGAAAGGTTCGATTCGCAGAGCGTGCGAGGTCTGGGCACGTGAAGCCCATCTTTCTCTCTTTTTATTTATATATATATATATATTTTTTATACTTCTCCTTTAAATAACATTGCAGTGTTCGAGCATATTATTGCAAGAAACATACGGGAGAACGTTTCATAACATCGGTTGCGCCGCAGCCTTCAACTCACGGTGGTGTTGCGGGTTTTTTTTTTTATCTTAAGACCGCTTAAGCAAATTTATTTACAAAAAGTGACAAATCACAAATTATCATCACAAATAATCCTGTCATAAGTAATATTCACAGATGTTTGTTATATGAGTCGATGGTCTGACCAAGTTTTTTGTGGCTGAAGCTTGTGTGGGCTGTGGGCACTGGGAAACCAATCACAGGTCACAAATAATCTCTGTGTCCAATCACAAATCACTGTTGTTCGCTATGACCAGTCATTATTCCTTATGACCTGATAACTGTTGTTCATTATGACTGGTCACAGAACATTTATTTTTCTTGTGGCCGATTACTGTTATTATTTGGGTGATCACTATTGTTCTCTGTAGCCAATCACAGATCACTATTGTTCTGTACAGCCAATTACGGTTTACTATTGTTTTCTGTAGCCAATCACAGATCACTATTCTGTACAGCCAATTACAGATCACTATTGTTCTCTGTAGCCAATTACCGATCACTATTGTTCTCTGTAGCCAATCACAGATCAATATTGTTCTGTACAGCCAATTACGGATCACTATTGTTCTCTGTAGCCAATCACAGATCAATATTGTTCTGTACAGCCAATTACGGATCACTATTGCTCTCTGTAGCCAATCACAGATAACTATTGCTCTCTGTAGCCAATCACTATTATTATTTTTGTGGCCAATTACAGGTCATTATTTTCATTATTACCAATCAGACCAATCATATATTCTTCTCCTTATTATTATTATTATTATTCTACTATTTTAATTTTATTTATTTATTTTCATTATGATCAATTACAGATCACGGCGTTCATTATGACGAATTACACCACAGCTATAATAACAGACAGCCTGGAGAGCAGAACTATTCTCCCTGTTCACTTTGGAAGTAAAAAAGTGAGAGAAATCGGTCACGCGTCGGAGAGATGTATCACGTGCGAGTGATAAATATGCGTGTTTAGGGTTAGTCTGAAACGCAGCGCACTCGTTCTTGCTGTGTTTAAGGGGAAGGGTTTTGAGGATGCAGGGGTGAAGTGGCACAAATCACACACTGTATTTTAGACTGTTGACATGTGGGAGAGAAAAGTAAGATGAGGCGTGTGTGTGTGTGTGTGTGTGTGTGTGTGTGTGCACGTGCATGCAGGCAAGAAGGCATAAATAAAGAAGAATAGCTGGATGTTAAAGATTAAAAAGAGAAGGGATGGAGGGGGTTTGGTGTGTGTGTGTGTCCTCACTGTTTTTATCCTCTCTTTTGAAACAATCCCTTATTTTGCTGCCACCCGTCTGTCTGTCTCTCAGTCTCTGTCTGTCTTGGTGTGTAAGCTGTGACCGTGAGGGGAAAACTCATCTCCACAGGGAGCCGTTGTACTGACACACACACATTCACATTCTGAGAGTGTGAGCGTTCATTTTTTATTTTTTTTTCCTTCAGCCTCTAAGGCTGCATCGTGTCCACGCTCCCCTCCTCCATCCATCGCTCGTTTTTTCCTCTCACCGTCCCCCCGCTTTCTCCTTTGATTCCTCTCGCTCGGCGCTCTGCAACTCGTCCTCCGTAATTAGGACGAGCATGGAAAATGAGGGAGGGAGGGAGAAAGAGAGCGTGAGGGAGAGAGGAACCGGAGTCCTGCTGATGAGGCACACACCGCTGTGAGCTGATTGGCCGAGCCGTTGGCAGGGGGCGTCAAGGGGGATGGGGAGCTGCGACACCATTGGCTCTATGTGCCCCAGAGGGACAGAGTGATAGATGAAGGCTGTGTGTGTGTGTGTGTGTGTGTGTGTGTGTGTGTGTGTGTGTGTGTGTGTGTGTTTCTGCAGGGAGCCAAGCTTCTCTCATCAACAGCTCATCAAATCAGCCGCAGCTCCGGCTCTGGCTGCGAGGATGAGGGTGTTAGTCAGTGCCTGTGCTCGCTGGAGAACACAGCTCTGTACTTCACCCACATATTTTATCTCCGTTCTTCTTCTCAACGTCCATTCTTTTTTCCATTTGCATTAATTTTACTGTGTTTTCTATCCATCATCTCCAGAATGAACTCCATTTTACACAGCGATTCGGTTTTTCCACTCACTTTAGAAACTTTCTTTTCCACTTACAATTTTTCAATTTATGGATGGATGGATGGATAGAGAGATAGAGAGATGGAGAGATAGCAGGATGGAGAGATGGATGGAGAGATGGATGATGGATAGATGAATAGATCGATATAAATGGATAGATAAATGGGTGGATAGAAAGATAGTTGAATGGGTGGGTGAATGGATGCTGTTAATCTTTTAAGATAGTTCTAGACTCTTGTAGAGATCCATAGCATTGTGAGTTCGGCTGGATAAAGCCCAGGATAGTGCAGGCCTGGTTTCCTCTGCCAGGAATATAATGGGTGAAGAAGGAAGAAGTACATGTTCATCTCCCAAGTACCGAGTTATTAATTATATTACGCTCATCTTTTCTTCACCTGACACCATTTTAAAGGAGGGTGCCAATAATTCTGTCCGAAGTTTGGGAAGCCTGAAAGCCTTGCTGTAGGTTATATGTCTAAGAAATAATATTGTACTATTTCTACATAGCACTAATATACAGGACTGTGTGTTTGTGTAGATTTCAGTTTCGCTTTTGCATAAGGAGGATGATGATGATGATGATCACACTTACACCCACTGTCTCCACAGCGTTACGATTAGGAAACAGTGCACACACAATGGTTCCCATTAATAATTAGTTTCCTCTTCTCTTTTAGCAAATGTCGCTTTCAAAACTGTCAGGTCAAATACAATAAACAGCGACTTCACTTTTCCATCGTGGTTGTTTAGGGGGCTTCCAGTGCAGAATTCAGCGTAGCCTCCCAGCAACCGTTACCAAGACAGCAGACAGCAGCAGCAGCTGGCACGCTGCCCGATCCAGCGGTGGAGGGCAGTAGGGGCTCGCCGACTCACTCGCTCACGTTGATTAGCACTGATAAGGACGGCGCAAAGCAATTAAAACGCTTTAACCGTGCCTTTTATTTCACACCCGGCATTAGGGATAATGGAAGTCTTGGACTTTGTTTCTGAGAGCACTTTCGTTGCTTTTGGCATTCACAGAAGCAGTGCACACTGGGAATCTTGTGCAAGCCAGAGAAGCCTCAGGTGTGTGTTTGGCTCTGGTGTCACTCTGTCATGCTCTATGTGTGTGGATGTGAGGTGCCATGGCTTCGAGGATCCCATGCCGAGAGCTAATGCCTGACGTCATTGCTGATGCACGAGCGCTAGAATCATGCACAAGAAACGGCTTGGAGAAGCGCGGGGGCGGTAGCGGTAGCGTTCACAGCTTTGCGGTGTCCTAGATTTAAAAAGAAAGACAACAATCGTCTCGCAGTATATTATCTCGAGTATGAAAGAAAAGCGCTAAAAGTTACGTGTTCCAGAAATAACCTGTCCTCCCTCGCTATGGGCATCATGGGATAATGGTGTGGTACTGAGACGCTGCGTACAAGCACACAAACCAGATCCCTGCGTCCTGATGGGCGTTAGTGGATTTCAAACTTTGTAATCATAAAGCATTGTACTTCGATCATAGTGATCTAGGATCGATGGTGTTATCAACAATTTGGATATTAATGCACCAGCAGGCACAAGTTCATTTCTGCAGATTGGATTATAGAAGAATCGGACGGCAGTGTTTTTAATACAAAGGCAGATTTTGTATTGCATTGAACAGCGAGAAACGTGTAGCTAAAGAAGGCATCTGTTCGTATCAGTCGTTCTGTATCGAAGAACACGTTTGGATTGGATGTTGGGGGGGGATTTTGTAAGACCTGGAATATTGGGGACTTGTCAGTAATGCTGTCATAAGGCCAGGCACATGATAAGTGTGTAGCTACTGATTTAGCAACGTTAAACTGGAATCAGTTCATTTTTTATAAAAATAAAATTACTTTTTCATAAATTACTATACACATTTTTTCCCCCTTTTAAAATTGTCACTGCATTTTTTTTTTTTTTTTTTTTTTTTGTGATTTTAAATATTTTTTTTTATCACTATTGTTTATTATGAATTAAATAATTGTTTAAAAATACTGTCGTAAAGGTAGGATTTTTTTTTTTTTACTTATTATTCGAATTATGCAAATTATTCTTTTATTTTGTAATTGCTATTATCGAATATTAACGACTAAATTACTTATTTATTTTTCCGAAAGTGGAACATCTCAGGGGGGAGGGTTCGAAAAAAGCACATACGAATCTTACAATCAGGTGTTCGTTATCTGAATACGCCAATAAAACGAGCTTTTGACATCTGAAGTCTGATCTAGATTTTTAATAGACGTGCTTGTGCATCATCGCTTCTGGATAAAGAAGCTCTAGTCTTCAGTGTGTGAAGGCGGATAAAATTCCTCGTTCCTTTCATTTGACATTTTCAGTAGCAGTGGTATAATGATGTAAATAAACCCTTGCTGCTTTCTGATCATTGCAGCCCAACACTGTGCCTTCTAGAGGTAGAGAGCTGGAGTCCTCGTCCCTACTCTTCTTACCCAAATAAATCCTTCCAGAGTGGGCCCAGATGGAGAGGCCCTAATCTCATCCTCCATCTGCCTTTCAGTTTCCTCACACCGGCTGTG
Source organism: Silurus lanzhouensis (assembly GCA_039877035.1). NCBI lineage: Eukaryota > Metazoa > Chordata > Actinopteri > Siluriformes > Siluridae > Silurus > Silurus lanzhouensis. Next base: position 133,854 of record JBCEWE010000352.1, on the reverse strand, counting down.
TGTACTTTCAATCCTCATCTTACTTTCAGCAGTGGTGCCTGGCTGAATACCGAATACGTGTATGAATAATCCCCTCCCCTCCCCTTCCATCATGCGTTCTTCTCTGTGATTGTCTGATCCCATTCCTCTCGCTGCTTGTAGCACGTTCTCTGTGCCTGGGGAGCTCACGCTCTCTCTTTCTCTCTCTCTCTTTCTCTCTCGTCAAACTCAATATGTCAGCCGGCTCCCGGGTCGCGGGGCTTCACAGCAGGGAGAAGCGAGGACTCTCGCCATTATACTGCCTCGCCGCTTTATTGCTCTCTGAAAGTCACGTCTTTTCTCGCGCTAGGCAGACACGGCACAAATTGCAGCGCTGTCAGATTTCGCACAAATTGCCAGATCTGCCTGGGCATGAAAACAAAAGGAAAATTTCAGCACTGGTTATTCATGGGCTTTTTTTATTTATTTTTTTATCATCATTGTGTTCAGTATTCCGGCCAAGGTTCTTTAGCCGAGCTCCGCGTGGAGCCGTGCGTATTGCTCTGCATATCGAGCCTCGTTCCTGAATTAGTCCCTCATTATTCTTTAGTATTAATTGGCCACGGAGGCGACGTCCTGACGAGCCCGGCTTGTGGAAGGACACGCGTGTGTATGTTCGATCCCCCATAGAGGACTGGTGTTACGGTTAGAACACTGGCCCACAAACAACTCGGTGCTCACGTGCGCATGAGGCTGAATAATTCCAGAGCCTATTCATTATAATTAGAATAATAACGAATCACGTAGGCGAGACGTCTCTTAATGATATCTAGTAGTTCCTGATAAGGTTCCTGCATTGCGTCATTTGGAAATCCAACGAAGCAAGCTATGAGAACTTCTAAGCTCATAATACGGATGAGCCGATCCGAATCCTAAAGTCAACCGGTGAAATACTGCTTTTTGTGACTCACGAGACCGATCTCTGTGAAGAAACCTTCCAGGTGCTCAAACCGGTCTTGTTTATGACCTTGAGCAAAAACACTTCATGGGACTTAAAGCTGAGCTCATGCACTTGAGCTGTGTTCCCATAAATAGGTCACGGTGCTTCATGTTTCCGTCAGTAGATGGCGGGGGAGAGTGAAGTCATTACCCCCCCCCCCCCCCCCCCCCCAAATCCACCCCATGTAAAGTCTCTGAGGTTTTCATACTGTTTGCTCACCGATTCCCACAAGCCTCGGCGCTTGTGCTGGGAAACAACCTTGAAAGGTTTTTTCCACTGTATGTGGAAATCAACCGTTCCACCGACGCCCATTGCGTTCGCTGGGGAAAATTGAGAATCCAGGCTGCAGGGAAGCAGGGCTGACTTGCAGAGGAATATTTTGGGTATTAGTAGTGGAGGTGCGTCGAGAAAAGGACAGACGCCTGGGATCTCTGCGGTCACGTCGCCATCCGTGACCAGCTAATAGCCGCTCCTACAAATTACGCAGGTTATTTAGAGACGTGCATTTATTTGTCGCTGGCACTCGTGCAGGCGTGTTAGACCTTGGTCTCAGGCCCACAAAAACATGCAACTCATCGTCCAGGCCTGGCACAGCTGCTCATTTGGGCAGCACACCTCTGACGTGCTTGGCATTCCTTAGAGGGCTTTCCAAATGTGCTGAGTCGTTTTTTGTCAATTATACGTCTCACTCTATAATCACCACCCTGCTGATTCCTGCCTGAAATAAGACTATTTTGAAATATTGGTTTATTTGTGGTGTGTGTGTGTGTGTGTGTGTGTGTGTGTGTGTGTGTGTGTGTGTGTGTGTGTGTGTGTGTGTGTGTGTGTCTTTTTGGAAAAGTACAAAAATTTAGGAATGAGATTTTTCTAAAATTGTCTTGCTAAAATATAAAATTAAGAAATTAGAATTTGTTTAAATATTTTTTTACAAAGCAAATGCTACGTCTACACTAATCTGGATACATTTCGAAATGCCGTTTTCGTTTAAAAACGCTTAAGTTTTTTTTATTTGTTTCCCAAAAGTTGCTTATCCACACCGAAACGTCTGCAAATGTTCACATCCCTGAGTAAAACGCAAGACGTCATTTCCACCCAGCGTTTAATTTACTTTCCGGCTCTTTGAAACGTCGATAACAATAACAAAAAAAAATCCGTTTTCGAAAAGCCGACAATTTCACGGTCCACACTGCGTCATGAAGACAGCGCTTTTAATTGTATACATATTGGAAGAGCGTTTTCAAAAATCTACGTTTGCGTTGACTGAAAACACCGTCTGGGGGCCAAAACGGAGAATAAAATGTTAAATACATGGAAAATTCAGAGATATTAAAGTTATAACACCTTTCCAGTTAAAATAAAAAAAAATATATATTTTAGATGATAAATATGGTCTTAAAAATCTTTAGGGAATTCTGCATGTGTATGGAATTTAAAAATGAAAATGTTCAGGAAAAATGAAAGTTAGAGAGCGATATTGTTATTGCTGCCACAAACTCCGCTTGCAGGATGTAGAAGCCTCTCTTCAAGCTTTTGTTTCTCACGTTTGTTGCAGGACCTGTCTGGCTCTATAGACGACCTGCCGACGGGAACAGAGGCAGCACTGAGCTCGGCCGTCAGCGCCTCGGGCTCCACCAGCAGCCAGGGTGAGCAGAGCAACACGGCACAGTCCCCGTTCTCCCCTCACGCCTCGCCACGTCTCACTGGCCTGCGCAGCGGACCCTCACCCTCTCCGGTCGGCTCACCTGTGGGCTCCAGCCAGTCACGATCCGGACCCATATCACCTACCAGTGTGCCAGGTACAATTCACTCTTTCTTTCTTTCTTTCTTTCTTTCTTTCTTTCTTTCTTTCTTTCTCTCTTTCTCTCTTTCTCTCTTTCTCTCTTTCTCTCTCTCTCTCTCTCTCTCTTTTACTTTATTCCTTCCTTCCAAATTGTTAGTCCATTGTCGTCCTCCTATTTCCTGCCACGAGGTAAATCTTGTTTCACGTTTTCCACAGTTGGGACTCCCTGCTAACTCCCACACTGGCTATTAAACTAGTTTAAAAAGCCTGTTAACACGTTTGGAGGCACTTTAGCGCCCAGTCGTTTTTAGCTTGAGAGTTTGGCAGCCAAAGCCACGAGTGTCTTGTCCTCTCTCTTCCCGCTCCGGATGCCACTAACGAGGGCCACAGGAGGCTTTTTTAATCGCCTGTTGATGTTTCACCCCTGCTGGGAGAACTGGCCTCCATTAGCCTTGTACTGAACAGACTGGAAAGGACACACAAACAGGGGGAGAGAGAGGCACATGTTTTTTATGGCTGCCCATTTAAATGCATCAGATGGTTTGGGTTATATCTATAAAAAATAAATGAATAAAAATAGTTTTTTAAGTCTGTTGCACTTAATTTCAGGTGTGTATGTGTGTGTAGGTACACAGATGGCCCCACAAACCCCAGGGAATGTATCAGATGTGGCCTCTCATTCCACCCTCAGCCAGTCACCTATGTCTCAGGAGAGGGGTGAGTGTGCACAAACACGCCTCTATTACCCTTACAGCATCAGTAACAGGCCCCTTTAATGGTCACTTGTCATTGACATACATGTCATTCGGCTTAGCCACATGTGTTCTAGACATGCGCGCTTCGCAGCGTTCTCCACTGCCACTTCAGATAAATGGCATAATTTGTGACACACCAACACCTGTGACTGCTTCATTTGGCAGCCGCCACCACTGACACATGTCATCACATTAAAGCATTTCTCTCCTCAGCTTTGTCTCATGGCATTACATTATAGCATTTCTCTCCTCAGCTTTGTCTCATGGCATCACATTAAAGCATTTCTCTCCTCAGCTTTGACTCATGGCATCACATTAAAGCATTTCTCTCCTCAGCTTAGACTCATGGCATCACATTAAAGCATTTCTCTCCTCAGCTTAGACTCATGGCATCACATTAAAGCATTTCTCTCCTCAGCTTTGACTCATTGCATCACATTAAAGCATTTCTCTCCTCAGCTTTGTCTCATGGCATCACATTAAAGCATTTCTCTCCTCAGCTTTGACTCATGGCATCACATTATAGCATTTCTCTCCTCAGTTTTGACTCATGGCATCTCATTAAAGCATTTCTCTCCTCAGCGTTGTCTCATGGCATCACATTAAAGCATTTCTCTCCTCAGCTTTGACTCATGGCATTACATTAAAGCATTTCTCTCCTCAGCTTAGACTCATGGCATCACATTAAAGCATTTCTCTCCTCAGCTTTGACTCATGGCATCACATTAAAGCATTTCTCCTCAGCTGTCTCATGCATCATAAGCATTTTCTCCTCAGCTTAGACTCATGGCATCACATTAAAGCATTTCTCTCCTCAGCTTTGACTCATGGCATCACATTAAAGCATTTCTCTCCTCAGCTTTGTCTCATGGCATCACATTAAAGCATTTTTCTCCTCAGCTTAGACTCATGGCATCACATTAAAGCATTTCTCTCCTCAGCTTTGACTCATGGCATCATAAAATAAATTAGACGCTGCAAATACTTGATTTTCTTGGTATTTCTGGTTTTTCAAAAGAAAACAACATCAGTAATAGTACCTGGATTTTTTTTTACATAATAAATATTATATTTAAGCCTGGTGTGTGATTTTACCAAAATGTCATTGAATGTTTATTAATAAATAGATATCTGATGAAAAATGCTCATTAGAAAGCCTGTAGGCTCCACCCCTAAATATTAAATTGTTTATTTCACACCTAGGATTTGCTTCCAACCTGCAGCGCAGTGGCCCCGGCCCTCAGTTTGCCCCCCAACAGCATGGACCCCCCATGTCCCCTCACCCGTCCCCAGGAGGCCCCATGCACCACAGCGTGGGTTCTTACCAACAGGGCGGCCCGGGATATGGCCCCCAGAGTGGGCAGTACGGTCCTTCAGGTAACATGCCTTTGCACATGCATCTCCTCCAATCATTTTTTTATTTATTTTTTTTTTTTTTCCCCACTTTTTTCGGATGACCTTTAAAAACGAGTCCACAGACACAAATATGTGGCTTTGTGTGGCTCCGTTGTTCCTCTGAACAGGACAGGGAAGTAATCTATCACGCATGTGGTAATAAATAGCTCGGGTTTGCGCTCTCATAATGTCACCGAGCCCTCGTCCGTTTCTGATTGATGCTCTCTGTTGTCCTGCGGTTTCACTTGTTCAACTGGCAGCTGGTGCAAGACAACCGAAAATGCAGCTACCTGATGGATGTGCGGAGCCAGCCGAGCATGACTATGTGTTTTTTCTTATCTGCAAAGAGAAAAGAAGGAAAAATCCATCTGGCTGGATCATAGTCCATTCGTTTAATCCAAAACCAGTTTATATAATTATTCCGAATGCATATTGAACACTGGTGGCATGAGTCAGTATTCGATTTTTGTATAATGGTAGTAATACCCTTAGCTTTTTATAATTATTTAGAATGTCACACTAACGTGGAAGAAGTGCTTCACTTGATGGAGCAATACTGTCTGTCCACCATTTTCGAAAGCGGCAATGGTTCACAAGAAAGCTGATCCATACACATGTTTTTTGACACAAAGCTTTTCTAGAATTCTGAGGCCACGCCCCCCCTACATGCATTGTGCATTCCTCCATAACATACAAATACAAGTTTTGACTTTTTAACTTACAAATTTACTATTGGTCGTGTGTGTGTGTGTGTGTGTGTGTGTGTGTGTGTGTGTGTGTGTGTGTGTGTGTGTGTGTGTGTGTGTGTGTGTAAATTATCTAGTGGTAGTCTGCAGCCTGTAATGTTTACATTGTAAATGTGAGCGAGTAGGAAAGACGAAGTGGTTGATGCCGTTAAGGATCAGAGGGTATAACAGGATAGAGTATAGAAGACTGGCGAGTGTGACCTTGATGAGTTATACAAATCTACCTGGGGTCTGGGGTTCAGTCAGCATTCACATCCATCCCAAAGTTGTTCAGTAGGGTTGGAGCTCTATAGCAGACTACTCAAGATCTTCCATTCAAACCCATGTAAAAAAAAAAAAAAGTCAGCTGGAAAAGTCAGGTGTCCCAATACTTTTGTCCATATACTGTAGCTCATGTCGATACTGTAACTCTGAGGTTCATTTAGAAAGAAGACGTGAGCAAAGGACCTAATCTTCTACCTTTTGTTAAAGAGTCCAGGATTTCTGGACTTTTCCTTCCTGAGGACCTTCAGGAAAATTTGAGTCACGTGTTAAGCATATTAGCATAAGTCTGCTTTCTTTGACTTTTAGCAAGAATAAGGAACATGTGATGCTCCGTCTTCAGAATGCCACAAACTTGATCTGAGGACCATGTGAAAAGTCGCTCGTCTTATTGGGTTTGGCATCGGTGCTTGCTTTTGTTTTCCCCTCAGTGGTAATGGATCGACGGAAACGGCAACTCTATTTCTACTTGTTTTTGTTACCGCCGCAGTGGGTATAAAACTCTGAGGTGCAGAGCTGGAGTTTATCTCAGGGTGTCGGAGGCAAGGCAGCTGTCCCGATCCCTCATGTCCCCCGGGCGTTGTGGGATTACGGTGACTCAGATAGGCAGTGCAGTGCAGCTGAATGTGCCAGAGCTTCTCCTGTAATTGGCAGTGCTCGAGGGCCCGTCATGCTCTGGAAGGATAAAACGGCAGACACCGACGAGCTTGTTAGGGTTTAGGACGCAGGATTATTTACAGCACCAGCAAACAAAATAGCACCTTCTTGACCTGCTTCATATAATTTTTAGAACTGCTTGCATGACATCAAAAAGCATTTTCTTTCGCTTTCTGTCAGGGGAAGAGATTCCAAAGCCTCTGATTTCCTCTGGGACTTACTGAAACAGGCAGCTCGCCGAATTCGAGATTTCTGTCTGTGTTTTAACAGCTGCAGCCCGAGCAGGAAAAAAAAAAAATCTTGCTCTAATAGAGCCTGAAATGCCACTTGGCAAATTTTCCTCTATAATAATATGCACATGATTTCGCCATTACTACAGGATTCAGTCCACTTACAGTCACGCTCGGTTCTCCGAGCAGTCAGCAGCCTGCAGTCACGTCTCCCCTGTAGCTCGTCAGCAGCAGGCACACCTCATTAAGAAGCGTCTCTCCGGTGATGCTCCGGTCCCAGTCATCATGTGGAATGTCCGTTCAGCAGCATGCAAACTTGCTGACAAAGTGGCCCTGCGCCGCCGCCTTCATCTTCATCTTCTTTCCAAAAGCGAGAACGAAGGGAGAAGGAACGCAACCCCGATACACTTTAAAAATACCCACGTGCTCATTAAAGTAGTCTCGTGAAATAAAACCAGGAGATAACAGTCACCTAGTTTGGTCGATGTGTCCCTGGATTTCCATTCATTTTACAGCTAGTGTTGAGTGAGAGCACTTTTTATGTAATTCAATTTCTTTATGGCGGTTTTTTATATAATCAAAAGCAGCAAAGTACAGAGTCTCTTTACTCTTCACTCCTCATCCAGAGTTGATAACATTTTTCTACTCGCGTCCTAAACGGACATCCGGTTCCTCTCAAGGGTGCTTTCTCATGTTACTGGTTCGCTCATTATGGACAAGCTTTCGATGATAAGGAACAAAATTGTACGTTCTTTTATAACTGCTTTATCTTTGTAAAGCTGCTTTTCAAATATTTTACATTGCTGGTGAAATCTAGATCTGTACAAGCAATCATTTAAACTATTTAGATTTCACATATATCTTTCTTTGCGTTCCCTTTAGGTAACTACCCCCGTCTACCCAGCTACGGCGGAGCCCCAGGCCCCAGCTACAGCGGCCCCGGACCTGGCATGAGCCTGGGCATGAACGCCAGCAGCCCCATGCACGGCCAGGGCCCAGGACAGCCTTGTGGCTCGATGCCCGCTGCTCGGGGTCCCGCTCAGCCGGGGGGAGGGCGCCCATACCCAGCAGGCTCCAGCGGCGCGGCACCCACGTCTCCCAGCATGCCTCAGTCTGCAGGGCCCGGCATGGGCCCCCCTCCACCAACAGGCATCCGGAAACCCCACGACAGCGGCGCTGCTCCTTCACCACAAAACCCCCACGCACCCGGACCGGCCAGGTAAACACGAAGAACAAAAAATAACATCGAGACTTAAATCCTGCATCCTAAAAAAAAAAATCCACACTGCTACCTAGTGCCCATACTGCATGTTTCTGTAAGTGTCCTGTACAGGAACGGATTAAACCTTCTATCGATAGAATTATCCACCAGTTCTTTTTGTGTTATGAGGTGGTATCAAAAAGTTTCTAGACTAGCACTGTTTACAAGAAAGTACTTTATGTATCTACGTGTACAAACGATCACCTTCAAAATAGTCCCTCTAGATATATATTGTATTGTGTATAAATATTGTGATTATCGGCACACGTCTGTGCTGATCTGTGTGGTGATGATGCTCAGTAAACCTGTGCATTCTATTAGATGTACAACAGTATTATGTTAACGAGGACCTGATTACTGAGGCTGTTTTGCCCTTGCCATCTGCTCCAGGCCTCCATATACGAGGTCCCCTGTGTACCCGGGGGTACGGCCCAACCCTTTTACTCCCCCTCATTTCTCTCAGCCCCATACCATCCTGTACACCAGCGGCCCAGGCCAGCCTCAGCCTCAACCTCAGCCCGAGCCTTATGGGTAGGTGCAGTCAGAGCACTTTAATAAAAGCCTGCCTCCTGTGCTTCAGCGAACCTGCTGCTGCGTCTAACACTAATCTTAATGCTTGCCCACCAGCACCTAGCACGAGTCTAACCTTCCGGTTCACTGGAAAAACCTACCGCCCTGATCTACGCTCTTCTCTGCTTTTAAATGTACGTGGTGTTTAAATGTAGCAGGCAGAACAGCAGCCACGTTTAAGCACTAACCACATGCAAAGTCCACTTCCCTTTTTTTTTTTTTTTCTCTTTCTTTCTTTTTTTTTTTTTTTACTGAACAATAGATTCTTTGGAGTAACAGGAAGTAAAATAGGCTAAACAACAGCCTTGTTTTCAATAATCTGATTTGTTCCTGGAATTAAACGAAACGGGGGTTATTCAAGGGGGTGTGGTCTGTTGCTAAGCAGCATCTAGGCTAGCTTTTAATAGGATCACTTGTGAACTGAAACAAGGCCAGAAAACACGAGGGTATGTTGTGATAAATATATTTAGCGAGATGCATCCTGACATGAGGTGGAGTTACTGTTTTACCACCCTGATATCTCAGGTCATGGACAGTGTTATTACGTCTCGTCCGAGAGTTGCTTACTTTTTCTTTTTTATTAAATTTTACTTGCATTTATTCTCATGATACATGTAAAGCACTGGTGCTGGGGAATGGAAAATCTTCAAAACCTTAAAAACAAGTAGTTTGACTTCTTCAGCTTGTAAATCAGTGTTTGGGGGATTAGTTGTAAATCTACTCTCGAACCCGTGACATTTTAAAAAGTCTGATCATTATCCGACTCGCGAGACCGTCGTTGGTTTATTTTTTTAAATTTTTTTATATATATATATATATATATATATATATATATATATATATATATATATATATATATTACCGAGTTGCATGCAAATGCTTCTAAAAAGTTGGATCTCAAACATTTCCGTCTTCCTCTGTCCGGTTTCGTGGAACCTTCTGTGGTGTAGAAATCGGAATGGTTTGAGGTCATTAACACACTCCACTCTTAAGCCAGGGTTCCTACATATTTTGGAGAAGTATGAGAGGGGGATGGGGTGGGGGTGGGGGGATTTGAACACAGAGTACTGAAAAATATTTGTGCTTCTAAACTGTTGCCGTATTAGTTTAAAAAAAAAAAAACGTTTTTTTTTCTCACACATATATATATATATGTGTGAAACACAGTGGAACCCGGTTATGTCGCCGGCCTAGGGGACGCCAAAAAGCATTGAGATAACCGATGATCGAGATAAACGAAAACCAATATGGCGGCAATATTTTTACGTGCTTGAAATTTCTTTATGTACATAATACGTTATTAAATGAGCATGCACGTGTTTTTGGAGTTACGGACCGCAAGTGTGTGGAGGCGAGGGGCTTAAATAGGAGATGGGATGAGTGAGTGAATGAGAGTCAGGTGTGTGTGATCAGCATGACTGCGAGGAGCTCCGTGTGGGCAGGACATGCAGGGGAGAAGCAGCGGGGTGCTTCGGGGAATGCCACCACCGAAGGGGCCGTGGCAGGGGGATTCCTGACATAACCGACGTTAAGTGGCAAATTTGCCCCTTTTTGTGCTCGAGATATTACGGTTCGGCGACATAAAAAATTGACATAACCGATTAAAAAAATGCTAAGACAAAGCGAGAATTTGGCGGTTCCTCATCAAAAACGTCGACTTAATAGGGTTGGCGAGTTAACCGAGGTCGAGATAAGTGGGTTCGACTGTGTGTGTGTGTGTGTGTGTGTGTGTATATATATATATATATATATTATATATATATATATATATATATATATATATATATATATACAGTGCCCTCCACAATTATTGGCACCCCTGTTTAAGATGTGGTCGTGGACTTCTAAAAATTCTCCTTTTTTTAAAACAACATAGAACCCAAATGCAAAAAAAGAGAAAAATCCAACCTTTCATTTAAGTACATTACTTTGGTGGTAAAAAAATCACACATTTACAAAAAAAAAAAAAACTTGAAATCATGTGTGCCACAATAATTGGCACCCCTAACAATTCCTCTGAAAAATTTTTTTTTTTTTTTTTTTATATATTTTTCTGTAGTTGCTAAGGTTGGTCAGGGTATCTAGGGACTTTTAATTAGTAATTCATGATTTCCTGTTTCCCTGGGGTATAAATATGACGTGAAACAGAGGCCTAATTCTCTTACCTATTTGTCAACATGGCAAAGACAAGAGAACACACCATTCAAGTAAGGCAGATGTGTGTCGACCTTCATAAGTCAGGCAATGGCTACAAGAAAATAGCCACTCGCCTTAACTTGCCGGTATCTACAGTCAGAGGAATCATTAAGAAGTTTAAAACAACTGGAACAGTGACAAACAAGGCTGAAAGAGCTCCTAAGTTTATCTTGCCACAACGCACAGTGAGGAGGAGAAGTAAAAAAATTTCCCAAGCGCACCGTCACAGAATTGCATCAAAGAGTGGCATCTTGGGGTCACAGAGTCTCCAAAACAACCATCAGACGCTCTCTACATGCCAACAAGCTGTTTGGGAGGCATGCAAGGAAAAAGCCTTTTCTCAATAACACTCACAAACGTAAACGTCTGGAGTTTGCTAAGCGGTACTGGGACTTCAACTGGGATCGTGTGCTTTGGTCAGATGAGACTAAGATTGAGCTTTTTGGCAACAAACACTCTAAGTGGGTCTGGCGAATGAGTATGCCGAAAAGCACCTCATGCCCACCGTGAAGTATGGTGGAGGATCTGTGATGCTGTGGGCCTGTTTCTCTTCCAAAGGCCCTGGGAACCTTGTTAGGGTGCATGGCATTATGAACGCTTTGAAGTACCAGGATATTTTAAATAAAAACCTGATGGCCTCTGCCAGAAAGCTGAAGATGGGTCGTCATTGGGTCTTTCAGCAGAATAATGATCCAAAACATGTGGCAAAATCTACACAAAAGTGGTTCAGCAGTCACAAACTCAAGGTCCTCCCATGGCCATCTCAGTCCCCAGACCTCAACCCAATCGAAAACCTGTGGGGCGAGCTAAAGAGAAGAGTGCATAAGAGAGGACCCAGGACACTGGATGATCTAGAAAGATTGTGCAAAGAAGAATGGTCAAAAATCCCTCTCTCTGTGTTCTCCAATCTTGTGAAATGTTATAGGAGGAGATTAAGTGCTGTCTTGTTGGCAAAAGGAGGTTGTACAAAGTATTAACATCAGGGGTGCCAATAATTGTGGCACACATGATTTCAAGTTTTTTTTTTTTTTCCTAAATGTGTGATTTTTTTTTTACCACCAAAGTAATGTACTTAAATAAAAGGTTGGATTTTTCTCTTTTTTTGCATTTGGGTTCTATGTTGTTTAAAAAAAAGGAGAATTTTTAGAAGTCCACGACCACATCTTAAACAGGGGTGCCAATAATTGTGGAGGGCACTGTATATACAGTACAGACCAAAAGTTTGGACACACCTTCTCATTCAAAGAGTCTTCTTTATTTTCATGACTATGAAAATTGTAGATTTACACTGAAGGCATCAAAACTATGAATTAACACGTGGAATTATATACATAACAAAAAAGTGTGAAACAACTGAATATATGTCATATTCTAGGTTCTTCAAAGTAGCCACCTTTGCTTTGATTAGTGCTTTGCACACTCTTGGCATTCTCTTGATGAGCTTCAAGAGGTAGTCACCTGAAATGGTCTTCACTTCACAGGTGTGCCCTGTCAGGTTTACTAAGTGTGATTTCTTGCCTTATAAATGGGGTTGGGACCATCAGTTGTGTTGTGCAGAAGTCAGGTGGATACACAGCTGATAGTCCTACTGAATAGACTGTTAGAATTTGTATTATGGCAAGAAAAAAGCAGCTAAGTACAGAAAAACAAGTGGCCATCATTACTTTAAGAAATGAAGGTCAGTGCGAAAAATTGGGAAAACTTTGAAAGTGTCCCCAAGTGCAGTCACAAAAACCATCAAGCGCTACAAAGAAACTGGCTGACATGCGGACCGCCCCAGGAAAGGAAGACCAAGAGTCACCAGAGGATTAGTTCATCCGAGTCACCAGCCTCAGAAATCGCAGGTTAACAGCAGCTCAGATTAGAGACCAGGTCAATGGCACACAGAGTTCTAGCAGCAGACACATCTCTACAACAACTGTTAAGAGGAGACTGTGTGAATCAGGCCTTCATGGTAGAATATCTGCTAGGAAACCACTGCTTAAGAAAGGCAACACGCAGAAGAGACTTGTTTGGGCTAAAGAACACAAGGAATGGACATTAGACCAGTGGAAATCTGTGCTGTCTGATGAGTCCAAATTTGAGATCTTTGGTTCCAACCACCGTTTCTTTGTGCGACGCAGAAAAGGTGAACGGATGGACTCTACATGCCTGGTTCCCACCGTGAAGCATGGGGGAGGAGGGGTGATGATGTGGGGGTGCTTTGCTGGTGACACTGTTGGGGATTTATTCAAAATTGAAGGCATACTGAACCAGCATGGCTACCACAGCATCTTGCAGCGTTTAGTTGGACCATCATTTATTTTTCAACAGGACAATGACCCCAAACACCTCCAGGCTGTGTAAGGGCTATTTGATCAAGAAAGAGAGTGATGGGGTGCTGCGCCAGATGACCTGGCCTCCACAGTCACCGGACCTGAACCTAATCGAGATGGTTTAGGGGTGAGCTGGACCGCAGAGTGAAGGCAAAAGGGCCAACAAGTGCTAAGCATCTCTGGGAACTCCTTCAAGACTGTTGGTAGACCATTTCAGGTGACTACCTCTTGAAGCTCATCAAGAGAATGCCAAGAGTGTGCAAAGCAGTAATCAAAGCAAAAGGTGGCTACTTTGAAGAACCTACAATATGACACATTTTCAGTTGTTTCACACTTTTTTGTTAATGTTTGTTTTTGTTAATTTATAGTTTTGATGCCTTCAGTGTGACTCTACAATTTTCATAGTCATGAAAATAAAGAAAACTCTTTGAATGAGAAGGTGTGTCCAAACTTTTGGTCTGTACTGTATATATAATCGTCTAAAGCACGGTGCAGCGCCCCCTGTTTGTGCGACTAAACACAAGCGAAACAACAGAGATTGTAACGTAGCGCATGTTATAGTCGAAATGATTATTTCAGATGTGAAACTTTTTAGGGTTGTCTGCATATTTTGAGGCTGGAAAAGTATGGAATTTTGAGTTGAAAAATGTGTCGGAACCCTGTGCTAAGCCAAACTCTGCCTAATCTAGTTTTGCTTCTTGGTATAACCTTACAACCCTCCTGCAGCACATCAGGGCTTATTAGCAGGATTGTGGGCTCTTGTTTGCCTTCTGTAATAACATCTGCTCTTTGTGTCTCGGGGTCTCCAGGTCAGGAGGGTACCCAGGTGGGCCCCCGATGGGCGGGATGGGTCCCGGAGGTTCCTACAACCCACCTCAAAATGCTAACTCGAGCCGGATGAATCTCCAGGGTCCCCCTTACAGCACCATGCCTTTGGGTGAGAATGACAGCGCCACTCTATTCTGTTCTGTTGAAATTCTGTTTGATCTGTGTGTCTTATTAGTGTATGCAGGATTATATATAATGTGAAAGACACCGATTTCTTGACCTTGAAATGTTTTTGCAAAGCAGGCTGCATGTCTGGATCATCACACAGTCATTTCAATAGTGGAGCAGATAAAGATTTTACCTGCTATTCAGAACCTATAGAAATTCAGAATATTTATTTATTTTATTTGATTTTTTTGAGTATTATAAAGATGCTACACAACAGTGGTGTGATTTTGTGTGGGCGTTTTGTGCAGGACCCATGCCCATGGGTCTCGGCGACGGCATGCCTCCCACCGAGCCCAAACAGAGAGCAGAGAAGGAAGAAGGCGGCCTGGCTGTCAAAGAACCGCCCAAAGCAAAGGTAAAAGTAAGTCTCTTATTATTCTCCTCTTTCTCCCGCTCTCAATCTCTTCTTCTCGGCGTAGTCTCTTTGTCCCGTGTCATGATCAGAGACGTATCTGCACTCTGAATGATGGGAATACTCTGCAGCTTTCCACTCTCCGACTTCCCTTTGTTCCCAGCTTGTGGCACGGCTTTAGCTTAACTAAAGGAGTCTGGATTGCTGTTCTGCTTCGAGACCACACACACACACACACACACACACACACTAACCTCCTGAGTTTATAAAGCGTTCTCCGTCTGTACCTGAGGTGTACCAGTGGAGAGTCATGGCTTTACTCAGATGGCTGGAGCTGACCTGCATGTGCACCACTCACACGTCATTCCCAGCAGATCTCAGCTGTGGCATGTACACGTTATTTCTCTGGTAACACGAGTGAAGTCAGAAATCATGGCCATGATGCCTCATGCTGAACAACAGTTAACCCAATAAATGAATAAATAAATGAGACACCGTTTCTTTTCCCAAAAAAAAAAAAAAAAAGTGTCTTTTTTTTTTTTTTTTGTCTATCCCCGGTCTTGTCCCCCCGGTCCTCGAGTAAGAAATATTATTCGGGTATAAGTTGTGTTTGGTTTTGAATCGAGACCCGAGTGTCTGAGGTGTGTAAATATCCTGAACCTGCCGGTGGAAAGACGGCATGGGATTGCAGCAACCTCGAACATGAAGTGCACTTTCGAGCAAACTGTCTTTGTTTCCGCTAATTAAATATATAACAGTACAGCCTACATGCCCTTCTGTCTCATATGTGTATGTTATCAGACTGTTGCACTATTGGTTTTCTTTTTTCAAATATAAAATTGAGTTTGTAGAACAATTTTTCATATAAAAATAAATACTCTTCCTCCACACTGAAACGTCTGAAAATCTAATCAACAAGAACATCAAAAATTCTGACTGACGTTTGTCTTGTAGCTTGTTATTTCCACTCTTTGGAGGTGTTTGTGGTGATTTGACAAAACCTTTTATTTGCATTATAGATCCTAAATAGTAGTAGGCAGGACATGGCTGAATTCTTCACTCTGATTGGTCAGAATGTTGTTTCATTTTCAGTAACACAAGCACTGGCATGTACTTGTATGTTGTTTCTATAGGAACGTCATTACGGATAGAAATATATAGTAGACGATGATTTGGAAGGAGTCTTCAGTGTCAGTGCTTTGTACAAGTCAGGCGTAAATCTGT
Source organism: Silurus lanzhouensis (assembly GCA_039877035.1). Lineage (NCBI taxonomy): Eukaryota > Metazoa > Chordata > Actinopteri > Siluriformes > Siluridae > Silurus > Silurus lanzhouensis. Next base: position 118,158 of record JBCEWE010000352.1, on the reverse strand, counting down.
CAGGACATCTATACAAGTCTCATAGTATTTTTATTAGGGCTGTCAATCGCTTAAAACGTTTAACCGTGCACGATTGTCACAAATTAACGGGATTAATCACACATTTTTATCTCTTGTAAATGTACCTTAAATAATACGTTTTGAATACTCTAAAGGATTCTATGGATTCTTTATGCAAATGAATGTTTATTATTAGTGAAACCAAACAACGTAGAGCATAAAGACAATATTTTGTAAAAGTTTTAAAGCAATGATTGCGTTTTAAATTACACCAAACAGAACTTTTTCTGTTTCCACACGGACGGGTTTAATTGCCGGATGTGTGCATCATGGCGGATTTTGGTGCTTGATTTAAAACTTGGCGCACCAGTAAAACAAATGATTATTGATTTAAAAAAAAAGATTTTGCAGATTTTTTATATATATATATATATATATATATATATATATATATATATATATATATATATATATATATATACACACATTGGTTCACCTGAACCCGTTCAGCAATTTTATTGGTCTAATGTTATGTTGCTCAGTTTTTTGTCTTGAAGTTTGTGAAACCGGGAAAAACCCAGGAAAAATCCATAAATTAGCTGCTTTGTTGTTTAAGCCGCGGGGTTCAAAACGTGGGGGAAAAGTAGCAGTTTATAGTCTGGAAAATACGGTATATGCCTAAGTAATGTGTGTTTGGTAGAAAGTTTTAATCGGGCGTTAGTTAAATCAGTGCTAATTACCAGCTGATAACCAGTACTAATACCTTCTTTGACCTCCACACACTGATCAGAGTCTCTCTGCAGGCTTCTGTTGCTAAATTATAATAAACATCAGCGTGATAGCAGTGTGTCGGAGGGAACAGACCGAAACGTCTGAAAACGTCCATGATTTGTGTAAAATCTCCTAAACAAAACAAAACAAAACAAAAAAAAAACTCCTTTAGAAATAAAACCATAGAGACTAAAAGATGCTTTTTGTAAACGAAAGATGTGGAGTTAAACCGAGTTATGGGGCGTTGGGTTTGTTCTCACTGGAAAGTCAACTTTCGAGATGCATCCAGAACCTTAATTTATAGATTTAAGCTTTAAGGATAAGGAGATATTGCCTAATGTAGATGGTTTCAGTAGGAGATTATTGAGGGCTTTATGACTAAGAACAGATTTTACATATTGAAAATGGAGAAAGTTTTGGGATTGGGCGTTGGTGAAAAGAGAGACAGCGGGGGTAAAGAAAAAAAAACAATCAAGGGAACTTAATGGCATAGGTTTCATCTTTGTTTAACTTCTCTTTGTGTAGTATTTGTCGTTAGTCTGTAATCATTTGTATTGTACTGAAGTGTGGATTAGAAGAGTCATCTCTGAGCTCTCGTTCAGTATTGTACCTGCTGCTGCCTGTAAAATATTCATTTTATCTCGTACACCGTTGTGTAAGTGTGTACAGTGTACACTGACCAGGCATAACATTATCACATTATAACATTATGAGAGGTGAAGTGAATTACACTGATTATCTCTTCATCATGGCACCTGTTCGTGGGTGGGATATTATTAGGCAGCAAGTGAACATTTCGTTTCAAAGTTGGCGCGTCAGAAGCAGGAAAAATGGGCGAGCGTAAGGGTTTGAGTTTGACAAGCGCCAAATTGTGATGGCAAGACGACTGGGTCAGATCATCTCCAAAACCGCAACTCTTGTAGGGTCCCCAAAGTGGTCCAAGGAAAGAACAGCGGTGAACCTAAAGAAGTTAATGATGTTCATTAATAATTAGTAATAGTTAGTCAACACAATATGAAACAGGCGGTCATAAAGTCATGCCTGATCAGTGTATATAAACTCCACACCTTGAACCTGCTGCTTGTGTTCATTTAGCTGGCGTACAAAGGATCCAGTTAAGTCCGTTATTTAGATTTACGGCATCTCATTCGTTCAGCTGAGCAGCTGTGGGGTTAAGGGTCCAGGAGTGGCAGCTTGGTGTGCCTGGGATTTGAGTTTATGATTCAAAGTCTAATGCACTAACCGCTAAGCTACCAAAACTCTCATACCCTCCTCGTTTACATTTTATCGGACGCCACAAACAGACCGATTCAGATTTATGGCGTTTGGCAGACATCATCTCCCCTTATCTTAAGCTCATTTATACAGCCGAGCAGTTGAAGGTTAAGGGCCTTTCTTAGGGGTCCCGAGCTGCCACTTCCTTTAATTGATTTATATTATAACATATTCAACTATTTGCTTGGACTCGAACACGCATGAAAACGAAAGCAAGTAGGCAGTCATGACGTGTAAAGTGGGATTAATTTAATAAATAGCAACACAACAATTAGGCTTCATCCTGTGAGCTCTAATTACAGGTTGCTGATCTGAGACAGGAGGTTTCGAATCAGCAACATGCTGAAACCCCTGCAGGACGCGACCATTTTACAGGTCAATCAGTGTTTTACCCAATGCCATTTGAAGCTTTGCGGCGATACGAGAATAAACTCCATGTGCCATGTGTGAATGCTTGATGATGGATTATGAAGTGAATGATGGTCGCTCGTCCGTCTGTAACACAACCCCGCTGCATGTTGGTGAGCGTTCCTGGAAGCATGCTAGCTCCGCGCCCACCGCTATTTCCACAATATATGGTTTCTAGGCCCCGCACACACCCACCTATCTACCTTTATTTCCACCGAGCTGATTTTCCCCCTCTCCCTGTTTCTCTTTTTTAATTTTTCTTTTGAAAGAGAGTGTGTTGCAAGTTAAGAGTTCATGGTGGTGCATGTTGAGTGTGTCTGAGACAAATAGAAGATTCTCACCTCTGCATTCTTCCTCTAAAAGCCGAGCAGCAAAACAGTTTTAGCACGTGCGCGCGCGCGTGTGTGTGTGTGTGTGTGTGTGTGTGGTGTGAGAGAGAAAGATGGGGAGATGAGGATAAGGAATAAAGGAGAAACATAATCTCCAGCTATCTCTCACCATGTGGTCCTGTTTGTGTGTGTGTGCTTTCCTGGGTGGTTGTGTTGGAATCGTGTGTGTGTGTGTGTGTGTGTGTGCGCGTGCACGCTTGTCCTTCTTTTTTTTCTCCGTGACAGGACAGCTCCAGCTCCCACTGTGTGTCTCAGCCCCCCACCCCGTCTCCCCTGTCCCCCAGTCCTGCTAGTCTGTCCTCTAATCACGGCGATGACAGTGACAGCATTAGCAGTCCAGCCTGGCCAAAGACCCCCACCAGCCCTGTGAGTGCCACAAGCACGTCTACACTTCTCTCTTTCTCTCTCTCTCTTTATGTCTCTATCTTTATTTCCACCTTTCCTTTGCCTTCTTTATCCTGCCTCCATTCTGTTCATGGTCTAAATGTTTTTATTTGTTGTTTTTTTGTCCCCCTCCTGCCTCTCACGTGCACTGCTTATCGCTCCATTGTGATTGGTGTTAATTATTTTATTAATGTGCTCATTGTGTTTTCATCATCATTTCTATGGCATCATATACAGGCTTGTATGCACACGTTACACTAACAATAATCAAACCATATGATATGGTGAAGATGGATATGTATTGGATTTATAGATGGAGTCTCCAGTGTCAGAGCCTTTTATCATTTCGAGGTGGAATCTGTGGCACGGGAAAATCTTGTCCGAGGTTTTGTGCAAATGTGACCGATTTGTGACAAAGGCGGGAACATGAGCTCCACTTTTGCACTGACGAATAATTTCCTGTAGCAACAAAGTGTTATTCCTTAGCACCAATAATTTCAATGATTTGCACATGGCGATGATAAGAACACTGTAAAAAGCTAAAATATTTCAGATGCCCTTGCGGCTTATGTTTATCTCCTTCATACAACTGAACAAATATGGGGTTAAGCGCATTGCTCTGGGGCCCATGAGTTTTGAGATTTGAACTCTCAGCTAGAAGGTGACTGATAGTGGATTTTACTGATAGCTTGGTCGACTCGTATTTGCGCATAATCGATCGATCGACCAATAGTTTTTAAAATTACACTGTAAAAAAAAAAAAAAAACTAAAATTAAACAATCATGTAAATGTGCCAAATAAAATACAAATGAATATAATAATAAAAATAATAATGTAAATAATACATTATAATGAATAAATGTAAAATAGCGCTCTCTGTGCACCGTACACGTTCCAGGCAGCACGCAGTCTTGCATGTAAAAACAAACAGCATGCGACATCAGTGATTTGCCCTGTAGAGGCCGCTCTCGTAATGACGGCGGACCCTTTTAGCCACTCCAGCAACTGACGCAACCCGGAAAAACCGGTATGGATTTTTGCCGATGGTTCTAGAAATCAACTATCGGTGCTGATGAATCGGTCAATCTTTTCTCATAACCTTCAGGTCCTAAGCTACCTGCTGTGCATAAGTGATGAGTAGCACTTCAGTACAAGGACAAAAGTATTGGGATACCCGATTTATTTATTTATTTATTTTATTTTTTTCTTACACCCAAATGTGTCGTTTTGTTCCCACAAAATTGGGAGACAAACAATTGCATAGAATGTCTTTGCTTGCAGTACATTACATTTTCCCTCCACTGGAACTAGTGTTCCAGTGAATCCTATTAGGATGAATGTGAACACTGACTTGCACCCCAGACCTCCTCACTTTATTAACACCCTAGTCACAGAATGAGAATGAACACAGATCTCCACAAAATCTAGTAGAAAATCCTCCCAGAAGAGTGGAGCTTATTACAACAACAAATTGGAACTAAATGTGAAATGGGGATGTTTAAAAAGAACACCAATTTTTATGGTCGGCTGTCCACAGACTTTTGTCTATGAAGTGCAATATTAATAATACAGTAGATCAAGACGTCAAACACAAATTTTCACTCAATGCAACGAAAAGCCGATTAAAGGCATTGAAATGTATTATTGTATCAGGTATACAATGGAATACATTTGTTCTGTAAACAGACCATAGGTTTTTACTTCTACAAGAACATTCGGATATGAATCGTAAAACCCTCTGCTATTGGTTTTGCATCGTTTCCATGATCACCGTGTCTTTACATTTCCATATAAATGAACTGCTAGCTAAATCACTCAATCATTTTTTAACTAGCTTTCATGCCCAGCGCCCATATTCTCCAGTTGCCTAGCAACCGTGTTCCTGTGGCTTTTACTGCTAGAATGGTGAGTGTATCGTGTGTTTCTTCTCATGTTGAAGGAAACTCAAGAGGCGTCTGACTGAAATAAGATTTCTTCCAGCCAATCAGGAACTGTGATTTGACCATAGTTATATGGCACGTGTATATAGATAATGTGTATTCCTGTATTTGTGTCCACCTCTCATGAGAAGAGCCTTTATTTTTGTTTGGTTATTCATCGTGAAAGTTTTACTACTGTTGTAATGCCACGCATCATTATTTAATTTGTGTGTTGTGTAGAAGCCGAACTCGGCCACCATGACAAACGAGAAGATCACACGCCTGTATGAGATGGGGAACGAGCCAGAGAGGAGGACATGGGTGGACCGTTACCTGGTCTTTATGGAGGAGAGGGGCACACCTGTACCCAACCTACCTGCTGTAGGCAAGAAGCCCCTGGACCTGTGTCGCCTCTACCTGTGTGTGCGTGACATCGGAGGTCTGGCCATGGTGGGTGGAGGAAGCCGGTCTGTGTGGAAGTTTTGAGCTTCCAGTATTTCTGCAGTGATTATCAGCTGCAGATCTTGTTCTGAGTCATCTCAGTTTTCTTCACATCCAAGATTTCCGTACATGATTACCCTAGAATATAGAATAGCCATTTGATATAGCTTTGAGCAATGGTAAGCCATGCCTCCTTTCCAGGTAGTAAAAAAATATAGACGCCTCTCCTTTCTATATGGTAGTAGCATATTAAAACCCCTCCTCTTTCACTGGTAGTAAAATAGTAGAAGTGGACCGATAGTGGATTTTACCGATAGCTAGGTTGGATCGTACTTGATAACAAATTAATCAACCGATAGTTTGTAAAATGAATACTGGATAAAAACAACCAAATAAACATCACTCTCCATGTAAAATAGTACTAAACAAAAAGTAAAATTTTTTATAAATAAAAAGTAAAAAAAACCCAAAAAAACACTTCAGATAAACAGCACATTGTATCGGTGATTAGCCTCTAGAGGCCGCTCTAGTACTGCACAAAGCAACCCGGAAAAACTATCGGCAGGGATTTTTGAAGATTTGCAGCAATCAACTCTTGGTGTCGATAAATCAGACGACCACTAATATAGAGGCCCCTTCTCCTTCACTGATATTGATCTATAGTGCCCCCTCCTATTTGACCCCTGTAATTAATCAAAATGTTTAACGGAGCACTGATTTAAAGGGACACACACCTGATGCCTTTTTTTTTTTTTTAATATTCCTTGAATTTTATTGTAGCCTCTCTGTCCCGTGTCCAGGTGAATAAGAATAAGAAGTGGCGCGAGCTCTCCACACTTCTGAACGTGGGAACGTCCAGCAGCTCAGCTAGCTCTCTGAAGAAGCAGTATATCCAGTACCTGTTTGCTTATGAGTGTAAGGTGGAGCGTGGTGAAGAACCTCCACCAGAAGCCTTCATTACTGACAGCAAGAAGCAGCAGCAGGCCAAAATCCAGCCGCCATCGCCGGGTAAGGAGCCTCCTACACGTCTCACCCTCACTGAGATAACAAACAAAACAACAATTAAGCCTTACCATTAAATTCAGTCTGATCCTGAAAAGTAGGGGAAAAAAAAAAAAAACACGTCTTCTGACATTGGTTTTGACCCCGCAAGGAACCAGACTCAAAAGGGAACTCGCGCTCTTCACGCAGACCCGTGTTTGTCGCGACGACGAGGTCACTGTTGCTCTTCCCCCTGCTCTGCCTGCTATCGGATCGTTTGATCTCTAGGATTAGTTTTTGAGTGAGCGATGCATAGCATTTTAAAGTGTGTTATAGCGTGCATAATGTGCAGTCTGCCCTTTAGGCTGATAGATGGTCGAGCGAGGCCGGGGCTCGTCGCTGGCATCCTTTCTCCATCTGCCCTTAAATCAATTTGAGCTGGCTGTGCGAGAGCTAAAAATATCTGACAGGTGATAGTCACGCTGAAAGAGGGAAAGAAAAAGAAAGAAAGGGGGGTGGGGGGGGTGTAGAGGGAGAGCTGTCAAGCAACCAGCTGAAGGATTTCCCTTCCTTCCTCCCTCCATCCCTCCTCTCACTGGTACAAACACACACACAGAGAGAGAGAGAGTGTGTCCAGCCAGAGCTGTCAAACAGCAGGAGGGGGGATTCCCCAGGGAAGATTAATAGGGGGAGGAGTGTGAGATAAACAGAAATGACCTCCGCCTGACCCCCTACATGGCCGACCAGTGAGCCAGCATTTTTTTCTACCCCTCCTTCTCCTCTCCTTTACTCAGACTGAATATGGCATCAAGGGCACTCCAGTTCATGCTCATGAATGTGTGTGTCAGGCCTGTCCTCCTGTAACCCTTCTGAATTGTTTACTTTCAGAGCTCACACACTTTCACTACATGTAATGCTGCAGGGTATTTCTCTGTTTGTTTGTTTTTTTTTTCTTTCAAGCTTTGCCAATTACTCTTCCTGCTCTGTTCACATTTTAATAAAAAAACTAAATGCTAGCATCATAAATTAGGAGTATTTTGAGCAGTCTTTTCTTTATTAATACGAATAATTTACTCATTACAACATGCTGGTGTTCATATAATAATCTTAAAAATAGCATTAAGACTTTATTCGTGAAACCCACAGTATGGAAAAAAGTATTGGGACACCTGACTGAACTTGGAGGCACTCAGTTGTATAAGACGTCTTTGGATGCATTAAATTTTCCCTTCACTTGAACTAGGAGACCCCCCCCGAACCTGTTCCAGCATGACGGTACCACTGTGCACAAAATCAGCTCCATGAAGATATGCTTTACATGGGTTGGAGAGGAAGATCTTGAGTGGCCTGCTATAAAGCTCTGAACTCGAACCCTACTGAATCATTTTGGGGTGAATGTGAACGCTGACTGTACCCCAGGCCTCCTCACCTCACCTACATCAGTACCTGACCTCACTAACACCCTGATGGCTGAATGAATTTCACATAAATCTTCATAATCGAAAAATGGGAATAATGCTGAAATACACGATCAGATGCAATACATCTGTAGGAAGAAACTAGACAGCGAGAACATGAAAAACCTCAGTGCTCAGGACCCACATGCCCTTGGTCCCCCTTCAACCCTGAGGAGATTCTGCATTAAAGCATTTTTATAAAAGGAACTCTCCTCACACAGGTGTAAATAAGTGGTTTCGGTGGATTTATTTACTTTTTCCATTGTATTCCTCACAGTTTTTTTTTTTCTTTCCTGTAGCAAACTCTGGCTCTCTCCAGGGCCCCCAGACTCCTCAGTCTACAGGCAGCAGCTCCATGACCGAGATGCCTGGGGATTTAAAGCCCCCGACACCGTCCTCTACTCCACACAGCCACATGCCCCCTCAGCAAAGTGGCAGGTGGGTAAAATACACTGCAGAATGCTAATGAGCTGGGAAATGAATCTAAATCTCCAGGCGCACAGGGTTGCTGTGGGTTGCTGTAGGTTTCACACCTTAACTATAACTCAGTGTGAACATGGGCATATTGTAGAAAAAAATATATATATTTATATAATGAAATATATCTATGTAATTTATCACATTTTAGCAACCATTTCATTATAATCTTCTCAAGGGACAATACTATAGAAATGAAACATGCCTTAATCCTCCTGGGTATGAAATTCACCAGAGCTGCACAGGATCCTTTTCCACTCCTCCATAATGACATTACGGAGCTGCTGGATACACAGTGCTTCTCCACATTGAGGAACCCCACATGCTAAATAGGGTTCTGCTCTGAAAACATACTTGGGCACTCCATCACCTTCACCTTCCTCAGCATTGCGGTTTTTATCCTGCCGGTGTGTTTGGGGTCATTCTCTGGTTGGAAAACTGCCGTTCGGCCCAGTTTTTGAGGGGAGGGCGTCACGTTCTGTTTCACAATGTCACAGTACACGTTCGACCTTCCGCTTCTGAAACCTCTAAAGTAACGCTGGCATCACTCGTGCGTCTGATTTTTAAAGCTGCTTCTGCACCTGACGCACAGGACGAGGACTCGACTTCTTCGATGGACCTTTGCGAGGTCTGGAAGCCGTTTTGGAAAACCTCTGTATGACCCTGACCACTGTACTGTAACTCAGCCTCAGCTTTGACCATCTTTGTGGAGAACAAGAAGTTCTAATTCTCAACTCCTCAGAGGTCTTTGCCATGAGGTTCCATGTTTAAACATCCAGTGGTCAGTGTGAGAGAATTGTACCCAAAGCACCAAATTTTAACTGCTCTAATACAAGATACACAAATTTGTATGGTCGTGTCAAGCAGACACAAACAAAAGTGGGACTGTTCTCACTTTCCTTGCCGGTTATTTAGACAATAATGGCTGTATGTTGAGTTGAGTACATCTGCTATTCTGCAGTACTGCTCTACAAGCTGCACATTGACTACACTAAAATATATCCAAGTTTCATTTCTATTGTATTGTCCTTGAGAAGAAATACTACAATGGTTGAGATACTGTATATTTCATTATATATGAAAAATGAAATCAGATAGATAGATAGATAGATATTATCCTGAGTTATGATGGTTAGACTTACGTTTTTTCAGTCTTACGATGACGATTTGATAAAATTGTACAAAAATGTACGTTTTGCACAGCAGGGAAATGTAATGGCGTATGCGCCGCCCTCCACTGACCCACATATAGTTACACATTGTAAATTGCACTGTTTTGTTAAATAATGCACTGTAATTTGTTAATACTACTCCATACTGAGCACCATTCTTCAAGACTCCTGGGTAGGCTAGGTCATGTCCCCACTCACCATATTTTCAAGTTACAATGGGTTCATTGGAACGCATCTATATTGAAAGTTGGGGACCACCTGTAGTTACATTAGTTATGTTTGGGCAAATTATCTGGTCAGAAATTGGTCCATTGTGCAAAACAAGGTTAGGAACCACTGCTCCAGATGTAGTTTCTGAGCCAACTGTGTAGCTGTGAGTTTCCTTCTAACACTGATGTTTGTTGAACATCCCATTACAGATTTTGTCCTCTTTTTGCTCTCATTATAACAGTCAAGCCTTTTGTAGCAGATTTGGAGTATAGAATCTGGTTAGGGTCTGTGCAGGCCAATTTGGGTCTTGTTTACATGGAACTCGCTTTTTGTCCATTGTCATGGTGGAGCAGCTTTTGGAATTTCTAATGAAATTAAATAATTTTACATTGGACGTGGACATTCTGTGCTTCCAAGTTTGTGGCAACGGTCTGGGAAAGAATCGTCTATTGATGTGTGATGGTCAGGTGTCCACATACTTTCCAGTGTACCACTGTCTAGGAACCGTATTCAGAAATCATCACAATCTCCGTTCACTTCTCTGACTTGATCTTCTCTGGTTCTTGTACTCATTTGTTTTTGTCCCACCATCTTATGCACCAATGGCATACACGTTTATTTCAATTCGTCTATTGATCCCAGTCTTTCTTAACCTTTATTTACAGAAACAGTGGCGTCAACTTGCAGGATCCGTTCTCCGACAGCAGCGATCCAGCTTTCCAAAAGCGAGCCAACGTCCCACCTGGTATGATGTACCAGCAGGGAGGAGGGGGCATGGAGGCACGAATGCAATATGATGCCAATAAGGAGCCCTATGGAGGTCAAAGGAAAGGTGAGGCAGTGTAGCAACTGTGTCATAAATAAAGAAAAACTTTTCTTCCTGTTCTCATCGCTGCTTTCTCACCATGTTGTGTTGCTGTATATACATTAGCAGAGTCTCCTCTCCAGCTGTAGCGGTTTATGATGGTGATTTGCTAGGCAGCTCTGCCCCCTAGTGTCCGCTTTGTGGCATAGCTACTAGTGTCATTTATCTAGCACCATTTTTCCTCGATAAATGACAGCTCTTAGGTAAATTAGTGCCCAGCCTTTATAACTGTAAACTGTTAAGTGTATTCATGAGCTATTTGAGGGTACTTTATCATTCAATGTTCAGTGTAATTCTGCCCCAAATATCACTATAGACAATGATTACTCACAGAGGGAAAACACCATGTAATCTCAACTGCTGTGTCCTTTCTAAGGCTGCAAGTGTTCTACCAATTATTCCTTCGTTTAATTCAGTAATCAGATAAAAAAAGTACTTTTTTTTTTAAAGAGCAAAACTAAATGTACAAATATATAAGAAACAGTTAACAGGAGCATAACAGGTTTTGGTCTCCGTGTCTACCTGTATCCTAAACTACAGCTGGTTAAAGGCTCACTAACAACACATTTTCAAAAAGTTACTCACATTCTTTTTCAAATGTATCATTATATATTTAACCAATGAGATATATAAGGCTAGATTAAGATCGAATGATAAGAATTTAAAGCCCGGTAGGCTTTTGAGCACTGGCCGGATTTGTTTGTGTTTTTTGGCCGATCCTGCCGGCAGAGCTTGTTGGCGAGAGAGAGAACTCCAATCGGTTGTTTAGTTTAGTAAATAATTACACGAGAGAAAAACAGAGCACACTTGTTGTCTTTGAAATGAACTTAGAAATGATTGAGACAGGTGTAAACGCTGCTTGCTTTATTTATTCACAGTTCTAGCTCTTCTGGTTTTCTCAAATACAAACTATTGACATCTGCTGGTATTAGAAAGTTATGTTCTCTCATGTAAACGCAGAACGTACACGTGCCAATGCCGATATTTAAATATGCCAAAAATCCGCCAGTCAGCCTCTAATGATGAACGTCTTTGAGTTTTATGTTTCTAAAAGATTGGCTTCCTGTTTTAAGCCACAAGTCTGCAAAGCCAGCGGTAATATTTTGCATGTGGAAAATGAGCATTTTAGTTTTTAAAACTTTAAACGTGTATATCTTTGAAGGTGGCAGCGACTCATTCATGCCAGGGCCAATGCCCAACAGTGGCATGCAGGACATGTACCCACGAGGACCCCAGGGCATGGGAATGAGAACTCAGTACCCATACAGTCAAGGCTTTGAGCGAAGGTCGGTAATATTACACACTAAGCTACTGGACCATTTGATTTTCGTCTGAGTCCAGCTTCATATTTTTTGCCTTGTCTTCATCAGGCCTGATCAAGCCATGGGCCCAGATGGTGGAATGGTGCCTCCTGGAAATCAAAACATTATGCCTTCCAACAGTGATCCGAACATGTATCATGGCAATAGATTCCCATCACAACAGAGGTAAGAATTACTAGGCTTTATCTCTGTAAAGCTGCTTTGAGACAATGTCTGTTGTTAGAAGAGCTGTTCAGGTAGTCTAGGACATGTCTCGATTTACGATATTGTCAAGTTATGATGTGGTCATCAGAAGGCATCGTAAGTCGAGACCACCTGTACAAATAAAAATGAATTGAATTATGAATGGCTGAACGATGTGCGTTCTTTATTTAGGCATGGTCATGATGGTTATGGACAGCAGTATCCTCAAGGCATGCAGTATGGCACACATGGAATGTACCCACAGCCACAGGTGAGTCTGCAGCGTTTATAATTACTACTAGTCAGTATTTATCAAATACTCCATTTTCTGGACCACAAGTTGCATTTAGTATCAATTTAACTTTTTGTAAAGGGGCAGGTTGTGAAGTTTTCTCAAGGCAAGTTATATTCAGTCTGGCTATTTTGGGAAAATGTCCTGAAAAGCTCTTCTGTTGCTCTTTAGGGCTATAAGAGACCTGGTGAAGGGATGTATGTGCCTCCCACAAAACGACATGAGGGGGAATCTTATGGCATGCAGTTCAGTGGCCAGCAGCCAGATATGTACGGGCAGTATGGTGGATTTCCAGAGCGAAGACCTATGCAGGGGCAGTTCCCATACCCATATAACCGTGAACGCATGCAGCATGGGGGACAGGGACCTCCTCAGCATGGCATGATGGGTGGAGGACCATCCTCCACTCCCAGTGGAGGCCCCCCTCAAGGTAACATGTGGCACCCAAGGACCGACATGGGTTACCCTTACCCCAGCAGACAAGGCCATGGGCCATACCCCTCCATGAGTCGTGCAGATGACCCTGAGGGCAGGCCAAATCAGGACAGTCAGTGGACAAATCACCCGGGTCAGCGTCAGTCGCCTTATCCTTCTCAGTCTTCTGCAAGCTCCATGCCACCTATCACAAACCGCCAGCCTCCGTCCTCTTACCAGTCTCCTCCAGCCATGCCGAATCACATCGCCCGTGCACCAAGTCCAGCACCTTTTCCCAAACCCATGGGAGGTTCTATGTCCCCCAATAAAACACATTTGATGGCACCAACAAAGATGCCAAAACCAGGGGTTCCCGGGTCTATGCCAGGCTCTCAGACTGGTGGGGTTCCCGGGCAAGGCCTCCCCCCCACACACCGGGAAATCAGCTTTCCACTGGATTCCGTTGAGGCTACACAGCCTCAGGTAAAGCCTCGCCGAAGATTAACCTCCAAAGACATCGGTAAGTGACTTGCTGGATATAAAAAATAATAGCTATGTTTCTTACAGAAGTAAAATTTTCCCCTCTGTACGAGGGCAAATTTTTTTACTAAAAGTATTGTAGTTTGTAGCATTGATACAGCACAAAATTGTCTTTTCCTTGTAGGGACACCAGAGGCCTGGCGTGTGATGATGTCTCTGAAGTCTGGTCTGCTAGCAGAGAGCACTTGGGCTTTGGACACCATAAACATTCTGCTATATGACGATAATACAGTGTCATCTTTTACCTTGTCGCAGGTAAGTTGCCAAAGTTAGCGCTTGAATAGTTACTCCTTAATTAAACAAATTGGTCAAAGTGTGGTATACCTTTGTCCTCTAGTTGCCAGGTTTCTTGGAACTGATAGTCGAATATTTCAGAAGATGCTTGATTGAGATCTTTGGAATCCTGGAAGAATATGAAGTGGGTACCGAAGGCCAAAAGACACTTCTCGGCCCTCTCCCAGATCCAGCAGAAAAAGAGAAATTGGACCATCAGGAACAAGCCAGTTCAAATACTGAGCAAGTAGACAAGAAGCCGGAAGCAGTGTCCCAAAAGTGTGCCACCAGCATCACATCTGGAGCGGACGCCCTTGAGACAAAGCCAGAAGTGAAAGTCGAGCAGGAGAAGGACGGACAAAAAGAAGACTGTCCTTCCACAGAACCCAGGCCTAAACAAGCTAGCAAGTATGACAGAGTGCCAGTAAAAGTGGAAGAGCAAGAGGCAATCGCAGACCTAGTGGAAGACCGATCAGAACAGCTGGGCTTGGCTGGAGAGTTTACCAGTGGGCTGCTTCACTGGAAGGCTGGCGGAGGAGATTCCACCGCCCACATCCAGACCTTCTTTGACAGAAAATACGGGGAGACAGAAGCTAAACCAGTAAAGACCAGTACAGACCTTGAGGAGTTTAGAGAACGAGACATCAATGATTCCAGTCAGGAGGAATTATCTCATAAGCAAGACCAGGATGTTCCAGATAAGAGTCTGACAGCCACAGGAGATGATCCCGGATCTCCGGCAGAGAGCGGGGCTAAAGAAACCACCTCGCAGAGCAGGAAGAATCCATGCAGTATTGCCCAGCTCGAAGATGAACCACGTTGCTGGGACGAGGCACCACTGTCCACAGCCGAGGACTGGCAGGATGAAGTGGCTAAACGCTGCATATGCATTTCCAACATAGTCCGTGGCCTGTCCTTTGTCCCAGGTAATGACACCGACATGGCGCGGCATCCAGGGCTGGTACTTATACTTGGCAAGTTGGTCCTTTTGCACCATGAACACCCAAAGAGGAAGAGGACACCCCTTACCTACCAGCGTGAAGAGGAAAGGAGTCTGGCTTGTAGCAAGGATGAGTGGTGGTGGGACTGCCTTGGTGCTTTGCACGAGAACACCTTGGTGACCTTGGCCAACATTTCGGGGCAGCTCGATCTGTCGATCTACCCTGAGAGCATCTGCTTACCCATCCTGGATGGCCTTTTGCACTGGATGGTCTGCCCGTCAGCCGAGGCCCAGGACCCTTTCTGCACAGCCAGTGGCTTCTCTTCTCTCACACCGCAGAGGCTGGTGCTGGAATGCTTGTGCAAGCTGAGTATCCAGGACTGTAACGTGGACCTGCTGTTAGCAACGCCACCTTTCAGCCGCCAGGAGCGCCTCTTCACGACGTTAATGCGTCACGTGGGCGAACGGAAGAGCCAGGTGTGTCGAGAGATGGCCGTGGCCGTCCTTGCCAACCTAGCGCAGGGAGATCCCGTGGCCGCACGTGCCATTGCACTTCAGAAGGGCAGCATCGGGACCCTGATAGGGTTTTTAGAGGACAGTCTCGCCATGGCACAGTTTCAGCAGAGCCCTCATAGCCTGCTGCATGCAGGGCATCCGAGCCACCCCGAGCCACCCAGCATCAACATGATGTGCCGGGCTGCTAAAGCTTTAATGGCGATCGCTCAGGTTGAGGAGAACCGGCCAGAGTTCGTGTTGTACGAGAGCCGCCTGCTGGACATCACCCTGTCGTCCGTGCTGAACTCTGGCGTGGCAGCCATTTTGTGCGAGGTTCTGTTTAAGCTGGGTCGATCGTGACACGAGCCTGGCAGCCCTGAAAATCAGTGGGACAAGCCACACAGATCGAGATCGTCTGTGTTATATTTTTATTTAAATAAAACGAAAAAGACAAAAAATGTTTTTACTTAAACGGTTATATAGAGAATATATATAGCTCCTCTACCCCCTTCTTTTTTCATTTTGGATTTTTAAATGATTTTAATACAAATATTTAATATTTCATGGTGTTTTCTATTTTTTTTTTTGTTACTTTTTTGTTCTGTTTCAACCAAAGTTGGCATCTGATAGATACTGTATTAGTTAAAAAAAAAAATTGCTCTTAAGATTTTATTTTCATCGTTTGTGGCTGTTTCAGGTGGGACTATGTTTATTTGGGGATGCACATTTATTTAAAAATTGTGAGATGTGTTGTAGATAGAACTTCTCTTGCAATGTGTTAAAAAACAAAACAAAACTAAAAAAAAAAAACATTGATTTACTCAAGATTATACATGTATCCAGCTCTATAAAGCATTGTGCAATAGGGAATAGATGGCTTGTTGGAGGGATTACCAAATGTGAATGACTCTTTACCACAGGCAATATTCAAATCTGATAACCAGTATTGCACTGCGCAACCACACCAGTATGTGAGGGTAAAGTGAGAGCTGTTCTTTTTTGTTCGTTTTTTTTATTTCTTACTCTCTTCCACCAGTATGACCACAGGATCAACAGTCAAAACTATAAAGCGCTTGTTACCACTTCTCTTCATTCATTACAGGCTGATTTGTTTGTGTGTGTGTGTATATACGTATGTATATACACACACAGTTGTATATTAAACAGGCCCCTTTTCACTTTTTATTTCTCCAAGAGACGTGGTATTCTACAGAGTGATGATAGTCAATGCTAATTATTATCAACCTGAAAATGAAATTTTATTTGCCATCGTCCATTGTGTAGGACGTCCCTGCGTGGACTGTTACTGCACGAGTCTGTAAACCAGATAGGAGCAGTTCCCTCAAATGGGCTTGGATGTCTGTTTTGGTTTTTTTTTTTTTTTTTTTTTTTAAAAGTAAATGTGACAGGCTCATCAAAACAAAAAGTCACTCAGTGTAAACTCAAATCCACGAAATTTGATCCCAAATAATGACGAGCAACAAATCTAATGAGAATTAACTCTGTGAACGCTTTTTTTTTTCTTTATGCTACATGTTCCACATGTTAAAGTAAATGTACATGAAATCTGGTTGAGCATTGTGAACCTTGTTTTTGGGGTGTGTTGTTATTTCGGAAGTGTTCAAAAATAGGGATGAAAAGGGCCAGAAACTTTCCGTTAAAATGCCAAAACTTTCTATAGGAACATCGAGATATATCAAAGATGGGAAAAAAAATGTGGGGAAATTATTCTATAAACCATCATATACAAACAAACATTGTTTGGTTATAAGCTGACATGCAAGCAAACTATTACTTTGATTTAATTGTTAGTATAATTTATAACAATTTAGTATAAATAGAAAGTTTTAAACAAATATGCGAGTTCTCCAAGATTGAAATTTACATTATTTATTTTGCATGACTTTGCATTCAAATATTACATAAAGAATCAGATGTGCTGGAAAGAGAGATCAATTGACCTTTGAATGTCTAGAACTTTGAAATAGTAAAAACACAACAGCAGCACAATATTCCTAGATAACTGGCGCTAGTCATGAAATCCATGTGCTCAGACGCCGCTGCTCAGTGTTTCAGTCGGCTTGATGTTAATTACATTTCTGGGAGCAGTGTCACATGCTGTGTTCCATGCTCTTCCCCAAACAGCCTGATTGAGTCTTCCAAATAATATTTTCTGGGAAAAAGTTTTGTGTAAGACCAATTTAAGACGAGACAAACCGCCATTTTAATTCGCATTTAAAGCATTTTGCAAACACTAATCCATTTTGTTTAAGCCTCAGCAACCTGACAGAAGAAAGCAACAATGTGATAATTCTACATTGTGAATAATTATATATATATATATATATACACACATACACACACCTCAACTGATTTTACCGATAACTAGGTTGGATTGTAGTCACCGATATATGTTCAACTGAATTTTTTAAACGGATACTTGATGAAACAACAAACATAACCCATGTAAAATAATCATGTAAATGTGCTAAATGAAATAAAAATGGCAGTTAATATTGTATAAATAATATTAATAAAACAAAAAAAAGTTGGATCCAATCAATAAATGAAAAAAGACAAACAGCAAATGGCATCAGAGACTTGCCTATAGAGGCTGCTCTTGTACTGTATAACACAACCCAGAAAAACTATTGGTGTGGATATTTGCCAGAAAGTAATAGATTTTTAGATCCAGCAATCAACTATCGGTGCTGATTAATCGGTCGACCTCTAATATGTATGTGTGGGTAAAACCCTTCCCCGCCCCCTCCCATGCAAGAGGTATAGAAAAGTCAATCCCACCCATTAGATAAGACCTGCAATCATTCAGTCAAACAAAATTTACTTTATTACATTTATTTAATGTATATTTAACATTATACAAAAAATATTTTTTGACATTTGTAAAGGATCATTTATAAATATTATTTAGGTTAGATTAGCATTTTGGTTTGCACTGGTGCTTCATGCTACCATTTTTCTTTAACTAGCAACACACTTTTCATAAACTATCTGCCCAAGTTTGTGGACACCTGACCAGCGCATTCATATGTGGTTTGTTTTCAAACTTCTATCACTTACAATTGTACAGAATCATAATTTCTCTTTACTAAAACAAAGAGACTCAAACCTGTTGATGATGTCCTTGTGCACAAAGCCAGCTCCATGAAGACATCCTGCACAGAGCCCTGACTTCGACCCTACTAAACACCTTTGGGCTGGAACGCAGACTACACCCCAGACCTCTTCACCTTGCTGAATGAACAAAACCATTCATGAAGAGCGGTGGGTATTATAACTTATTTATACATACTTTTGGCCGCAAAGTGTATTTTTTTCATTTTACTATATTGCCGGAAGATACAGTATCACACAAAAGTAAATACACCCCTCACATTTCAGCCACCATTTTTTTATTATTTCTTCTCTACAGACAATACTATAGAAATAAAACTTGGATATATTTAGATTAGTCAATGTGCAGCTTTATAGCAGTACAGATTTACTGTCCTCTAAAAATAACACAGCCAATATTGTCTAAATAACTGGCAACAAAAGAACAGCTGTATATAGTGTAACTAAAGCCATTGAACATGTTCATGGTTTTGTCTGCTTGACAGGGCCATATCAATTTGTGTATCTTGTATTAGAGCAGTTAGAATAGGGTACTTTAAGTACTATTCTCTCATCCAACATCCAGCAGCTCTGTGATGTCATTATGAAGGATGGAGAAGGATCCCAGCAACAACCTGTGCAGCTCTGGTGAATTTTATACCCAGGAGGATTGAAGCAGTGCTGGATAAAAATGGAGCGCACTAAATATTGACACTTTGGACACAGTTTTTACATGTTTACTTTGGGTGTACTTATTTTGTTGCCAGTTATTTTGACAACAATGGCTGTATGTTGAGTAAATCTGTACTGCTGTACAAGCTGCACGTTGACTACTCTAAATAAATCCTAATTTATTTTGTATAGTTTTGTTTCTTGAAGAGAGTACTCACTTTTGTGGGATACTGTATATCCAGCAGCATTCACAAATTTTTTTTTATCAAATGGGCTCCAAACTCCTTAAGCCAATCTAAAAGCTCCTCTACCAAATGGCAAAAGTTTAGCAGAACGTCCTTTGACCCCGGAGCGTCGACGTCAGAAGTCTTAATATTCTTGTTCTCTCGCACACAGTGTAGTGAAGCCTGAAAGGGACTGCTTTTTTTTCTCCAGACTGATTCAAGATCATCAATAAAGTCAGTCCCTAGAACATCCTTCCACTGTTTACCATAAGAAACTCGATTCTCATCTGACCTAGCAGTCCTTCACAGGTCGTCTATCCAGTGAGAAAACCTGTAAATCCCTTTAACTGCACATCAATTGGACTTGAACAGCGAGTCCCAGTCGAAAGCCCCTGCGCTCGGCTTGGAGTCTGCGTTTTTCGGGATGGCAGGGAACAGGGATTGCATTTTCTGTCGAAATTCCACCAACTGCAACAGAAGCATTGAGCTGTGATTCAAACACTCAGCAATGATTAGGAAAACCAAAAGTCACACACACACTTACACTGTGGACCCCTAGAGCTTTCCACACTGTGAAGGTGAGAAGTCCGACTCCACACCAGGCATACAGAGAACCCCATCCGAGGGCACGCAGGGCTAACGACGCACCGCTCTCGGGCACCGCCGCCGTGCCCACGACACCCTGAACACACATACACAGCTGCAGTCACATCACCTTCTACAAATCAGAATACTGGATTTAAAGGGTGCAACTGGACACAATTCATTTAAATCTGCAGAAGAAACCTGGTCAGACCCGTTAATGACTATAGGTATGCAACATTAATGGCTTTCTAATGGTAAATGTCTGAATAAGGTTTATGCTGCATTTCTCAAAAAAAAAAAAAAGCCCACAAAGCCTAATATCTTCACCTCCAGGTAGAAAAATCCACAGAAAACAGTTTTGCTATTAATGATGAACGTGATTTTTTTTATTTTTTTTTTTGTCCTTCAGTTCGTTTCGTTCCTTTGATCAAAATCAAAATCGTTTCATGTTACATTTTCAATGAGCAGATCCCCCAACACGTCTCCATACACAAACTGTGACTAAAGTTCAAATCATTTATATATATACAGTACAGACCAAAAGTTTGGACACACCTTCTCATTCAAAGAGTTTTCTTTATTTTCACGACTATGAAAATTGTAGATTCACACTGAAGGCATCAAAACTATGAATTAACACATGTGGAATTATATATGGAATTATATACATAACAAAAAAGTGTGAAACAACTGAAAAATGTCATATTCTAGGTTCTTCAAAGTAGCCACCTTTTGCTTTGATTACTGCTTTGCACACTCTTGGCATTCTCTTGATGAGCTTCAAAAGGTAGTCACCTGAAATGGTCTTCCAACAGTCTTGAAGGAGGTCCCCGAGAGATGCTTGGCACTTGTTGGCTCTTTTGCCTTCACTCTGCGGTCCAGCTCACCCCTAAACCATCTCGATTGGGTTCAGGTCCGGTGACTGTGGAGGTCAGGTCATCTGGCGCAGCACCACATCACTCTCCTTCTTGGTCAAATAGCCCTTGATGCCTTCAGTGTGACTCTACAATTTTCATAGTCATGAAAATAAAGAAAACTCTTTGAATGAGAAGGTGTGTCCAAACTTTTGGTCTGTACTGTATATATAACTGCATAGTGCATAAGGGAGTCATGGGACAAAAGAACGGACGACTCGGACCAGAGGACCGACCTAAGATTTAGCTATGCTTCGATCGTTCGAAAATGAACAAATCACTCTTTGAGACGACTCGTTCTTCTGAGTCACTTAAAAAATTTAGTTGAAAATGAACCGATCAGTTCATGAACCGTTCATGACTGATCAGTCATTAGCTCCTATTCAAAGATTTAATCATGATATATTGATCATATATACGAGTTTGTTTTTTCGATCAGTCAAAGTACAGGCAGATTCCGCTGTTCAATCTGTAACACTGACTCTAAAGCGCACTGTATTTAGAAAAGAAACGCACTGTGGACACCTGACCTTCAGATTTATATGTTTCATGAGTTTTGTGTTCACTCAGCTACAGGGGTGTTGGTAAAGTCAGGTACTGATGTGAGGTGAGGTGAGGTGAGGTGGTCTGGGCTGCAATCAGTGTTCACCTTCATCAAAATGGTGTTTGATATGATTAAATCAGAGCTCTATAGCAGAAGATTCACTCCAAACCATGTAACGAATATACTAATGGAGCAGACATTGTCCTGCTGGAACAGGTTCGAGTGAAAGGAAAATTCTTTCTACCAAATCTAAAGACATTCCCTACAATGGTCTGCCTTCAACATGGTGTGAAGGAAATCCTTGTTTTTTCATCAGGAACATTAACGCGAGTTAAAATCCGAGTCCCTCAGGAACATATTAGGTGGCAGACCGCAAATTTGTTTAGTCTCCACCTCACACTTTGAGAGCAATTTTGCATATCGAGTGAATGAATGAATAAATAAAGGATGGAAGGAACGAAATCATTTATGAATAAAACAATGAATGAATGAATAAATATCCTGTGTTTCTTTAATGCAGACGTCTGCTAAAGTCTGCTGAATTTAAGTAGAACAGTGACATAGAACATATCATTAGAAAATTAAATTATTGTGAAAGATTCTCACGTACACAATGTAATTTGGGTCTATTTAATCGATCACTCAATTGAATCAACGATTTATACCAAATAAATAAATGGATTGCATTAATTTCAATTATTCTATTGTTTTTTTCAGCCAATGTGTTATCTGTGTGGGGGTCCACAGTGTCTCCTTGTTTTATGTATCCAAAACATCCCAGGTAAGTGATATATGGGATATAAGAGAAGGATGTAGGAAAGATGCTCAGGGTGTATTTACAGATTGTACATTTCTTGAAGGTCAGTGTGGATTCAATGTCTGTGCCGCTTTTCGTCCTAATCGTGTTTCTTGTTTTCTTCTCTAGGACCTTCAGAAATAGGACTGTATAATGCAATAAGTAAGGAAAGTGAGTTAAGTGAAGTTAATTAGCTGCGGGCTTAAGTGACCCCATCGTGCCGGCTCTGTGTGAGAGAGAGAGAGAGAGAGAGAGAGAGAGAGAGAGAGAGAGAGAGAGAGAGAGAGAGAGAAGAGAGAGACTGTCTCGCTTTCGGAGTCGGATAATCGGGTTAAAAGAAAACCCAGAGCGCCCGAATCATCTGTGACGCTCGCAGGACTTCACACACAATAAATCCAATTGTGGCTCTGAAAAAAAACACACGTGGCTGAAGTTGTGCGTTTGCACAGAAAAATGGGATTTAAAAATAGAACACCTGTGACAAAAGACAGCACTGTTCCTCAGTAAACTCACTAATTTGCAGATTTTCTACAACGTCCCGTTTGGAAAATAAACACACGAGACAACAAAATAGCTTTGATGAATAGGAGTTTACCAAAGACGAAATAAACAAAAACAGCTCATGGAATCACATGAAACCAATACACACTGATCAGCCATAACATTAAACCCACCTGCTTAACAGCGCAGACCATTCAGGCATGGACTCTTCAACATCTCTGAGAGTGTGCTGTATCTGCCACCAAAATGTTAACATTTGATTCTCCAGGTCTGGTTATAAAGAGTGGCACAGGGAAAGGGGACATTTTGGAGGTATTAGTTGTAGCCGTGGGGGCGCACGGTTTTCTTATCGAACTCAGTGGATTGTTGTTGTAATTGGGTTTTTTTTGCTAATTATTAAATGTGTGATTTCACCATACATGAACCTCTGCAGTGGAATTTTTTGACCACAATTGCCAGTGCCCCAAGTTCGCCAACTCCTAGCTCCAAAATGTCTCCTAGCACCAACCTGCATTTTCCAGGTGGATCAGTGATGCACTGTGTGTTCTGACTCCTTTCTACCATAGCCAACATTTTCAGCTATTTGGGCTACAGAAGTTTATCTGTAGGCATGGACCCAATGAGTCTTCACTTGTCAATTTTCTGACCTCGAGCCTCTGGATGGAGTTCAAATAGAGACACTGTGCTTTCTGGGGATGGTTCCACATCAACAGCCTAAAGATCCATGGAATTACAGAGCAACACAAGAACTGTAAACATGGATTTGGACTGTAAATATCAACAGTCAGCTACAATAACTCAGTACTACAGGTTGCAATTATGCACCTACAACAATATGATGGAACTGCAATAAATGGAATGCCACCCAGATGAGGATGGGGGTTCCTTTTAGGTCTGGTTCCCCTCAAGGTTTCTTCCTCTTGCCATCTCTGGGAGTTTTTGCTTGCCACAGTCACCACTGGCTCACTCATTAGGGACAAACTTAGACATTCTTTTTATAACCGCATCATCTCTGTAAAGCTGCTTTGAGACAATGTGCAGTGATAAAAGTGAAAATCAAAATAAATGGAAATTTCAGGAACTGCCTAAAATATGCCACTTCCTGACCAGGTGCCGCAAACAAGATAATCTACATATTATTTACTTTAACTGAAAGTAGTTTTCACGCTTTGCCTAGTCAGTGCATAGTATGTAGTTACCATTCACACCTTATTAAACCAATCAGGGCTCTTCTTCTTAGCCAAAGCGAGGGTCGAGCCGAATCCAGCAATCATTCCTGCGGTGGCTACGGTCGTCAGAAATGCTCCACCTGGAAAAGAGAAAGGAGATGATGAGTGTAACAAAACAGTGTGGGATTGTGACTGATGATATTCCTGAATTCCACAAAATGTACTGCAATGTATTAAGTAGTAATAGCAATAATAGTAATATATCCCGGCTTGATAATCGGTTTGGTTCAGAGCACAGGGTCAGCGATGTTTAACACGATTCTATTCTACAGATACAAGACTATAGCTACCTAATGAAACCACTACATTCTCAAACAGCACTGGTTCTCATTCCACACACTACAGCAAGAAGGACTTCACTGGGAGAAGGTTCTTTGTGGTGTAGTTTTGGGTTTTTTTGCTTCATTTGAGTCCTTCATTATTATAAGAACATCCTCTCTGTGTAGTTCATGTCTTCAGTATTCATATTATTGAACTTTGAGAAACAAATTAGGTGTCAGGAACTCCAGGAGTACAGAGTCAACCACAAGAACTGTGATTTTTTTATTATTTTTATTGATCAAAAATCCAACCCATCATTATTATAGCTATTATATTTATTAATAAGTTCTTGTGTTGTGTCACAAACCACAGACAATTTGGACCTAATGTGCTCAATACATCTGAATTAAATAATAACACTAATTAGTATGGTCCACTTTTAAATAACGAACCCATATTACAATAATCTAAGTGTTCGTAAATTAATAGGAATTATTACCTGTAGATTAATTGTACAGATTATAAAGGTTAGAAGAAGCACTATTGTAAAGAATGTGGGATTTAACTAGCCTGTGCACCTCCAACATAAATTAGCTGTCTAGCTCGATGCCACCGACATTGTATAATATAATTTACCGCTATATTCCTGCTCCTCTTGCGCGTTTAAACATTTTAATAGTCACCTTTTAACACTTGTAATTTAGCCTCTTTCACGCTCTTATCCCCAGCAGGTGTGCTGACATTCAGATCCTCGGCTGCCATCTTGTCCGTGTCGCTGTAATAGAAGACCGGGTGGAAACAAGGCGGAACTTTTGTCTCGAGACAAGTTCCGGCTACTGCTCCCAGTGCACTTTAGAGGGAAATAAATAGAGTTGATGCAATAAATAATAAAAATTATATAAATGATATAAACATACAATAGCCAGAATGTAAAATAAATCTTAAAATGATTTATATTCCCTATAGATTTGAATGCTTTTTAAATAATAATAATTATTTATTATTATTATACACTGTTTATAAAAGGACGTCTATTAAATTTCATGTATATAAACTCATCTAAAAATATTAAATAAAAAAACAGTTATTTTGAAGCAGCAAATTTATTTCTAATTAACATTATTAGAAAAAACAGTAGTATTTTAATGTAAAAAACAAACAAACAAACAAAATTAACACCACATAAATGCAACGTATTTATTTATTTGTTTGTTTGTTTATGTAGAGCTTTTTTTTAAACCCTATATTAGCTGCTTGGTCCTTATATAGAGTACTAGATGGAGGTGGCTCTACAGACCTACATAGTGCAGTGTGTGTGTGTGTGTGTGTGTGTGTGTGTGTGTGTGTGTGTGTTTCAGCGGAGGATTGCGCACTCCAGACTCATGTCGGGTTTATAATCCTCAATAATAAATTAATTAATATAATCCATATATTCCAGGGGGGAATAAGAAAGTGGACCCGCCTACAGTAAGCTCTTCAGATGCCCTCAGGATCGAGATGTGATTTGTGAAATGCAAGCTGCATGATCAGATACCAGCTGAGTGAAAACTGAAGCCTCCATGTGATCCAGACGCGCATCCCTGTGTGAGTGTGTGTGTGTGTGTGTGCGCGCGCGCGCGCGTAGGTGTGTGTGTGTGTGTGTGTGTGTGTGTGTTGCTGAAATCATCGGTGAAACGTCGTTTTGGATGGAGCCAGAACCCAGTAAGAGCATTCTGCAGCCTGGTGGTAGATGGTAACAGTAGATGAATACCAGCCGGCAGGCAGACGGAGATCAGACAGCGGATGTAGGAGGACACTAGAAGGACGGAAAGTGCTTCCCTGCTCAGGAATAAAGAGCGAGGTCTGTGCGTGAATTCCACAGTGTCATCTCTGCACTTTTACAGAGACATGGAGAAGCCCATAGAGGAAAAGATTTCTCCTCGAATTTCCTCCCAGTGCATCTCGCTGCTCAGATGGTTTCCCTGATGGAAACCAACACCCTGGATTATCAAGCTTCAATCCCAGCATGGGAGTTGGATTTCTTGGTCTGGATATTTTTTTTTAATATTCATGAATGAAGGAACTCGTTGCCTTTAGATGCCATTAGTCCATTGAATCCATTCATCTGAAGCTCCTGAATCGACAGAAGGATGGCATCTCTTTGGCTCTTTTGAGAGCACACGCGTTTTTCTCCATCTGTTCATCAGGAGCGATGTTTTTCCACATGCACATAGACCTTCTGGCTTTCTCCCGTTTTAAATCAGGCTGAGGAATAAGAACCTGCACCATGCATCTGGGACTGGACGAGAGCAGGGAATGTCAGTACAATCAGATCTGCACTCATCATAACTCGTCATCCATGGAAATCCCGCACGCCAAGAAGAGGAGAGTGAAGAGAAAGTGGCAGGTCTTCCCAGGCCGGAACAAGTTCTACTGTGATGGGCGGATCATGATGGCAAAGCAGTCCGGCGTCTTCTACCTCACCATGGTGCTGATCCTGGTGACCAGCGGGCTGTTCTTCACGTTTGAGTAAGTGTTTCAGTGAGTGTCGGAGAGTCACTCTCGATGTCCCACATGTGGCTTTCAGCGTGATAATCTGAGGGGGGTTAGTTAACAATTCTTGCTTCTCACCAATTCATACCCACAGGTGCTGTTCTGCATCATGGTATGGAACTGTATTAATAATATATCTCAGCTAAGACGATAAGTAGATGCTCTTCAAAAAGGGTTTTTCTTGTATCCTGACACATTAACACTCACGTATATGGTTCTCCACAGAAACTTGCTTCAAAGATGTTGTATACTTTCTACATAAATGAACTATGGATGGATTTTGGACTGTAATTAAAATCAACAGTCTACTACATTGGCTCAGGATCACAGTTTGCATTTAATCACTGCACACCTTAAACAATGAGGTAACTGTAATGAATGGACATTTAGTGCTTAAAATGAGGATGGGTTCCCTTTTGAGTCTGGTTCCTCTCAAGGTTTCTTTCTCATGGCATCTCAGGAAGTTTTTCCTTGCTACATTCGTCACTAGCTCACTCATTAGAGGCAAACTGAAAATCCTGAAGAACAAACATTTTATAACCGCTTTATTTATTTCAAGCTGCTTTGAGACAGTGTACATTTTTAAAAGCGTTGAAATTTAAGCCACATAAAATAAAGATTTCTACACTTCTGATCACAAGGGGTTCTGATTATAACCTTTGTAACCATCCTTAGGGTTCTCAACAGGACCTTCCCATACAAGTGCAGCTGAATATTTAGATGCAAATATCTTTATTTCAGTTTACTTTCTACCTGGCATGGTTCTCTGGTTTCACTGTCTGGAAACGCCCTAAATTGTTGTGTCTTCATAGAAAAAAAATGACAAAATCTACAAGTTTTTTTTGGTTTAATCATCTGGAAGCAACCTTAATGTAGAGCCTTTATATTGACAAAAGCAATACCTCTGAATGTTGGAATGGACTGTAGTTTTCTACATGGAATTGCCTTATGCAATTAACTCAAGAGCCATGATGTCCCACAATCCTTCAATGCTTTAAATATTGTCCCACTGCAGGGATTTTTACCTTTAAAGCAGTGGTCCCCAACCACCGGGCCGCTCAGAAAGAATACATAACTTACATTATTATTATTATCTGATTCTGAACGATGTTTTATTTTGGAAAATTACCGGATTCTCTCCACCACATCTGTCTATGACTCACTCTTGATGCATGTCATGATGCCACAGTCACATGTCTTACCTCCATCCTCTACCTTCTTAAAGGGGCTGCTCCGGCCGCTAACACATAAAACATTACCGCTAAATTCAAACCCCCAATCTAGCAAAATAAACAAAAAACAACACAGTGGATTCACGTTTATTATTATATTTAGAAAATACCAGTTTTTATGCCGGTCGTATCATTTTATTTTGTTGTATTTATCCACCATACCTTAAAGGCCGGTCCGTGAAAATATTGTCTGACAAAAAAAAGTTGGGGACCACTGCTTTAAAGCATTGGGCAGAAGTCTTTTCCCAGAGAGCCTTGCATTTATTTCTCAAGGCATTAAACTTTTAATAACTAATCCAATCGCTACCATTGCCATTTAAAGTGTTCTGCATAGAACATTTAAATAAATGATATCCCTTTTGAAAAAGGTTTTAAGTGGAAGTCCCACTTACCATCCAACAATGATCTCGCTCAAGGGCTTTACAGTGGCTCTCTGACAGTCCTGGGATTTACAGTAAAATAACAA
Organism: Silurus lanzhouensis; assembly: GCA_039877035.1. Lineage (NCBI taxonomy): Eukaryota > Metazoa > Chordata > Actinopteri > Siluriformes > Siluridae > Silurus > Silurus lanzhouensis. Next base: position 89,879 of record JBCEWE010000352.1, on the reverse strand, counting down.
TTTTTTGGTCCCTTTATAACACCCAAATGCTCCTGACCTTCTCCCCGAAAGTAAACTTTTTAAGACATGAAATAATGATTTCTACCCCAGTTACACCATGTTACATTCATAGCAGTTTACTATGGGACTTCAGGATGGTGGTAGTAGTATCCTGGTTTATAGTAGTAGCAGTTTAGCCCATGATATAAAACAAAATTGAGAGGAGAACCTCAGGCATTTTGGAGGTATAGGTGTAGAAGTTGTTCTTTATTGCAAACCCTTTAAAGGGCTTCGATTCACTCCAGAATGTTTTCCACACACTTATTATACCTTTGATTTATCTAGTTTTGAAATTGGCCATTGGGCAGATTCAGTGTTTACATTCAGATCCAGCACAGATGTCAAATGTCATACGTGTTAATATATCAGATCTGTCCAAAATGTTAAATAAAATATGTGTTCATTCCAGGCTGAGTCAATGCTGAACAGGTAAGGATTGAGACTTGTAGTATTAAATATGATGATAAATGTAGAGGAGAGTGGGGAAAGTTGTAACAGCGATCCGTTGTAACATTATCAATTGCTCCAATGGCGAGCACATATTCAGTACCACCCACTTCCTCCCCACAAAACAACAGCAACTTAATCAGCTCTAAATAATTAATAGTTTTAACATTAAGGTTGAGGTATGAAAGTCATTTCCCTTATATAGAGAACATTTCAAATTCTGTGTTCATGCTGGTATTAATCATAAACAAGTTAACTGTAAGTTATTTGCGTTGTAGGTTTAACTACCACTTTATCTTTATCTTATATATTTTATCTTATGTTATATTTATTGTTCCTTTCATGTAATCTAACATTTTCTGAGCAGCCGATCAGGTTCATGTTTCACATTTTACTGCCAGTTGTATTCGGTATATAACCATGTTTGACAGTTTTTAGCTAGCATGTCATATTTTAGTGTGGTGTCCGTGGTAGCAATGTTACTGTTTGAAGTACAACGATCAGGCAAAATATTATGACATTATAACACTATGAGTGGTGAAGTGAATAAGACTGATTATCTCTTTGTCATGGCACCTGTTAGTATTTGGGATTTATTAGGCAGCAATTAACATTTTTTCCTCAAAATTCAACGTGTTAGAAGCAGGAATAATGGACGAGCGTAAGGATTTGAGTTTGTCGAGGGCCAAATTGTGACGTCTAGACGACTGGGTCAGAACATCTCCAAAACTGCAGCTCTTGTCTGATGTTCCTGGTCTACAGTGGTAAACTGGCGACAGGGTCATGGGCTGCCAAGGACATTGATGCACGTAGGGTGTGAAGGCTGGTCCGTGAGGAAGAAGCAGTTGTTATGTTGTTATGCCTGATCAGTGGCCATAATGTTGTGTCTGATCGGTATGTATCAGTTACTTTTAAAATAGTTAAAAAAGTGTTAGCTCAGCGGTTAAGGCTATAGGTTTCTGATCAGCAGTTCAGTATCACCAAGCTGCCAATCTAGAATCATGGCTGACTGCGTTCTGACCCCAGCTTCCTAACAAAGCTTTGGTATGCAAAGAAGGAATTTCACTGTGCTCTAATGCAGTGGTCCCCAATCCCCGGGTCGCACAGAAAGAATACATAACAGACATTATTTCCGTTTTATTTATTATCTGATTCTGAACGATGTTTTATGTTGGAAAATTACCGGATTCTCTCCACCACATCTGTCTATGACTCACTCTTGATGCATGTCATGATGCCTCGATCACATGTCTTACCTCCATCCTCTACCTTCTTAAAGGGGCTCCGGCTGCTAACACATAATACATTCCTGCTAAATTTAAACCCCCAAGCGAGCAAAATGAACAAAAAACAACACAGTGGATTTACGTTTATTATTATATTTAGAAAATACCATTTATGCTTGTATCATTTTATTTTGTTGTATTTATCCACCATACCTTAAAGGCCGGTCCGTGAAAATATTGTCTGACATTAAACCGGTCCGTGGCGCAAAAAAAGGTTGGGGACCACTGCTCTAATGTACTATTGTGCGCTGTTAAGTTCAAAAAGGAGTGTAACGTAAACCTATAACGTTGAAAAAATGTTACGAAAAAGTCTGTGGCGCTGTTCAGTCAGGTGCAAAGCTGCATCTTATTGTTTTACGTACTTCAAGAGATAGAAAACCAGAGATTTGATTTTGCAACCTTCTGATCTCTTTGCATGTGAGAAAAGGAAAGGAAGCACTCATGCGCACAATCTTCAGAATGATAAAGGGTGTGATATTTGATGATAAATGATGTGTGGGACTTAGTTTCCAGTGTCCCCATCCTCCACACAGCCCACTTCCCACAACTTTCATAACACGGCACTCCCGTCTTCCTGTTTCCTTGGTAACCATTTCCTCTCCTGCTTCGAAACACACGGTGTCTCCTTGGAAACAGGAGAGCACCAGGCCCATGGTTCGATGTGGTGCCCTCCAGCTGCGTCGTGCTATTTTAAATGGTAATAAAAGTCCAATAATTTGCCATTTCATGCTATTAAAGGCTGCATTTATTGCTGAGCCACAGAATGCTGCAGTACTTGTGTTCGGCCGCAGACTTTTTAAAGAAATAGCAATTAAATTGATTCTGGAATTTGCCGATTATTTTCCGACTGCTGGCTGCAGAACCCGAAAATGTACCAGTGTCATTTACAAAACAGAAGCCGTCTTTGCGCTTTCTAGTGTTTAACATTATATAACTATCCGAGTCATTTCTTCATTGTCATTGTGACGATTATGATCTCAATGTTATCTTTCAGATCGGCTTTTTGTTGCTATTATTGCTATTGTTACAAAGTAGCAAAGAGATAACGGATGAAGCGGGAAATAAGCGATAAAAGATAACAGTCTACTCATATTAGGTTTTAGATCACCAGCAACTCCATCCACATGACAGCTGAGAGTAAGATAACTAGATGATGATGTAAAGTGTTTCTAAGCTCATTTTTATCACAGAAACCTCAACGATTCTTTTAAAAATTGTGATCTGTGATTTTGCAATTCAGTTTACACGATATATCAATACGAATGTTGACACCTGAACATTACGCCCATACACCGATCAGGCATAACATTATGACATCATAACAGGTGAAGTTATAATACTGATTATCTCTTCATCATGGCACCTGTTAGTGGGTGGGATTTATTACGCAGCAAGACGACATTTTGTACTCAAAGTTGATGTGTTTAAAGCAGGAAAAATGGGCAAGCGTGAGGATTTCAGCGAATTTGATTGTGTATGTGAAGGAACAGTGGTGAAGCAGTGACAGGGTCATGGGTGGCCTGGGCTGATGCAGGTGGGAAGCGAAGGCTGGGCTGTGTGGTCCGATCCAACAACTTCTGTATCTCAAATTGTTCAACTAATGCTGTTAATGTTGTATATGCTTCTTCACCAAACGGTTACAACAACGTCAGTTGCACACAATTGTAGGAGTCTAGGATGTCTAGAAGGCCTAAACCTGTTCCAGCATGCCCCCTGTGCACAAGGCAAGCTCCATGAAGACATGAGGTGTCCAACTCTAAATGGAAGAACTTAAATGTCCTGTAATAAACCCTGAATTTAACCCCGCCGAACACCCTTTTTATAAACTGGAATTCCGACTGAACCCCAGGCTTCCTCACTCGGCACAAGTGAGTGAGCTTTCCTGATCACAGGTCTCTATATCCATGCACACACAAAATGCACACACAAAGGAGTGATAATTGGGTGTCCACATAATTTCTGTAATTTCTGGCTAGTTTGGACATGCTTGTGATTTTTTTTAAAATTGCGACGCAGGCAAAGTCAGAAAGCGTCAGAAAGTTTGAAGGAAATTGCTTCATCTGCTTATGCATTGTGAAGGCCACGTGTGTTTCCTTTACACTTTCTTACCCTTGTGGGCATTCACATTTCCCTCAATTCCAAGCGGGAGATGGCAAGTCACCATTTTTATCCAGTATTTATAATGTAAAATTGGATAGACAGTCATTTCATTTACATATGTGAAAATAAATGTCAGATTCGAGTATCTATTTGTTATGAATGAACAACTACACTATATGAACAAAAGTTTTGGGACAGCTGATTTTCCCAGCCATATTTGTGTCTTCCCTGAACTGTTACCACAAAGCTGGACAATTGTATCAGATGTCTTTGGATGCAGTAGCATTACATTTTTCCTTTACTTGAACTAGGAGACCCAAACCTGTTCTAGCATAACAATACCCCTGTGCACAAAGCCAGCTCCATTAACATATGCTTTTAAGATGAATTTGAATGCTGAATGCACCCCAGGCCTCCTCGCCTCACCTCCATCAGTACATTATTAACAACCTCATGCTTGAATGAGTACAAATCTCCACAGACACAATCTAGAATCTAGTGGAACATCCTTCCAGAAGAGTGGGATTAAGAGCTTATTAAGGAAGTAAGAGCAAATGGGGACTAAATGTGGAATAATATGTTCATATGAATCTTATAGTCAGGAGTCCACAAATGTTTGTCCAAATAATATAATGTAATTTGCACTATTGCCATATTATACAGATAATATTGACGAGCAATGAGCTGGATTGCGAAGTTATTTTTGGAGACTGTTTTTTGGAAAAAGCTTGGCAGTGAAAAAACTTAAATAATGTTTGTTTTTACTGCATGTAACGGTCCATTTTTTAAATGATTACTTAAACCTCATTATTGATTAATTGACTTTGATATTTCGAACTGGGATTGTTACCGTCTACGTTCCCACCCGACCCTAATCCAAGTTTCCTCAGCGATGTTTCCAGTGATTTACTCACCTTGAAGTTCACGTCTGGCTCTATAAACTATAAACAAAATGACTTCTGCTTGTCAGTGGATGCTACAGTCCATTGTTTGTAACATTCTGGTATTTAGGTTTGCACTCCTTCCATCCAAAATACATATATTCCAGTGATTTCGATTGAGAAAACATGGGAGCTTGAAGCAATTATGTCTGTTTGACAAGCTGTCAAATCCGACAAGTATAATAAGAGGATTAGCATTAATTACATCAGTGGCATGAACACTGAGCATTCGGCGACATTTTAATCTGCGATTCTCATGTAACATTTTCACGACTACCACGTCACCTGCTGCAAGCTTTTTCTCAGCAGAATAACCGAAGAGCCTTAACTTCAAGATGAACCTTTTTCATGGAAAACATGTCCTAATATTACAAACTATGAAAATACTTTGCTATAAACAGAAAAAAAACAAGCAATAATTCCACCTTACCCCTTCACTTAACTATTCAAAAGATGATAGTGAGTGTATGGGTTGTTGGTTAACTTGTTCACACAGGTAACCAACTCATTATCCAAATACTTGGGGTGACCCCCAATAGTCGAAAATTCGATGCTTCGTTTGGAGGAGCCCGATTCGACAAACAATCTCACAGTCTTCGCAGAATCTTCGCTGAGGTGTTTTAAAACAAGGATCATGCTATTTTGGTTATATAGGTGTGCTTAATGTCTGATTTAGCATAGAACTACAAGGTTTCTCCCAATAGGTCAGTGCTCCCTGTGACTGTGCATGCAGCCTTATGCTGCCATCTGCTGGAGTGTTACAAAAACGGTCTTAAAATATTTCGATAGCACCTCGTATATAAAAAATGTCTGGAATATTCTGTAAAGGTATATTCTTTTCTAATTTAAGTCTGTCAATTAATTTATGGTTGTTTTTCGGTGCATTGATGTTGTACATAGAGCATGCTCGCACTGGCAGTTTAGCCGACGTGACACAATTTGCATTATTTATTTGCATATATATATATATATATATATATATATATATTTTTTTTTTTTTGTACATTGTGGCTTTAGAATGTTATGAGGAATCGTTTTCCACTCCCTGGCTTCGTCTAGTGACGGGTTGTTCATGAACGATTCGTTCATTGTAAACAAGTCTTTAAAGTGACTCAGAAGAACGAGAAGTCTCAAAGAGCGATTCATTCATTTTCTACTGAAAGCACATGAGCAAAGTTGTTTGTTCTTTTATCACATGAGTAGTTCATCTCAGGAGTCCTCTGGTCCGAGTTGTTTATTCTTTTGCCATGTAACTCCCAAAGAGGCAGTTAAGGTGATTAAAGGATAAAAGAAAGGGAGTGAAAGGGAAATGTATGTTGTAGGTTTAGAGACAGTGGCATTTTTGCTTTTGGAGGAATGAGGTAGGACATTCTGGAGGCAAGGTGAGAAATAATGTGATTGAGATGGTTTGGAGATGTACAGAGGAGGAACATGTGGTTTATGGGTAGAAGAATGCTGAGGATGGAGCCACAACGCAGGAGAAAAAGAGGAAGTCCAAGAAGGAGGTTTATGTATGTGGTTGATCTGAAAGAGGCAGATTTAGAAGACATAATGGTATGGAAACAGATGATTATGATCATGTGTTTATTTCAGTGATGTCCAGCTGGGAATTTCGACATATCTCTGTGTTCCTCTGACAGTAAGATCCAAAATAAAAGGATTTTTACTTTATTGTTGGTTCCGTATGCATAACATCTCCGTCATACCTTTTTCGGGGACACATAAAAACACTCAAGGATGAATCTTTGTCCTAGAAAATGTCCCTGCACTGTGTTTCATGCAATTTCCAGTGTGCAGAATTGTTGTGAGAAGAAACCAGGGGAGAAGGGAATAGCCAGAAAGAAGGCCTGCGTGTCTGTTCAGACTCAGTGTTTGTTGCTCTGTGGAGAACAGAATATGTAATCTATTCAGCATCGCATGCTACCAGCTGTGGCACAGACGTCCTTGCACGTTCACTACAGGAGATATAGCTCTTAAAAAAAAAAAAAAAGAAATCTCACTTTATAATGTCACTGACTGCACTTGGATTTGGAATGAAAAATTTGGATTTGGAATAACTGTTTGTTATGAAAATATATAAATGGTGATACTAAGGAACTTTGAGTTATAATATGTTGACATCTCATACTTTTACCCATTTAATGCCATGTAACATCTGAAAGATGAGTCGATCCGTCTTAGCACTTTCATTACAGCAGCTGTATACAGATCACCATGTTTTCTTTATTTCTTTGCTCAAGAAGGAAGCTCATTGGTTAAGAATTTCTGATTAGAAGGGTGTGAGTTCAAATCCCAGAAGCTGCCACTACTGGGCCTTTGAGCAAAGCCCTTAACCCTCAGCTGCTCAGTGTTTAAATGAGATAATTGCGAGTTGCTTTATATAAAGGAGTCGTAAATGTAGCAATGTCAGTACTTCTAGCTTTTATTCCATGTGCCATGCTTTTTTTTTTTTAATATATATTTTTGTTATGTCCCATTTCTGTCCTATTATTTATTGCTTTCCTCTCAAGCCCCTTTGTCCTCAGCTGTTTCCATTTTCTCTGTGAATAGTTTGTGTTTAATGAATTTCCATTGTCTAGTGGTGAAGTATTGTTCAGCGTATGCTGCCTGTTCATACTGAGCATTTTTCTCATTCAGTGTTTGATCTCCCGTTCTAGTTCTTGCTTTATCATGTTTATGTTGTTTGTTGATGGCCTGGATCACACCTGGATTGCATTTACTGCATTTATTTGGATTTTGATTCGGACGTGTCTTCCTTTTCTGTTAAATAAGCGGTGGTATCAAAAAGTTTGAAATTCTAATTTTATTCGTCACATACACATTCATACAGAGTATGACATATAGTGAAATGCTTTTTCTGTCCAACTGGTAAACATGAAATAAAAATGAAAAAAATTTTTAAATAAATTAAATAAGTATAAAAGTATATTATACTAATATAAAATATAATCTGACTATAAGTATGAAAAATATATATATATATACATACACACACATACATACACACTATATATATATATATATATAGAGTGAGAGAGAGAAAGAGAGAGAGAGAGAGAGAGAGAGAGAGAGAGAGAGAGAGAGACTAGCTATGTTTACAAGAAAGTACATTATTTATCTATGTTTATCTGATATCACCTTCAAAATAGTCCCCTTGCACAGCAATACAGCTTCCCTGCTACTTCTGGAATGTGCACTGAAAGTCTTCCTTTTAAAGCGTTGAGCATCTTCTGGGATTTGCGCTGGATCTCTGCAATGGTTTTAAAACGGCAAACTTTGAGCCGGATCTTCATCTTTGGGAAGAGGGCAAAGTCCGCAGGAGCCAAATCTGGGGAGTAGGGTGGGTGCGGAAGTGAGAACTCATTGTTTTCAGTGAGAAACACACGTGTGAGGAGAGCTCGTTGACAGAGTCAGAATAGCAAACGTGGTAACGCACATGGTCAGATTAGCACCAGTTGCACAGCTTCCAATGTACACAGGATGATGTCTTTTGGCATACTGACTTTTGAAGGTCGGTGCTCCCTGTGAATGTGTGTGCAGCCTTGTGCTGCCATCTGTGGGTGTGCGATAAGGATAGACTTTTTGATACCACCTTGTACACGATCTTAATTTGCGTTTGCATCCTCTCGTATGGTATTACATTACAAATACGTTAATTACACAAAAATATGTCATGTTACATCTTCTGTTGGAGGAGAATTTACTTATATTTCTACAACGTGCTGACAATGGAGACTCTTTCCATTAACAGTAAATTAAAATTGACTCTACCATTACTATATCAAGACAAATTTAATTGACAAAAAGACTGGTGGAGGTGGCTGATATTTTAATCGTGAGTGACCTGAATGGACATGATTATAAATTAGTTTATTAGAGGGATTGTGTTTTGGAGACAAGACAAGGAAATCTAGATTGAGATGGTTTGTTAATGTGCAGAGGAGGTGCGATATATTGGAACGAGAATGCTGATAATGAAGCTCCAGGCAGAGGAGGTTTGCGGATGTGGTAGGGGGGAACACATGCAGATGATTGGTTTGAAAGCGGCAAATGTAGAGGACAGGGTGATATGGAGACTGAGGATCAGCTGTGGTGACCCTTTAACAGGAGCGGCCCGAAAGAAAAAGATGAAGATTTGAATCTTTTGAGCTTAGTATTAGTCTTTTGAGCTTAGTATTAGTTTTATATATTGGTCTTATATTATACCTCTTAACAATTCTAATATTGTGGTTGAAGTAGCTGAAGCATCCAGATCCGTAATTTGTTCACCAATAGACCAAAGACCATCTTTCCAACTATAGAGGACACTTTTAAATGGAACAGTTCATGTCTAAAGTGTCTGGCTCACAGATGGTGCAAATCTTGTAAAAAATCATGAAGTTATTTGCTAAAGCTAGTTCGAGTAGGAGGAGCAGCGAAGTGCTTAATCAGAAAAGCTGCTAAAGACTCTAACACCCAGACATGACTAGACATGCCAGTAAACAGGATGACCATATTCAATGTTCACAATGTGGTCATCATGGACACTTCAAATACGTTCACTACACCTACATTCTATATAGAATGAACAGGTTTTGAAATGGTTTTGATGGTTTCCATAATTTGTTCACTATACAAGAATAAAATGTTGATTTATAATCTTACTATCTGAAGTCACCCAGATGTCTGTTCTGCACCTCATGGTGTCTCAGTTAGTGAATTAGCATGCACGTGTTTCTACAGAAAATAAACCTTGGTAGATCAAAGGTAATTTCACCCCAATCCGATGCCTATTCAAAATCACTTTTCTTTCTGACGGTACAAATGTAAACTTTTTGACCGCAAGGTCTCCGTCATGAACGGAGGAGTTTTAGTCCCTTAAATTCGAAAGGGTTATTTTTCTTTTGGTGAAAAGTGCCTGAGGAAATCCAACCCTTGCTGCTTGATACCAGCTGTGACAGAGTAGCTGCTGCTCATGAAGAATGGAGCAATTTTTTTTTTACACACAAACACAAACACACACAATATTTTTCAAGTTTGAACTCTAATGCAAGCAAATCTCTTCAAACCACAGCATTGATAAAAATGTTGGGTTCTCAATTCTGATTGGTTCGTGTAATGTAGCTGTTTCTGTTGTAACAATTTACATATTGTGAAATTTGGTAAGGAGCCTCCAGTGGCAAAGATTTGTAGAAGTTATTGATTAACTTTGTAACTAAGTGTCAAAGGACAGAGAAGTGGTAAGAGAACCACGGTTTATAGTTGTGATGGATAGAGAGATCACTAACTAGCTAGCTAGCTGGCTAAATAGATAGCAAGATAGATAGACAGACCGATAGATCTATCTGATTATCTATCTATCTATCTATCTATCTATCTATCTATCTATCTATCTATCTATCTATCTATCTATCTATCTATCTAGCTAGCTAGCTAGCTAGCTAGCTATCTATATCTGTCTGTCTATCTATCTATCTATCTATCTATCTATCTATCTATCTATCTATCTATCTATCTATCTATCTATCTATCTATCTATCTATCTATCTATCTGCGTTCTGCAATAAGAAACATAAAATGCCCACAATTTAATTATTAATATAACATTGCTGACTGTGAAAATATGTGGTATTAACACTGCAGGATGTGCTTTTTTGAAAAAATATCCAAACAAATCTTCGCAACAGTGCATTGCACCGAGCCACATCACACCACCCAGTCAATGTTTCATGTAAACAGCATGTTCCTTCAAGGTATTTTTTTATTCATTATAATATTCTCTATACACTCTAATATCTGTAATGTTCCTCATCCAGCTGTCCGTTCCTGGCCTCTAACTTGAGCCCGGCGATTCCAGCCATCGGTGGAATACTCTTCCTCTTCGTTATGGTCATGCTGCTCCGTGCGAGCTTCAGCGACCCGGGTGTTCTACCCCGAGCTACTCCTGACGAGGCAGCAGATGTAGAAAGACAAATAGGTAGGAGGATTTTTACATTTTTTCCCCTGCATCTTCTCTTTCTTTGTAATCGTAATTCATTTTATGGAGCAAGACTGATCATGTGATCTGCCGGTGACAAAGCGCTACTTATAAACCTTATGTGATTCGGAGGTGGTTAAGGTACAGTAGACTGTGATTGTGATATTTATGGCACATTGCCTTAAATTTAATTTTCTGGTTTTTTATTCAGGAAATAACAAAGAATGTTATGCAGACATTTTGTACATTTGGATCAGTAACAAAGTTTAATATTAAAAAAATACATACAATGTAAGTTTTTTTCAATCTGGGCCCTTGAGCAAGGCCCTTGATCCTCCCTGCTTCAGGAGCATTGTATCACGAATGACCCTGTGCTCTGACCTCAGTTTCCTAACAAGCTGGGATACACGAAGCAAGAATTCCACCATGCTGTAAATGTATATGTGACAAATAACGAGTCTATCTATGCCACATGCCTCTAACCCTGGGATATTCAGTTACTTCAGAGTTGGGGGTAAATTACAGAAACAGTAACAGATGTTGTAAAAATAATTATATATATATATATATATTATTTATATATATAAAACTGTAAGGCATCCAACAAACTTTCAGGATGTCTTTTATAAAACTAAGTGAGACTACTCAAAAAACAACTATCATGGTATAAATGGTAGTGAGGTGCTGCATCTACAGCAACGTGAGGTGCAAGACACATCAAGACACAACTGGTAAAGTGCATTCTCGTAATTACCAGGTTAAATATCTGATTTTGTGGCTTGTAAAATCTTTTCAATTCGACCTGATGAAACATTTATACGTCATCGTAGATTGGCTACAAATTCTATTCTATATGTGGCCATGCAGCATAAGTGAGGATTAGATCAGAGTTTTTTCCCTCACTGTGTTTATCGCTGTCGTCATCATTCAGTGTCAGCAGTGCAGCAAAATAGCAATGGAGGACAGCAAGAGTGCGGATTAGGTTTAGTTGAAGAGATGGTGTTTTGCTTAAAACTTTTTGCCCAAACTTTTTCCTGTGAAGGGCTAAAAATCAAACCTGATTGAAGGCTGTGGTTCAAAAATAAACAGTTTATTATACCAAATATTATATTAAAATAAAGGTTGCCATGGTTCCTTTTAATTGAGATTTCATAATATTTCAAAATAAATAGATAATAGAAAACCTGACCTTGTGCTAACCATATTAAATACATTATTTCTGTGTCAGTGATGATAAGTGACCTGATATTTTGCACACAGAATTTTTTTAACGAAAAAATCAATCAAATCTTTGTGCCAATCCCCAAAAAAAAAGCAATATCCAACCAGCATGAAAGGCGATTTGAGTGACGTGAAGGGAAAACTTCTAGCTGTCTAATCACTTTGACTCACTACTGCTGAACTCTGAATAATCTTTATGATTGAGTTTTCGTAGGTTATAAAAAAGCAGTTAAAGTCTAGTGCAGTGTGCGTAGACGCCAAAAAGAGCTATTTAAAAAAAAAAAAACCCTTCTCAAAAAAGGCTACATTTCTTGCCTCTCTGCCAGCTCACTCGACTCGTCCCTCTCAATTCTGCTCGAAAACTTCTCCTTCCACGCTGCTGTTTTTATACATTTCCAATTTCATGCTGGTATTTTTGCATAAGATGAAATATCTTGTCAGGGAACATACTGTTTTGCCCTTCCTCACAAGTTATTTCCTAAGGCTCAGTGATGTGCAGACTGATCTGGATAGACTCTACAGCAGATTTGAAGCGAGCAGGTTTGCTGTTATCTGCTTTATGTATAATGCATACTTTTAACTGATTCTCAGCTCAGCTTCTGCTACCATTTAAAAATGGAAACCTTACTGAAATATTCATATCCAGGTCAGAAAAGAAAGGCTCTCTGGTGGTTTTGATCGGTTGTTAAAGCTCAACACGCTTCGGCTAAGAAGACCTCTGACCTCTGATTACTGTGTCAGATTAAATTAGAGGAATTTTCTACAACTTCTATTGGTTTTCTCCTGAGAAGGGTGTGAAAATTGTCTCTTTGCTAATTTACCTGCAAGGGTTTGTTTATGTGTAAAGAGAGTAAAGGCTAAACTTGGTGTATGTTTGTTAGAATCGCTTCTTGCTCTCGTCGTAATGTTTTACATTTTTTTAAGTAAGTGATCTATCATTGTAAACGCTTATTAGTGGCACCAGCTCAATAATCTTAGCTAACTAAATAAACTAGCTCGCTAGAGAATATACCGCATGTCTCTGCACACCAAGTAGGGAGCACAATACACAGATAATCAGTATACACAGCCGATACTGAGAAAAAAAGGTTTACCTAAAAGTTGACTGCTATAGATTTCTCCACATTTGCCAAAAAAAAAATACCCTCATACCCAAAATTACCCAGTTATGCCAAAATGCCAAGATGTACTGCATTTGCCTTGACATTTATATTAAAATATCCAGTTTAGATTCAGGTTTAGCCTGAAGTTTGTCTGGGAATGGAAGAAAGTGTACCTAAAAATAGGCAAAGATAAGACACAACCTTTGTTCATATATATCAGTGGTGGGCCATCAGGGCCAGGAAGGCCTTCTCTGTTAGCCTAACATTCTGAATTACTGACTTACGTTTTAATATATTGTTTTCAGTGAATATGTATTACATTTCCCCATTAGTTTATTTCCTTAATATTCTCTTTGTTGACTGGTTTTTAGTTTGATTACATTAGAGTTTTTATCCAATCATATTACTGCCATCACATCATCATGTGTTGCCGGGGTCAAAGGAATCTGGCGTTCAGAATCAGGAGTACAGGCGCATATAGCCTAAAGTACATGCTGTTGTGAACTGTTGCTTTAACCAAACAAATTTCGAGTCGATGACGCCGGGGCCATCTAGCAGGCGTACAATAACGTCGTCAATTTTTCATCCTTTGTTTGTATAGTCAGGAAGCGCACTAATCTTAGCTCGCAAACCACATCTGTAGCAAACTGCACAAGATCGAGTATATCCGTGTGGATTTTATAGATGTTTTTTCATTCCACAGTGGTTGAAAGAGGAGAAGAAATTGATTTGGTCTCTGATATACTTAAATGGCCATTTTCAAGATGGACTTTTTAAGAAAAGATGGACATTGTAAGGAAAGGTCGGTCGAAATAGTTGTTAAGCTTTTTATTGAACCGTTTATACTTTTCTTTAGGTTCCCTGGTGATCTAGTGGTTAGGATGCGGCGCTCTCACCGATGCGGCCCAGGTTCGATCCCCGGTCAGGGAACCAACCCCAGCCATTAGGGTTGCACAAGCCCTAGTGCCGGTCCCAAGTCCGGATAAATGAGGAGGGTTGCATTAGGAAGGACATCTAGCGTAAAAACATGTGCCAAATCAAACATGCGGATGGTCTGCTGTGGCGACCCCTCATGGGAGAAGCTGAAAGAAAGTGTATACTTTTCTTTTCTATAGAATTTTCTAAACCTCCAGGAAAACCGTAATGCAAGGAAAACCTAATTTTAATGAGGTTAATATTGATACTGTACTTCTGCATCTTGCTTTAGTAATGCCATTTATTCTCGCAGTATGAGAGCCCTCTGTGATGCACTGCTCTGTTCTACTAGGTTTCTATGTTGATGGTTTCTATAACTCTGACATCATAATAGGCCAAGGTGTGAAATGCACAGCCCACCCTGGTTTATATATTACATACAGAGCAGGAAACTGAGGAAACATTAGCTAGTTTTTCCTGTGAGCATTAGCTAGATACAAATAGGATAGCTTGCAAATTTAGGGTTATTATTTTAGTAACAAGTGCACTGTAAAAAAATGAGTTCAAAAATTATTAATTTTAATTAAATAATGTTTATTGGTAAAATATCGATGTAATCATCTTGTGTGAAATTGAACCATTTAGTACAAATGGTTGATGGACAGAATAAATAACATAGAGGCATAAAAATATAACAATCGATATGATTCTATTATGTATTCTAGCGAGTACAGCCATAATGAAATGTACAATTATACATTTCCTTCTGGGGATTATAAAATATAGGACTGACAGTTTTGATAGAGCACAATCTATCATCTATAGAGCGGTATATTTGTAAATGTAAATGTGCAGATTGATGATTTGGCAAAGTGAAAACTGGTACTGGGAGGACTGGTACGCTAAAGTCTTATACTGTTGCAGACGGTCACCATGATCTACAATGTTCTAATGTGGCTTATACAGTTCTCTTGACTAGAGAGACTAAATCGCCAATGTTTAGTTTGGGACTGTTTGGATGCGCAATGGGAAAAAATGATTCCTGCTGCTTGGATGAATAATCTGAAGGCTGCTTAACCCAGCAAAATTCACCTCAGGGCTCTGTCTCATGCTGATCCAGCCGCAGGGTAAAAGTGCTGCGTATCGCAGAAAAAGCATAAACCAGTAAAATGAGAATCGGTGTAGCTGCGTGGGTGCCAAGCATCAATGCTGGATCACCATGACATGCGAGATCACAGATATGCTGTGTTCCAATAACGTTTAATATGCCTCCGCTTCGTGAGCTTCCTCTCGCTGTTTCATTCAGTCGGTTATACCACAATAATTTTCTTTAACAGCAGCTCTGACAGAATATTCCAGGATTTATTATTAGTCTTTGGTTATGTGGAGCACTCATTCTAATTTGTTGTTTCTATAGTAACAGTTAGCTCACTCAGACAGACTTGTCTGGCAGACGCTCAGGATAACAAAATTAATAATAAATGGTCTAAAACGGTGTCACTGTTTAACAAAAATAAATGATAAAAATCTAATAAATAAATAATACGATTCTTACAAAATATGACTTTTTGAAGACATGTTGGAAGGAGTCTCCAGTGCCAGTATGGTCAGCTGATACGATTCTTAGAGTTGAAATGCAACAGAATGTGTACATTTCCAGTATAACAGTTGGTCGGGTCTACGTAGTGTGGTGGGGAAATGTATTTCAAAGTGTTTTTACTGTTTTTAGATGCCCTCACATGCCGCTTTTGACTATTATAAAAAAACGTGTTCCTGTTCAGTGAGGTGATGCAGAAACGTTTGTATTTTGTTACACTATAGAGAATGCTTGAATAGGCAAATTAGTATGTACTTTTTTACAAAGCTTGGAGATTATAAAAAGAATCTGTGACCAGAGCTCAAAACTTCTTGACTGTTGATGTTCTGAGAGGACAGGGATGCATAAAACCTTTTTCTCTTGCTTTTACCCAACGAGTGCTAGGTTTGAGACTTGTTTTAGTTATTTTTCCACCACAGGAGGAAACTATGACATCATGACTCGATATAAAGTGGATAGAAAACGTATAGAATTGCAATCATAACTTAGCAACAAACGTTCAAGGGTCTCAACTAGGAAAATGGACTTTGATGGGGAATGGGCATGAACAAACTTCAATATGTCAATATGTATGCTAAACAAACAGCAAGGTATACATTAAAAAAAACACAGAATAGGTGAACACCATCAGGCAACAAACCACTGACAGGACAGGAGCAGAGGGAAGACAAAAACAGGAAACAAACCAAATAAGAGCATATAAGCTTGGGAACTGCAACACAAAAAAGGAAATTGATGAACCAATATAATCATAAGACATGGCAAAAGTACACACATCCATACAGATCCTCATGTTTTAAACGATTCTGGTAAAAGTTGAAGTACTGACTACATTTTTTCACTCAAGTTAAAGTAAAGAAGTTTGGACTTTGATATGTACTTAAGTAAAAAGTCGCCCTTACTACTACCTGTTTTAGTGACACGCTGGTACCTGGACCTAACATCATATTAATTTTTTGATATAAAAGAATTCAATTTGTTATCTAATCTGAACAACCACCATATAAAACACAAGCAGAGAAAAGATGATGATGATCAGGTGACCAAGAATGTCTGTTCTCAGTCCTGTTTACATCACTGACTCCCTCTGTCTCATCCACATTAACCCCATACTTCTTGTTGCCCTCTGCCTTGCTCATTGTTAGCTTTGTAAACTAGCCCACATCTGTGGTGCGTGAGAGCTAGGTAATGATACACCAGTGGTAGATTGAAAAAGCAGCGCAATGACAAAAAACAGGTTGATGGGCTGAAAACGGCACGAAATGAGAAGAAAACATTTCACCAATAGATTCACTTGTGTCATAAATGAGAGGAAAACATGTTGCTTTGTGGTTCACAGACGCAGCTAACGGAGTGAGTGGTGCGAGCTCGCGGCCTCCTCCCAGGACCAGAGAGGTGCTAATCAACGGCCAGACGGTCAAACTGAAATACTGCTTTACCTGCAAAATCTTCAGACCACCAAGAGCTTCACACTGCAGCCTGTGTGACAATTGTGTGGGTAAGTCACATTAATGCTTACTACTGTTTTTAGATATGGAAACTCTTTGTAGAGCTAAAAGTTCTTCCCTATTTTAAAAAAAAAAAGAAAAAAACAGTTCTTAATAGAACCATTAATGGTCCCTATGAACCCTGCCTAAGATTTTTTTTTTTACCATTAACCACACATTATGTGGCAAAAGTTTGTGGACACCTGGCCATAAGATTGAAATGAGCTTTCTGAACATCCAATTCTATATTTACTCCCCATTTGCTGTTATAATAACCTTCAGTCTTCTGGGAAGATGCTCCACTAGATGTTGGAGTGTGGTTGTGGAGATTTGTGCTCCTTCAGCCACAAGGGTGTTAGTAAAGTGTTAGCAAAGTACGGATGTAGTGCTGTCAGTCAGCGTTCTAATGTTGATGTTCATAGGGTTAAGGTCAGAGCTCTATAGCAGGCCACTCAAGATCTTCCATTCCAACCCATGTGAATCAAATCTTCATAGACCTGGCTTTGTGTGCATGGGCATTGTCATTCTGGAACAGATTTGGGTCTCTTAGTTCAAGTCAATGAAAATTTCATGCTACCGCATCCAAACACATCCTGTACAGTTGTCGACCTTCAAATTTGTGGTAATGGTTTGGGGAATATCTACATATGTCTGGAAAAGTCAGGTGTCCCAATACTTTTGTTCATATAGTGTAATTTTTGTTCCCTATTAAATTTCTTGCTGTAGCTCTTACATTTAAGTCGTTTACGATTTGTTTTAATCTTGCATTTTTTTTTTCTATTCACTGGATTCTTTAGGAAAAATGTTTGTAGTAATGAACTCTTTTATAAATTATTAAATTAGTATCTGGTTAAAAGCATGTAAATATGGTATAACACATAAGCAGTAATAAATAATTACTCCTTCACCACTTCTCTATTCCCTTCTCCAAAAAAAATCTCTATTATGAAGATTATCCTGTGTCAAGAAAACATTGCATTATATTGATCTGGACACTGGAGACTGGAGCGTCCTTCTATAAATGTTAAATAAGCTTCTCCTTAAAGAAAATGTCCCCATACCAATCATTCCGAATGAGATCAGGTCAGATGAAATGCAATGCAACACAATGCAATAATGTCATATGATATAATAATATCTGAGAATGTATTTGCTATAAAAAAGTAAACAAAAACAAACAAAAAAAAAAGGCTAGTTGAGATCTAAATAGTCTATGTCTATGTTTTTCCCCCACAGATCGCTTTGACCACCACTGCCCCTGGGTAGGCAACTGCGTGGGAAAGCGAAATTACCGCTTCTTCTACCTATTCATCCTCTCACTCTCTTTCCTCACCATCTTCATATTCGCCTTCGTCATCACCCACGTCATTCTGAGTGAGTAATGCTTGCGGCCCACGCCGGGCTCCCACTCAACACTCTGACTGTCAGGGGGGCACCGGGATTTACACTTCAGCCTGCACGCTTTTAGAATCACTACCTAAATTCTGATCTCCTACTGCTGTTCACTGATCAGCCCTTAACAATGTTTACAGCATCGCGTGCAGTCCATATGGAACCGAAGTGTCCATATGGAATTTTCTCACACTAGCAGATTAAAACAGTGAATGAAATTGTGTTGATTTTATAGTGGACTTTTTAAAATATGCATCCATACAATTCCATGCGTACATACTCACAATGCAAACACACGGCTAAGAATGAATTCATGATTTATGATCAAAGCAGTTTATACTGCAATTTGCGCTAATGCCCGGAGGAGCTACACCATCTTCCTAGAATTCAAGCAATCTGAGAAAACCATCTCCCAGTGCTTTGAATTGTTTAAAAGAGAAACTTCCTGAGTGCACTTCAGTTCTGCGAGTACCAAGAACCCAGACACGAAGCTTTTTCTTCTCGATCACCAGAGCCTATACTTTGCTCTCCAATTAAAGACCTATTCATTTTTAAAGATAAACAAAGGGAACATTGAATTGCACAAGGAGCTCATTGATGGCGTCAGACAGCAGCAACCGACATAAACAGAGCTTTTAATGAGATCCCTGATTTATTAATAATAAGTAGATTACTTATTTTGGTATCAATATTGATTTAAAAAAACCCTGCACTTATACTCAAGATGAAAAACAGCCTGTCATTACATCTTTGGTAATCTGATATGTTCATGAATTAAGGAGAATATTCTACATTTTTCAACGGTTTCATATCTCAGGAGTCAAAACACCATTTGGTCACTTGGCAGCGAGTAGCACAGAACCCACAGGACCTGAACCACTGAGCTGGCACTGTCCCAAAATCTCACAAATCATCCAACTGTCCACCATCGGTGAATTTGTGTTAATGGTAGCCTCAGATTATATTCCTGGTTTACAGGAGTGGAACCTGACATGGCTTTCTGCTGTTATAGCTCACTGTTTGAGATGCTTGTCTGTTCATCATGGTTGTAAAGAGTGCTTATTTAAATAACTTCCTGTCAGTTTAGAGCAGTATGGTCAATCTTCTCTGGTCTTTCATTAACAGGTTGTTTCAGTGTGCAGACCCTCCACTTACAGGAGGTTTTTTGTTTTTTGAAACTGTTTGTGAAAATCCCAGGAGATCAGCAGTACCTGAAATACCATAATCAGCCTATCTGGTACCAACAACCATACTATGGATAAAATCATAGAGATCACACTTTTATCAAAACCTGATGTTTAATATAAACTTTAAATGAAGCTCTCCTGTATCTGCTTGATTTTCAGGATTTTAAAGTTTAATTGTCATATGTACAGAAAACCATATACAGTGGTCTATGTTCTGGACGCACCCCCGCAGCCCCTACTGTACCTAAGTGAATTCATCTAGACATTATGCCACTTTTATACAATAATGCATTTTTTAAAAAATTATTTAATTTGTTAGTTTAAAATGTTTTTCCCAACGTTCCTGAACATTCGGTCATTGCTGTTAGTTAGGTTCCAAATGACAAACCGGCAAGTTTCTGAGCCGCAAGTTCTGAACCTCGAATTATCGGTAGTCGAGGTATTTCGAGTGGCACACACACTTAAAGAGCGGAAGAACATCAAGGGAAAGATCAGGAAGAACGAGCATAACCACCCAAAATGTTGAAACCATTAGGTAACTTGTGCATGATGATCGTCGGCGAACGATCACCATGATCGCACTACCACACCCACCCTACTTGCCATGTTTGGTTCCTGCGGACTTCGCTCTGTTCCCAAAGATGAAATTCGGGCCCAAAGGTCGTCGTTTTAACACCGGCGCAAATCGCAGATGATGCTCGACACGCTTTAAAAGAAGACTTTCCTGAATTGGCAGGAACGCTGTGTAAGGGGGCTATTTTAAAGGTGATAGCGTGAAAAACCACATCAATTTCAGTATTCCTTTAAAATAGTGTTTAAACCTGTTGACATTCACTGAAATTGGTGTTTTTCAAATTTCAAATGAATAAAATATGGCTTTTACAACTATCTATTTAGCCAAAGTATAAACCGGTACTATTCAAGTAAACAGAAGGTTTTACACAACATATAATCACACCAATGTCCAACCTCATGAATATTGTCATATTGGAGCTGGTGCAGCCTCCAGTGAGATGTAGTGGATAATTGTTTGTAATGGATTAGCTCTGTTTCTCCATATCGATCAGCTCTAGAGGAAGTCCAGGAGACCTGAGGAGTCTAAACACTGCTGATGAGCGAGTTTCCTGTCCCAGCAAGCACTTTATAGGTCACAGGACGGAACTAGCTCTGTTTATTAACTCAGGCTCGGCAGACGTGTAGTTCTAAATGCTTTTACAGAACAGCTCCAGTCCAAGCACAAGTCGTGTTTAGCTGTGGTTCTACCTCCATGTGGTTTTGATTTTAACTTTAACAAATCATTAGTGCTCATGGCTGAAGAGATGAAATATGAGACAGTATTCCTGCGTTTTCTCTCCCGGCTTTTAAAGTGATTTTTCACAGGGTTTGTTATATGGGAAAGGAAAATTTATACTCATTACTGGGGCTCTGCCAAAACACTGACACTGTGATGGATCTTAAATGTGACATTTGTGATATTTATAAGGTGTCACAAGTCCAGCACTCAGATCAGTGTTTATTTGATTTGTTTGTTAAAATGTAATCTAGATTTTTCACATTTATTGCTTTTAAATCCTAATATCCAAGAAAACATGGCAGTGTAGTGTTTGTGAAATATTAAGGGAAAAAAATTGTTGTATTAATTAATCTAGAATTAATGTGGTTGAAAAGACAGTTCCTTAAAGGTTATTTTATTAGTTCTAAAGGTTCATTAAGGATTTGACACTGAAAATAATATCTTGACATTATTTTCCTTACAAGTTATTTGATATTTTATATCAAATTGACACCATTTTTGAGAACATTAACCTTATTGTTGCTCTAAAAGCTATTTACTGTATTTTAATATTGTTTGATGCCCCAATTATACAAAATAACTGCAGTTAGATAACTGCAGAGCCCAAAATACTAAACCCAACGAATGTTTAAAACTCAAATTTAAAACCAGGACAGCCATAACTGGACTGTAAATCAGTAGATCAACGTTTTTTTTTTTTTAACAAACAATATAATTTATTAAGATAATTATTTCAGCCCAGTCTCAAAATCACTTACTATCACAGTGATCATCTCCTAACGACTAACGCCTGATATTAATTCATATGTCCATCCATTCTCCATGTGTTATTGTGTTATGAGTGTGTTATGTGAGAATGCAGTAGGTTTATCTCTAGTGCAGTGTTTCCCAATCCTGGTCTTGCGCAGATATCCAGTGCATGTTCCTTGCTCCTGATTCAACTCCTCAGTGAGTTACAGCTTAGTTGAACTGGGTATGTTCAAACCCTGCTGTGTTTTCCCTCTCAGTACAGTTTGCGTAATCACGTTTAAGTGCCGACCAGAACGAGCGGTCAGCGCGAGCCCGAGCGGTGCTGTCTCGCTCTCTAACACAGACTGATTGCCGTGAGAAAATGATTCGATCGTGAATTGACCAAACTATGGATTGTGCATGCTGTGTATTTTGGGATTCAAAGCATTGGCCCAAAGCAGCTTTAGATAGATAGATAGATAGATAGATAGATAGATAGATAGATAGATAGATAGATAGATAGATAGATAGATAGATAGATAGATAGATAGATAGATAGATAGATAGATAGATAGATAGATAGATGGATGGATGGATGGATGGATGGATGGATGGATGGATAGATAGATAGATAATTAAAAAAAAAAAAATTTACAAATAATTTACAGAATTAAATAGATTATAACTTTAAATGTATAAATCAGTCCATATAAGTTTATTTATAATGAGTGAACCAGTGGAAACAATGGCAAGGAAAAACTTCCTGAGAGTTCCCAGGTTTAAAAGCGAACCCATCCTCATTTAGGTGATATAAAATGTCTATTCATTACAGTTCCATCAATGTTAGGGTTGTCAACTGTTCACTGATGGAGACTTGGATGGAAAAACTGTTCATGGTGATTGAAGTCATGGAGAGGTGGTGTCTCAGTGGTTAAGGCTCTGGTTTACTGATCAGAAGGTTGGGGGTTCAAGCCCCAGTATTGCCACGCTGCCACTCTTAGGCCCTTAACCCTCTGTGCTCCAGGGGCACTGTATCATGCTCCGAACCCAGCTTCCTAACATCACTGGGATATGCAAAGAAAGAATTTCACTGTCCTGTAATGTACATGTGACAAGTAAAAGGCCCAGGATGAACCAGGAGGCTGGTTTCTAAAATTTGGATGGATTTACACAAAGAGAACGAATTTTGAAGTCATTTATATAAGTACCTTAATATAATTATTACACTACCGTAAGTTTTTCTGAAGGCTTTTTTATCACAGCATTTCTGAACAATGAGAGAGTTTTACCAACCCCCTTCTCTCACCCCCTTTCTGGTTGGTTTAATAGTGTGCTCTATAGCAAGCAAAAAAGACAACAAGTCAAACATCTTATTTTGGATCTGATTATGACTCAGTAAATTGACAAACCGTTATGAAAGCACTCTTTGGGGGTGGCAAACTTTTCTAAACCATATTGACACTCGTTCCAGCATTGTTTAAACCGCTGAATAATGTAAAAACTCTTTCTTTATGACTAAATGTAAAAAAGGAATGATTGAAATGAATGGTTTCTGTTCATTCTGTTCTAAACAATTGTGTCATTCCTGCAGGATCCAACCGGGCCGGGTTTCTCAGCACCCTCAAAGACAGCCCAGCCAGATATCCTTCTGAAAAAAAAATATGTGTGAGAGGATCTGTGTGTGTGTGTGTGTGTGTGTGTGTGTGTGTGTGTATTTGTGTGGGGGGGTTGAATGGAGAGTGGGAGGATGCATGCATGCTAACAATCTATTCCTGGCCTTTACACCTCCAAACCCCAATGACAAAGAGCAATGTCAATGCGAGGAGGTTTTAGAGAACACCCACTTTTGGTCTTTATGAAAAGAGAAAGCCATGTAGAGACCGACGTGAAGTTCACTGAGAAAGGAAAAGAGACACGTGATTTCTCTACTACCTTTTTTTTTATACTGATGAGGCTTCCTGTGGCTGAGTTCATTGGCTGAAATCCGTCTGTTGCTTATGGGAACTGATTAAGAATCACTTCTTGCCTAACCACACACACACACACACACACACACACACACACACACACACACACACACACACACACACACACACACACACACACACAAAAAAAAAAAATCTTTTTCTGGGCTTAAAGATAAAAGTGGAACAACTGAATGTCCCATGAACTAAAAAGATAAACTGGGGTAAAAAATTAAGCATAAACAGTCACTATTGTCCTTTGGGGGTTACAGTGGGATTTAGGAGGTAGGGGGGCTTAAAGTGTTACAATAAAGGAAAAATCATTTAATTTATTATACAGAGTTCTGAAAAATAATGTCAAGGACATATGACCTAAACTAGTGTTTCTTTTACACCTTGGAATTAAATAGATGAAATTAAATAGTAAGTAGACAGACAGACAGACAGACAGACAGACAGACAGACAGACAGACAGACAGATAGATAGATAGATAGATAGATAGATAGATAGATAGATAGATAGATAGATAGATAGATAGATTTTCTGAGTGCTCTGTTATGAATAATATAATTACCTGCAGGTAGATCAAACATTTCAGGGTTGCCAGAATATTTTTAGTAGAGGTGTCACAGGCAGGGGATTTTTACTAGGTCTTGATCACTACTTTAAATCACAGGCATTTGCCTTAACAGTAAAATTACAATAAATTTATTACAGTAAAATCTGAGAAAGTAAACACTTTGCCTTAAAATGCTTTACTTGTGTCATTGTCCACGTCTGATATGATACACCCTGTAGCGCCGGATCTGACACACTTGGATCATTAGTTCTGCTGTAAGAGCACCATATCCTACTGTTGGACTTGATCCATTTGTTTGCATTACGGATGATCAACGCTAATTCTATTGTGTCAGGAAGAGAAATGTGTGTGCGGATGTGTGTATCGGTAGAGAGAGGAAAAAAGTGAGATAAGGCTGTGTTGTCATGGAAACGCTGCCGTGTTCTCCTTTCCTTTACTGGCACACTGTTCTGGAGGTGGTTGTATGTTTTTTCTCCATCTGGTCCATCGTGGGTTTGTCGGGTTTCCACACCTACCTGATCAGCTCCAACCTGACCACCAATGAGGATGTGAGTATCACAGTCATCACTCACTCCCTCTCTTTCACTCATCCTCCTCACACTCCAGCTCTCCTTTTTTAAAGGGCGTTTTTTTCTTTTCTTAAAAATACATTTTAGATTTCAACCTCAAACACACTTTCCCTCACTAGTACAAAACCGGTCAGAGTTGCAACAATGACGTCACCACTTCAGTATCAAGCATAGGGAGTGTGGGCAGGGAGAGAATTAGAGATAAATAAAAAAGGCAGAATGGGTCCAGAGAGATAAAGAGAGTGGGGTCAGAAGGTAGCTCCAGAGGAATAAAGTAACAAGGATAGGTGGTTGGGTTTAGAGAGCTAAATGAGCAGGGCCAAGTCGATGACTTTAGAGAGCTAAAGGGGCAGGGCCAGGTGGGTGGCTCTAGAGAGCTAAAGGGGCAGGGCCAAGTCGATGACTTTACAGAGCTAAAGGGGCAGGTCCAGTTGGGTGGCTCGAGAGAGCTAAAGGGGCAGGGCCAAGTCTATGACTTTGGAGAGCTAAAGGGGCAGGGCCAGGTGGGTGGCTCTAGAGAGCTTAAGGGGCAGGGCCAGGTGGGTGGCTCCTGAGGGCTAAAGGGGCAGGGGCAGGTGGGTGGCTCTAGAGAGCTTAAGGGGCAGGGCCAGGTGGGTGGCCCCTGAGGGCTAAAGGGGCAGGTGGGTGGCTCTAGAGAGCTAAAGGGGCAGGGGCAGGTGGGTGGCACGAGAAAGCTGAAGGGGCAGGGCCAGGTGGGTGGCATGAGAGAGCTAAGGGGGCAGGGCCAGGAGGGTGGCTCTAGAGGGTTAAAGGGGCAGGGGCAGGTGGGTGGCACGAGAGAGCTAAAGGGGCAGGGCCAGGAGGATAATTTAAATTATAATTGGTAAACTCTCTGGTAAAGTAAATATTAAAATACAACTATAGACAACATATGATTACATTTGATAAGAAAACCAAACATTTTACTATCACATTAGGGAACGCAGTCATGGATAATGCAGTTGTGGCCAATGCCACGATTTAATTTCCTGTATATGTAACACAAAGCGTAGAAGCTTTTTCAGGCAGTTACATAACTTAGCGATTGCGTATCTGGCCGCATTAAACTCAAAGAAGTGATCAAAGGAAATGCTCGAGAGGTTTGATAGATAAGCAAACAGGCTTTTTATAGCTGAGAGGAAGTGTGTGTCTAAGTATATTTATCCTTTGCTGGTTTAAGAGTTATAAAACAGGAAACAAGAAACCAAGTCCCTGTAAAACTGTTATTATGTGTAAGATTTAAAGCCCCATGACTGAAACAAAACATATTCTATCGTTACATAACTACATGAACGGTGAAAACATGAAAGTAATCCATGGCAAATTTCCAGACTTGACTATTCTTACCACGTCACAGTATCTGCTCACATATAGAGTTTTACATTAGGCGTTAGAATATTTATTATTATTAAAATCCGTACCATTATGAGAAATCTGTATAATTTACAGTAAGGGAAAGGTTGAATGGTTCCAGATAGCTAAAGAGGCAGGGGCAGGTGAAAGGCTCTAGAGAGATGAAAGGGGCTGAACTTAAATAGATTATGACTAAAAAAGGTTTAAATAGTAATCAGTAAACTCCATAAAGTGAAAATTTAAGTTTAACTTGAAGATATTAATCATGAATAACAAATATGGACAACATATGATTTCATTTGACATGTAATAAACTACCTTTTATTATCACTTACATTTAAAGCATTTGGTAAATAACCTTATCCCTCACTTGGTGGATATCCTTATGGGGTTAAGGGCCTCGCTCAGGGGCCCAGGAGTGGTATCTTGGTGTGGCTGTGAATTGAACTCATGACCTTGGGATCCAAAGTTCAATAGAGTTACCATGAAGCTACCACCTCCTCTATCATTATCAATTTAAGGAATGCAGCCATGAATGTTGCAGTCAATGTCACAATTTCATTTCCTGTATATGTAACACAAAATACAAGAGCATTTTTGTAATGTTTAGGTATTTTGTTTATTATATTATGAATTACCTGGATTGTAGATGTCAGCTACAGTAAGAATTCTAATAGAAGAATAAAAATTGTGACTGTATTCTCTGATTCCAGTGTACCATCTCACATCTCCATGGATGTGTGTGTTTTAGATTAAAGGTTCATGGTCATCCAAACGAAGCAAAGACAACTTCAACCCTTACAGCTACGGCAGTATCCTCACCAACTGCTGCGCAGCTCTGTGCAGCCCGTTACCTCCCAGGTGAACCAGAATCGCTCGATCCCATCTTCTATTCTGACGTTTTTTTATTCCCTCTTTTTTTTTTTTTTTTTGTTATAAATCACAACGCTGTTGCTTACTGTAAAGGGCGGAACGAAAAATCATTTTTCAACCTGAGATCTTCATCTGCACATGCAGGACATAATTATATTCCCTCACTGAGTCAGGGATCTGATTAGGCTTCATGATGACTTCAGCGGTTTGCTCGTGTAGGCATATGACTGATGCATCTCTAGACTCCCTACTAACAGCTTTATGAGATTCTCTTAGGGAGCTGGTTGCGCTGTAGAAACCTCAGCACGCTATTAGCGTATAAAAGCAAGAACATTTTTGTTAATTTGCATTTATTTGTAATTATTAAAAAAAACGTGTCAGTCATTCTAAAGTTTGTACTTCAAGTGCATCTCAACTGATGCAAAAATATAGTCGCTAAATATATAAGGCAGTTTTTAATAGCTAACACGTGTCCCCTGGACACTAACCTACACTGCAGTGCATCATGGCCTGCCATATCCTGAGAGGTGTTCCAGCAGACCAAAGCAAGGACATAAAAAAAATTAATAGAGCAAAGTCTATAAGTAGAGGGTTTAAAAACAGTTTGACTTCTGTAGCACATACTTTATTAACCAGTTGGCCAGAGGCTAGCTTACTACTTTATATACCCTCTCTGGTCTGATTAGCAAACAGCCGTTAATGATAAAAGACAGTTCGAAGCTGAATGGACGGATTATGTGTAGTATGGGGGAATGTGAAGGGTTCCTTTATAAAAAAAATCGTTGTGTCTCATGAACAAATATAACAATACTAATAAAAACATAAGCAGTAAAAAGTGACGCCATGGAGTCATGTTAGCTGCTCATTCAGTGATCCAGATCACTTTAAAAGTGTTGAATAGAGAGTATTTTTATTTATCCCCAAGGCTTCACAAAACCACAACACCAGTGCAACAGGAAGCACACAACAGACTTTAAAAGTAGATAAAATATTGACAGTGTACCACAATGAAGAAATAAAAAAAATGCATCTAGTTACATACGTAATAGTAATTAGCAAGTCAAAATTAACACATTAATGCAGCGCACATTTCTGTTTGACCATTTTTATAAAAAAAATATACGTAAATAAATATAAAAAAGTCGAAATTAAAACCTTCGACGCAACACATTCATTCACAACGTCCTTTCTTTACTGATATCTAAAAAAAATTAATAAATGAACAATAAATGGCAAGTCAAGTTTGTTTTTAGAGCGCTTTTCACAATAGACATTGTCTCAAAGCAGCTTTACAGAATTTAAGAATTAAAGTGAATTATGTGTGTTTATCCCTGATCAGAAAGTCTGGGGCAACTGTGGAAAGGAAAAACTCCCTTAGATGTTATGAGGAAAAAACCTTGAGAGGAACCAGACTCAAAAGGGGAACCCATCCTCATTTGGGTGACATCAAGAGTGTGATTATAAATCACAATAACAAAAACAATACAAAACACCGGAGAGTGAGAAGTAACACGAGCACATGTAAGCACATCGTGTTATGTTGCACAAATCAAGCACCAAAATCCTCCATGATGCACACATCCGACAATTAAAACCGTCCGTGTGGAAACATAGCGAAAGTTCAGTTTGGTGTCCTGATTAAGTACGTAATTTAAAACACCATAATTACTTTAAAACATTTACAAGAGTATTCAGTCTTCATGCTCTATGTTGAGTTTGGATTCACTAATAATAAACAGACATTTGCATAAAGAAGAGTCTATGTTGATTAGAGTATGCAAAACTTGAAATATATTAATTTAAAGTACATTTAAAACAAATACAAATGAGCAATTAATCACCAGGTAACTCCTGGCAATTAAATATTTGAATCGATTGACAGACCTAATAATTAGTAACATTTTTACAGCAGATGCTTTTATCCAGAACAACTGCTAATTATCGGTTGTTATTATTTGATAACGGTATTATAATTTTAAGGACCTCACTGTGTGGTGGTGCTGGGATTTGAACTCACGACTTTGTGATCGGAAGTCCAACAGCTTTACCACTGAGCTACAATTTTGCAAGAGTGAGTTACAAACAGCTGAATTTGCTGTAAAAATATATCGCAGGTTCGCAGGTTTCAAGCTTTACAATACACAGTGTGGAACAGTTGTGGTAGTGTGTGTATAGAAATGTACAGTAGTCATAAGAGTCAGTGTACTGGAGCAGAGGCATTGTACTTTATTGTATTTGTATTATTAGTAGATGTGCTATACTTTTCTTATTTAGAAAGTGACCAATAATTTGTGACCAAAACTAAATATGTGGGTTGATTTCTCCTCGCTAAACTGATTCTCAAGCGTGTTCTCTCTGCTATGTGAATACGACGTATCACAACACTACGGAGGCGTGTCCTGAAAGACACATAGAATATAGATTAACATGGCAGAGGTAGAGCTGCATCTTTCTGGAGACAGAATGGTTTTATTTAATATATATATATATAATGACAAAGACAATGAAGCTTTTTAAAATCTGTCCATTATGAGATGGTCAGTATTTAACGTAGCCTAGTCCAAGACTCTGAGCATCTGGACTTTATCCATAGCCAGACTGTATCTCAGGCATGCCAGAGCTTCTCTTCTCTCTTCCTCACTGATTACAGTTTGTCACGGCAGCTCTGCTCCATTCCTGTGTAAACACTTCGCAGTTTAGTTCCATTCTTAAGCTGAGGCATCTGAAGATCAGAACCAGGTGTGTTTAAACTAAAGTGCGCAGTGGAAAATCATTAGGATCTTTGGAATGAGCCTCTGCATCTTCTTTATGTAGAGGAGGTTTATGAGACACACATATACACACACATACACACACACACTCACACACCCAGAGCTTTGCACACCATTAGCAAGTTTCTCATCAAAACAGAGCTGGATCAGGACTGGTACAAGTGGCTGCCATCTGTTTCGTGTGTGGGCATGTGGAGTGGGAGGAAGTGCCTTACGAGACACACACAAACAGGAAGGCAGAGGCAGAGACCCTCTTGATTCCCTCAAGCTCATTCATTCTTCAGTGTTCACCCACACTAAGTGACTCATACACTTTTTTTTGCTCAAAGCATCTAATTGCTCCTGTCTCTTTCACTCGCTGTCCTTCAGTTTGATTGACAGGCGAGGTCTTGTAGAACCAGACGCCCCTCAGCCAGCAGCGCAGTCAAATGGGACCAACGCTTGTCCTACAACACAGCTCCAGACTCACATGGTAAGATGTGTGCATGAGATAAAAGTCATCATTATTAAAGGGATAATTCAAGTTGGCTAAATTTAGTTTTGAACTGAGGCCATGATTCTAATAGAAGGTAACTGTGGAAGATGATCTCACGCAAAATATCGTCTGCATGTCCCGATCTTCGCTTTGGCGACATTAAGCTGCAGTGATATTGTAAAATTTCATCACAACCTGCATTCAACTTGTGTGTTTCATATCCAGATCAATTGTCTTTTATAGAGATAATAATATCTAATCACACCTTTTTTTCCCCTCTTTCCAAGTGTCACCAAGATCAGTGCATCCAGAGCACTAAATTCGTTTTGCAGGCCGCCACCACGCCTCTTCTTCATGCCCAGCCGGTGCTGCTGAGCGGAGGTGCTGTCCTCCAGGTCAAACCATCAGTGGTGATGCCGTGTTCGCTTCACCCCTCGCTTCCCTCCTCCACCACCAGTCTGGGCTGCGGGGGTGAGCTTTTGGCTTTACACGACCCCGAAAGCCTCTGCCACCACCACCAGCTAAGTCACGAGGCCTTCGCCAGCCCAGAGCAGATGACCTCCCCGGCCATGGTGCTGCCCTGCACGGCCCACCTGGCGCAGCTGTACGAACAGGCCAGCCAGGACTCGCTGCACGAGGATTCGGTGCGCGGCCTGGTGAAGCTCAGCTCCGTGTGACAACTTTAAACAGCACTGAGCCAAAAGCCATAGTTGAATCTTTATAGGACGATAAAACACTCACCTTTTCAGCAACAGCAGGAAATAACAGCCTCAAAAATAAGGGCCGAAAGCGGTCTTCCAGCCCTTCCAGTGTAGTCCCACAGGAGATCTGATCTATCGATGTTCGCACACTACACCTCAAATTTAAATCAAAATAAAAGGACCACACTTTATCAACAAACTCCAAACAAGTGAAAATATCTTGGATAAAGGTGAACATTAAGAAATGTTTCTCATTATAGTGCCGCAATAACACAAAACATCCATTTACTTACCCTGTATGAGATAATTGTGCAAATTTTAAGCAACACGGGTCTTTTTTTTTTTTTTTCTTTTAAACAATTTATATGTGGAATAAAGCTCCATGTGTGGAATAAAAACTAGGAATGTGATGCAAAATACGCCGACTGGGCATAACATTATGACATAAAATTATGACTGGGGAAGTGAATAACACTGTCTCTTTATCTCATTATCGCTTCATCATGGTACCTCTAAGTGGGTGGGATATACATTATTTTTTATATTATTTTATTTTTTGATTTTGACGAGGGCCAAATTGTGACGTCTAGACGACTGGGTCAGAGCATCTCCAAAACCGCAGCTCTTGTGAGATGTTCCCAATCTGCAGTGGTCAATATCTATCACAAGTGCTCCAAGGAAGGAACAGTGGTGACCCGGCGAACAGGGTCGTGGGCGGCCAAATCTCATTGATGCACATGGGGAGCGAAGGCTGGTCCGCGAGGTCCGATCCAACAGACGAGCTCCTGTAGCTCAAATAGATGAAGAAGTTCATGCTTGACGGATCAGGATTGTTTTGGCAGCAGAAGGGGGACCAACGCAATATTAGGCAGGTGGTCATAATGTTATGCCTGATTGGTACCATCTGTGTTAATGCTGACTTTATAAAGCATAATCATTTCTATGGTAATGAACACTCCACTATGTGGACAAAGTACTAGTACTAGAGTACTACTAAGTCTAATACATGGAAAGAACAGATTCAAAATGCTAAGTTTTAACAAAGAAAAATGTATATACAGTGGAACCCGGTTATGTCGATGTCCTAGGGGGTCGCCAAAAAGCATCGAGGTAACCGATGATCGAGATAAACGAAAATTAAATGGCGGCAGTATATTAACGTGCTTAAAATTTCTTTATGTACATGATGTGCGTTAATAAATGAGAATGTGCATGCACGTGTTTTTGAAGGGTTTTTTTACACAACATCGTTGCCGCGATTTGTTTGATGAAGGCATGCTATAAAAATACATACAGTACATGTTTATCTGTCAGGAATCCACCTGCCACGCCCCCTTCGGCCCCCTTCAGCGTGTCAGGTGCTTTCTCGGCCGCTTTCTCTGAAGCTCCGCTTCAATCGCGCACATATGGTGCTCATTTATCATCATCACCAGCTCCTATTTAAACTTCCACACTCTCACTGTCCGTTATTGTTGGTATATGTTGGTTCACGGCGGTCGTTGTTATCGTGCATGCGTATCCCGGTACGTGTCTTCCCACTGGCACTCTCTCAACGGCTGCGCTTTTCTTCCCAAAGCGCACCTCGGAATTTGGCGGTTCCACTTCAAAAACATTGACTTAATAGGGTTGTCGAGATAACCGAGGGCGAGATTACCGGGTTCCACTGTATTAGGGGAAGAAACCTCAGGAGAGTCTTTAGGACAGAGGAGTTTGTGCTTTTCAGTTGCCTGGAATGTGACATGCTGTGATTTTTTTTCTTATAATGTTCAAGAGAGAGTGCGAAAAAGAAACCGGTTACGGAACGACAGTTACAGCTGCTTTAGCGTAAGCTGAAACAGGAACTAATTTGTTTCGCAACGTTAAGTATAACATTAAATGTTGTTGAATATTAAGTAAAATAAATCATAATGTTGTGGAATAGGAGGAATAAAACACTTGGTAACAGTGATTGCATCACACCACCCAATTTGTTGATTATTTCCCTCTACAAGGGAAATAATAAATTAACCTTTATTCAGGATATTTTCACATGTTCAGATATCGTAGACAAACCTGATCATAGTTACTAGCAAGGATGGTACTTGTCTCAGAAAACCAAGATGTTCAACTATAGCACTTATGTTCAGGAGCTCTGGAAGAAAAATGCCATCACTTTCCTTTACATGCAGTACATAATTCAGATGTTGGATGTTTTTTATAGAGCTGAACACTAAAGACCGTCGGTGTAAACGCAATCTCACTGCCTTCTTACATCTCTCTGGGCTTCTGTCGACAATTTTGTTCTGGCAATATGGCAGTATGACCTTGGGCTTATTCACATGGGTGATTATATTGCATCAGATCTTTTTTGATATGTCTGAATCACACATTATGGTGATGTGATTTATGTGCCAAATACAAGTTCAATGATTTCCCATTGTAGAGGTGATAATCTTGTCAATAAATTTGCAAGTTTGTATGGAATCTACACAGTTTTGTCTGCAAATGGCTTGAATTGATTCTTTAACAGAGGGAAACAGGGAGAGACCAAAACCCCCTTTTACACAAGTTGTTTGATTTAATTTCCAAGACCTTCATTTCACAGGTATAAATGTAACTTTATTGTTCTATGTCTAGCCTATTTTTTTTTTAAAGTAAATACAGTAAAAATACATGTGTTCCTAATAAAGACGTAGTAGTGCCACTGTAAAAGGCTAAAGTGATTTAGAAGCTAAAGAATCCTTTTGCATTTACGCACCAAAATCTGGAACACATTAATATTAAACATTCCATCTATTACTCCTATTAGTTCTAACACTGGCTCTATTACTACTATTATTACAACTGTTACTATTACTATTACTGGTTCTACTGTTCATTTCAATTTAATTTAATTCATTTTTATTTGTTTATAGCGCATTTAACAATAGACATTGTCTCAAAGCAGCTTTACCGAGATAAAGCGGTTATAAAGTATAAAGAATATAGAAGTTTACTGGCTTTGCAGCAGTCTGTTGATATTAATTACAGTCCAAATCCATTCTCAGAGTTCTTGAGTTGCTCAGTAACTTCATGGATCTGTAGACTACTTCTTTCTTTTTCTTCTTTCGGCTTCTCCCATTAGGGGTCGCCACAGCGAATCATCCGTCTCCATACCCCACTGTCCTCTACATCTGCCTCTTTCAACCCAACTACCTGCATGTCTTCCCTCACCACATCCATAAACCTCCTCCTTGGTCTTCCTCTTTTCCTCCTTCCTGGTGGCTCCATCCTCAGCATTCTTCTACCAATATAATTCATGTCCCTCCTCTGCACATGTCCAAACCATCTCAATCTCGCCTCCCTCACCTTGTCTCCAAAACATCCTACATGCGCTGTCCCTCTAATAAACTCATTTCTAATCCTGTCCATCGTCGTCACTCCCAATGAAAACCTCAACATCTTCAGCTCTGCTACCTCCAGCTCCACCTCCTGTCTTTTACTCAATGCCACTGTCTCCAAAACATACAACATCTCAGGTCTCACCACAGTCCTTTAAACTTTCCCTTTCACTCTTGCAGACACTCTTTTATCACAAATCACTCCTGCTATCACTCTTCTCCACCCACTCCACCCTGCCTGCACTCTTTTCTTCACCCCTCTAACACACTCTCCATTACTTTACACTGTTGACCCCAGGTACCTGAACTCCTCCACCTTCTTTACCTCTTCTCCCTGCATCTGCACCCCTCCACTGCCCTCCCTCTCATTCACACACATGTACTCTTTCATTCCCCTTCTCTCCAGCGTGTACCTCCACCTCTCCTGGCTTACTACTACAATTACTAAAACAGAATCTTTTACTATAACTACTACTTCTATTAGAATTACTACTACTACTGGTTTTACTATGAATACTACTACGCCTAATACTATTACTACAATACTATTTCTTTTTTTCTTCTACTATTACAATTACTTCTACAATTACTTTTACTGGTTACTATTGATTACAACCACTGCCACCACTACAACTACTACTACATTTCCAGGAGCCAACCACCCAAACATGGTAAGTCGCGAATAAATGCACTACAGTTGTTGCCTAAGAAATGGTACGAATGCAAGGTTATCATTTAGGTCAAGTCGATTTATAGTGTGTATGTTATTGGAATCCTCTGACTGTTGGAAAAGGTTTAGATGAACAAATAGGCAGCAGGATGTGAAGTTGACGTGAGCCAAATCTGTTGGAAAGGACTTGGCGTAGCAGAAGCAACTGTAAGATGCAAACATTTGTAGCATGTAATTGTAACTTTTGACCAGTAGGTGGCAAGAAATTTGACCACAAACAGTCTTCAACCACAAACATCACACCTGTTTACACACTCACATACCCACTGTACAAGCCAAAAGGGAGTGAGATGACTTGTCAGGTCAATGCCTAAATACACTGACTATATGAAAGCAGGGCTGCTGGGTGTTGCATCGTCACTGTGCATGATAAACGACTTACTGTGAAGTGTTATGGCTCAGTGTTAAAGATCATTTCAAGTCCCTGAGCTCACGGGTTCAAGCCTGACTTGTTCCCTTTTAACCTCTGTGTTTACCCGACTGTTAAATATCAGGGCTAATAAAACAAACAAAGTAGAAAAGTAAAAAGTTTCTCAGTAGGTTTGAGGTGTGATTATAGTTAAGTTCTGATGATGTTCAGGCATCAGATCCAGCATTCGTTTCCTTCCCAACTTGTGGATGTTTGTGTTGGTGGGTGTAAGACTAGTGGTCAGAGATACAAATTCCAGC
Source organism: Silurus lanzhouensis (assembly GCA_039877035.1). Lineage (NCBI taxonomy): Eukaryota > Metazoa > Chordata > Actinopteri > Siluriformes > Siluridae > Silurus > Silurus lanzhouensis. The sequence continues at coordinate 54,140 of JBCEWE010000352.1, read as the reverse complement.
TGCGGCTGAGGTTTTATATGTTCGATACAAGTTTGGTAGGAAAGAGAAAGTATAATAGATTTCCATACATTTATTCTAGCATACTGTAATGTAGCTCTTAATTCTAAACATGTACTATATTGCCAACAGTTTGTGGACACCTGACCATAAGATTGACATTTAGTCCCAATTTGCTGTTATAATTCCCTCCACTCTTCTGGGAAGATGACTAGATTTTGGAGTGTGCTTGTGGAGATTTGTGCTCATCCTGCTGATGAATTGGAAATTCGATCAAATTGGAAATTTTTGGTCTTGTGCATGTACCCAGGTATCCATAATCCTCATAAGGCATCAGGATGTCAGCAGAGTGGAAATGGGGTTTAGTTTGAGAATAAAGAGGAACCATCAATAAATGCAAATGCTCCAGGAGGGATGGTTACACACTGATTAACTAACACATTTTTTTTCTCCTCCGATATACACAGGACGATGTCTTTTGGGACACTGACTTATGAAGTTTGGCGCTCCCTATGACTGTGCGTGCAGCCTTTTGCTGCCATCTGTTGCCGTGTTACAAAACTAGCATCAAACCTTTTATACCACCTCATATATAAAATGATGATGCAATCATCTTACACCAAAAAGAAGCAAGCGAAAGGATGGTTTCCTTACATTTAGTATATCCATACATTTTTATTGCTGGGTTGTTGTTTTTTTTCATTTATAAAGAAAGACAGAAATTCTATACATGTGCAAATAATATATTATTAGATTAGAAAAAGGCAAAAGTTTATATGTTTAATCAATTGGTCAATTTTATTATATATTTAAATCTCCTAATACACATGATTAATTCTGAATCTGATATAAGACTGCCCAAAATCAAAGCCTAAATCTTAGCTAATTTGAAAGACATTTTTTTGAACTGCTAGCTCCAGCACATATCTGCACTTTCTGATTTGAGGGAAACCTGCATAGACTTCACACTGCTGATGACTTGCATAGAGCTAAAATGCGTTATTAGACATTGCAGGTTTTGCTGCTTGACACATCTGGGCTGACATATGATTCTGAATGCTAATCAGTCGATTTAATATGTGAGCTTTTCTTTTCACTGAAACATTTCCTTGACTTCTAACTCTAAAAACTAGTAAATTTGTTTCTTTATTAGTGCATCCACTAGGATAATATTATATGCTTGATAGCTTGCCTGAAGATTCTTAGATTAAAATCACTGAAACACAAATACTGCTTGCAAAAAAAAAATAAAAATAAAAAATAAAAATAAAAATCCACTCGGAGTAAATCTGAAACAGACCCATAACTACACAGCTGAAAGTCGGAGCCTGCGGCAGCCACGGCCTGATTCTTTAATGTTTCTTTGATTGGTTTACCAGGTTTATTAGATTTCTTGTAATAAATGTTATTTTTTTTCCAACACGATATTCTGATATTCCATCTCACATCCTCGGGGAATGCGTTACACAGCGAAAGAAATCAATATTTCATATAGCAGATATCCGTATATCAAGGTCATGTGACCGCATTGTGCAGTAACAAACCTTCCTCGTCTAATGATATGAATAGAAAATCAGAAACGTCCTATTTCTTTCTTTTTATTAAACATCAGATATTGTGTATTGCATGCGTACTGTATTTAATAATTAACTGATTAAACATATAAATCGGAAATCGGAATCATACAATCCACCAAACCTCTTTAAAGTACAAATCTCAAATGACACCACGGTGCCTTCCTGTTTCCTGACGAATTCAAAATGGCCCCATTATCTTCCTCTGCTTGTTTTCCGTTTTAATAACAGAGTGTCGAGTCATAACCGACTTTTAAAATAAATATAACACAAATAAACAGGCAGTTTGATGATACATTCAACTCGTAGCTCTGGTATATTATCAATAAAGCCAACTTCAGTCACTAAACATGTCCTGCTTGGCCAAGTGCTTTCTCGAAATAAACAAAAACAGATCTATGTGCATTCTGTTAAAATGTTTGTTAAGGCTAACGCTTTTGTTCCACATTACCAAAATTCGATACACAATCCCAATGCTAAATGCTAAAGAAGTGGTTACATTTGACAGTGACAGAAGTGATACTGATCTTACAGACAACAATTGGACCTTATATGTGTAAAATCAGAAGTAGCACAAGAGAAAAGTAAAAGCCAGGCTAGTTTTTGTTTTGACATACACTATGTCAGGAGATCAGACCTAAGCCTAGTCTAGAGTCTGGAAGTCTTTATTAAAGTTGCAGGGTTCAGATGGAATGCTGGTTACCATATCTTAACCTCAAGCAGCTCCAGGTCCCCGATGATCTCCAGCTCGTCCACACGGCTCAGATCCTGGACACGGTGTTTGTAGGTCAGTTGATGAGCTCCGTTCACGGCCAGCTTAAACTGCTGCGCCTCGCACAGGATTATCATCTGGAGAACAGAGAGACACGAAACTGGACAATTAGGTTACAGTGTTGCAGAGTTCTTTCTTGCATTTAAACAAATATCTGATCAACTATGTCCTGTTCATCATAGCTAAAGAACTTGCTTATCTACATACACACACACACACACACACACACACACACACACACACACACACACACACCCAAACCCACATTTACTCACTTCATTATTATCATTTTTGATATCACCCGTAGGCAAATTTAAATGTAATGAATGTATATGTACATAAATGTATACTTTATGAAGGTCCCTATGTATAAGAGGTGGGAGCTCAGTGGTTAAGATGTTGGAGTTCTCAGGAGTCCACTAACAAGTAATCAGAAGTTGTTCAAATTCCACCACCACGCTGCAACTGGTGGGCCCTTGAGCAAGGCCCTTAACCCTTACCTGTTCAGTTGCATAAATGAGATAACTCAAGGTCGCTCTGGATAAGGGCATTTGCCAAACGACATAATTGTGTACTGTAGATTTACCCTTAAAGGGATTTTATATTTATCAGGTAGGAAGGGGCAGTTCAGTGGTTAAAACGTTGGGTTACTGATCAGAAGGTCAGGGGTTCAAGCCCTGGTATTACCAAGCTGCAACACCAAAGCTGACCCCCTCTTGGGTCCTCTTAACCCTCAAGCTGGGCTATGAGAAGAAAAGGATTTCACTATTGTATATAAACATACACACACTGTGCTATAATGTATATGTGACAAATAAAGGCTATATATATATATATATATATATATATATATATATATATATATATATATATATATATATATATATATATGCTTCCAGGTTTCTAGGCCTGGAAGAATGAAATGATTTAAAGAGAAAAAAATAAAATCCGGATCCATCCGGAAAGTAGAAGCGACTGAATTATGCTGTTTGAAGCACTGTACCAAAGCATGAAGTGACACTATCGATCACAGAGAGGTGTGTACAGTGACGATTGCTGCTTTTCTAATCAAATTGAAAAGAAGACGCTGTAATCTCATGCTGTTGGGTCTTACATCAAAACACAGAGCAAAAAGAGTGAGCTATGGGTGAGTGCCTCGGATAACTCGTACCCAATATAACCGAGTTTAGAAAGGGAAAAAAACACATCCTGTTATTCAGTATACAAATTAGCTATAGTGCTCATAATAAACAACATGATACAGTATGAACTCCACAGTATGACATCCAGAACACATGACCACACCTGTTAAAAACTCCATCACACCTGAATACTTTTTCCTCTTGTACTATAATACCGGATTCCTGTTTGGCTTTTTCTGCTCTCTCACACTTTTACTCGCTCTTTATCTTGAGAGTCTGCCTGGTCCTGCCCGTCAACATTTAGTTGGATATCTTTCTTGCCAGTTGGAATATTTGAACTGTTTATCTGAAAATGATGTATCTAATCATTTCTGGACAATTGCAATGACACCCTGGAGCAGCAGGGACTGAGAAATACTATTATAGACCTGTCATGACAATTCACAGTAACTTAGGGCTTTGTGATTATGTCATTTCTTTTTCAACCCCTGTCTCAATAATCATTGTATTGTTTTTACCAGAAAGGATTGTATGCACTGGAGCTTTAACATGCTGCGCTGTCTGCCTAATTAAATAACAGACAGACAGACAGACAGACAGACAGACAGACAGACAGACAGACAGACAGATAGATAGATAGATAGATGTGCTGATGAACACTAAGCAAAGAAAAAACAGCCACAGACATTTTAAATCCAAGTATTTTTTGCAAGGGCAATCAATGTTTTCATTTAGCTTACAATATGAAAACATTGATTAAAGCCTTAAATAGTGATTTATTATATACATATATATAATATACATATAGTTTACACACACACGCACACGCACACACACATATATGTATATGTATAGGCAGAGTTCTGGGAAACAGTGGCAGTGAATGAATAGTTCCACCTGTGTTTGTGGGATTAATGAAGTTATTTATAAACTCCTCGTGTTTACCGAAGTGTCTCTGGAAGTGTTAAACGAGTGTCCCGAAGGCTGTTAAGAGTGTAGATACTGTATGTCTGTCCTGTTTGGGTTTGTCAAAGAAGGCAAATTTTCACATAAAAAGTCAAAAGTATATATTTTTATCTCTACTAAAGAAATGAATTGATCAATATTTGGTGCTATGAAGATGATCAGATCAAACCAATGACTTCAAGTGCAATGAACACGCAGCTCAATGTGATTAATTGCTAGACGTTTACACACACTGCTGACCATGACAGAGAGATTCTCATTTATTTACTGCGGCATCCCGGACAGAATCAGCACCATGATCAATCACGTTAATGATAAGATGATTAAACACACTACTGACCACAAAACAGATTGTAGCCTTTACAGAATGATCATCTGGGTAACTTCCTGTACTAGTGCACCACAATGTTAAGTTTAAAGTTCAAGGCTACAGCAAAAGCGTCAGTTTGTATCATATCAGTAAGCAGGAATTAATCAATACAGCTGTTATTGCAGTCCAAGGCAAATGTTTTTTTTTTTTTTACCCAAAAATTGACATCAATACAAAACATTTTATATATTACATTTTAAGTCATAAAAGTGCATCTTTGCTCAGTGTAAAAGTTAGAATTTCCTTTTCTTAATGTGATAAAATGACGGAAATATATTCAGACATAACTTCCTGTTGTTTTTGTCTTGTTGTGGTTTTTGCATCACGGGTGCTCATTTCCTTTTTGTGTACTAAGGTTGTAAAATAAGAATTACAGTTTACGACACATAATGTGCTACAGTTTACGAGTCGAATGTGCTTTTTAAACACATTTAGTCCCCATTTGCTGTTATAATAACCTCCACTCTTCTTTGTAGATGAAGGACTAGATTTTAAAGTGTGTTTGTAGTGATGTGTACATTCAACAGCAAGAGCGTTAGTAAAGTCAGGTTCTGATGTCGGTGAGGTGAGGAAACCTGGCATGCAGTCAGTCTTCCCATATATACGAAAGGTTTTGAAAGCAGGCCACTCAAGATCTTCCACTCCAACCCATGTATGTAAACTACAGTATATCTATATAAGGAAAAATTTCATTCAATGCTACCACACCTATAGTCATCCTATAAAATTGTATAAAACTTTGTGAGAACAGTTTGGAGACGAATCGATATCGATGGACAAAGTCAGGTGTTTAAATACTTATGCCGCACATTATGAGCTTTGTTCTTTGTGCATGTTGGAGTGTGTAGTGTTTAATACCTCGAAATATTCTCCTGGTCTGAAGACAAAGTTGGGCAGGGTGTTCTCCTCTGGACCCCAGCACTCGGACAGGTATGAATTACGAATGAACAAACCAGATCTGAGCCGAGGGTTTAAATGCAGCGCAATGTCCTTCGAGTTCCCGATGCGCAGGTTTATAGCGAAGCTGCAGTGCATCATTCACACATGACAAACCGAAATATTAACAAAACAAAACAGACCTAAATTTCTGTACTTCCTGCCTAGAAAATCATTTACACTGCTATATAGTAACAATAAAATAATTATTAAATCTAGAAACACAGTATAAATATCAATATAAATTTGATTTATACAAATACTGGTAAAAATTAAGTTAGTTAAAAAAATATATTATAAAAATTTTATAAATAATTCTAAGCTATTATGAACTATCATAATTTAAAAATATATTTTCATTTAATAAAATGTTATGTGTGTATAATATATATATATATATATATATATATATATATATATATATATATATATATATATATATATATAAATTAATAGTTCTTTTATAATATCAATATTTATCTGTCTGTCTGACTGTGTGTATATATATATATATATATATAATATATAATATATATTATATATAATATATATAATGTGTGTGTGTGTGTGTGTGTGTGTGTGTGTGAGAGAGAGAGAGAGAGAGAGAGAGAGAGAGAGAAGAGAGAGAGAGAGAGAGAGAGACACTACATTTCCAAAAGTATTGGGTCACCTGACTTTCCTGCTATATGTGGTTCTTTTCCAAACTGTTACCAAAAATCTGGAGGCACTCAATTTCACTCAATTGTCTTTAGATGTGCTAAAATACAATTTTGGAATCCCATAACCTGTTCCAGCATGGCACTGCCTCTGTGCACAGTAAAAGCAAACAGCAAAGTGAGCTTCTTGAAGATATGGTTTAGATGCTTTGGAGAGGAAGATCTTGAGTAGCCTGATATAAAGCTCTGATCTCATCCCTACTGAAAACCTTTGGGATGAATTGGAACGCTGACTGCACCCCAGGTCTCCTCACCTGCATCAGTACCTGCCTTTCGTACCACCCTTGTGGCTGATGAACACAAATATCCATAAGCACACTCCAAAATCTACTGGAACATCTTCCCAGAAGAGTGAAGGGAATTATAAGAGCAAATTGGGACTAAATGTGGAATACAATACTTATGACCAGGTGACCCAATACTTTTGGCAATATAGTGTATATTGTGTGTATGTGTGTGTGTGTGTGTGTATATATATATATATATCACTCTCTCTCTCTCTCTCACACACACACACACACACATATATATTTATATATATATATATATATATATTATATATATATATATATATACACACACACACACACACACAGTCAGACAGACAGATAAATATTGATATTATAAAATAATTATTAATTGATATTGATATTATATATATATATATATATATATATATATATATATATATATATATATATATTATAATAATTATTAATTGAGATATATATATATATATATATATATATATATATATATATATATATATATATATATATATATATATATATATATATCAATTAATAATTATTCAAAAATTAAAAAATGTAAAAGCTGGGATTTGTGTATAAATGACAATTTTTAACATTTATCTCCAGACCTGTGAGCAAAGGCAGGGATCAGACCCTTGATTGTTATGGTATGTCCTGGAATCAAGCCCTTTATGATCTTTCTCTTAAAAGGAAGAGACTGTAAAAAAGGAAAAAAAAAAACACACACAATTAATCATTACTGACAATACAATCATCTTATCCTTTATGAAGAACCTCATTTCTGCCTTCTAAGAATCATGATTTCACCCATTCCTCCTTCCTTGTGTTCAGATTATCAAGCACCTTCCTAACAACCATGTTTAAATATATATCTAGTAAACTTCCATATACACTGACTGTTCCATTTTTTAGAAACCGCTACACATATTTTCAGTCATATGGGCAGCAGTACAGTGCAGAATGTCATGCAGATACAAGAGTTACAGTTAATATATTCATATTAAACATCGCAATTTGGAAATTTGTGACCTCTGTGACATTAATTTTGTGGTTGACATGGGTTTGAGTATTTCACAATTGGCTGACTTTCAGACAAAACAACTGTCTCTAGTGCTTGCACACAAATCAGTTTGAGAGATCAGAGGAAAATGGCCAGACTGACAAAAAAATCTATAGTAGCTTAAATAATCAACTGTGGTGAGCAGAAGAGCACGGGCTACAACAGCAGAAGAAATTTCAGTTTTGGTCAGTGCTCATAATAGCCTCAGATTGCTGCTCTTGGCTGACTGGAGTGAAACCCAACGCTGCTGTAGCACATCCAGCATAAGTTTGAGATTTTGTGCATGCTGAGATACTTTTCAACTCACCATAATTGCAAATAGTGATTATATGAGTTGCTATATCCTTCCAGGCTGCTAAAACTAATCTGGTTATGTTCCTCTGACTTCTGTTATCAACAGAAATATCACTCACTCATACTCTAGAGACTCTCAAGTGAAAGTGCAGCAGCATCTAAAATAGGCTTAGTAATAGGTTATAATGAACTCATCCAATCACGTTTTAGTTACTCACCATATCACATGAGTCATCCAGCAAAGCCTGAGGAACAAACAAGAGGGTGGACAATGTGTTTATTTCTTTTTTATCTATTAGTCAGAAAGCATGTATTCCAAAGTGACATTTTAATTAACCCTGCCTTTACACACTCAACCTTGCCCTTACACACTCAACCCTGCTCTTACAAACTCAACCCTGCTCTTACATACTCAACCCTGCACGCTCAACCCTGCTCTTACAAACTCAACCCTGCCCTTACACACTCAACCCTGCACGCTCAACCCTGCCCTTACACACTCAACCCTGCACGCTCAACCCTGCCTTACAACTCAACCCTGCCCTTACACACTCAACCCTGCACGCTCAACCCTGCCCTTACACACTCAACCCTGCACGCTCAACCCTGCTCTTACAAACTCAACCCTGCCCTTACACACTCAACCCTTCTCTTACACACTCAACCCTGCACGCTCAACCCTGCCCTCACACACTCAACCCTGCACGCTCAACCCTGCTCTTACAAACTCAACCCTGCCCTTACACACTCAACCCTGCACGCTCAACCCTGCCCTTACACACTCAACCCTGCACGCTCAACCCTGCTCTTACAAACTCAACCCTGCCCTTACACACTCAACCCTCTACACACTCAACCCTGCACGCTCAACTCTGCCCTCACACACTCAACCCTGCACGCTCAACCCTGCTCTTACAAACTCAACCCTGCCCTTACACACTCAACCCTGCACGCTCAACCCTGCCCTTACACACTCAACCCTGCACGCTCAACCCTGCTCTTACAAACTCAACCCTGCCCTTACACACTCAACCCTTCTCTTACACACTCAACCCTGCACGCTCAACCCTGCCCTTACACACTCAACCCTGCACGCTCAACCCTGCTCTTACAAATTTAACCCTGCCCTTACACACTCAACCCTTCTCTTACACACTCAACCCTGCACGCTCAACCCTGCCCTTACACGCTCAACCCTTCTCTTACACGCTCAACCCTGCCCTTACACACTCAACCCTGCACGCTCAACCCTGCCCTTACACACTCAACCCTTCTCTTACACGCTCAACCCTGCCCTTACACGCTTAACCCTACTCCTAACCCTGCTCTTACACACTCAACCCTACTCCTAAACCTGCTCTTACACACTCAACCCTTCTCTTACACACTCAATCCTGCTCTTACACACTCAATCCTGCTCTTACACGCTCAACCCTGCTCTTACACACTCAACCCTGCTCTTACACACTCAACCCTGCCATTACACACTACACACTCAACCCTGCCCTTACACACTCAACCCTGCCATTATACACTCAACCCTGCTCTTACACACTTAACTCTGCTCTTACACACTTAACTCTGCTCTTACAAAACCCACTCACAATATGTGGTCAATACATTTTATAAAACAAACAAAACTAGAACTGGTTAGTACTTATAGTACCTAGAGTATAGTACTCATTTTGCTGTTATAAGAAAAGGGTCTAAGAGGAACACATCATAAGGGTACCTACCGGCGACTGTGTGCTGGACCCTTTCACAGGTGATGGAGTACTCTTAAAACAAAAAAACAAAAAAAACAAAAAAAACAAAGATGTAAAAATGTGAGTTCTCATACATAATGCTTTATATCAGAGTATAAATGGCAAACAGCAGAATGTCTAAGTGCAGAAAACTCCTCGTGATGATAATGTCAGGAGCTCACTGTGCTTGGAATGAATCCAATGGCCTGGATTTGAACCTTTCCCGACACAGACAGTGTGTCCACTCTGGCCAGATCTATCCTGTGCTTGTACTCCAGAACATGAGTCCCATTTACTGCCACCTGGAGGTAAGAAGGAAAGACGGCACAAACCCTTAAAGAGTGCACAAAGCCAGGATTTAAGCTTTTACCCTATTTTAGCCAGGATAGTTTTACCTTTGGTGGAAATGTAATCGATTATTGAGAACTTTTTAATTCAGCATGAGCTAAAACTCTGTCCGAGTCAACAAGTAATCCCTTTCTAAATTACCTGACCATGATGTGTAAATGAATCCAGCTCAAGTAGTGCTTAAAGAATTTTTCAACACACAATCACCACCCTCACCTTGTACAAATCTTTCTCGACCAGCACAATGATCTCAAACTCAGCCCCCTTTCTGAAGGGCATCAGATAATGGATTTCTTCTTTGCCCCAGTACTCAAGTTCCAAGGTGTTACACACAATGTGATTCTTTTTGAAGCGTGGGTTAAAGTGAAACGCAACATCTGCTCTGGGTTTAATGCTGCTGCCGCACGTGAAATCCACCTGAAACCTGCAAAAAATAAAATAATTTTTGAAAATTCTTTCATCTGCAAATTTCTACTGTCATTTCATTGGTTTCCCTTAATAGTGTTCGACTAACTTTAGTCTGTCCAGCGTTTGTTGTCTCTGTAATGGAATTATGATTGTTCTTTCAAATATCACTCAAATATCACTCAAATATCACTCCTATGACTGACTCCTGGTCATTTCTCACAGTAAGTTTAATATAATTATTGAACTATTCCTTTTATATCTTCTGATTACACGACGGTGTGTCATCACATTCTATTACATCGCATATTAGTGTCGAGACAACCCTACAACACCCTGAGTTTAAACCGTGCTGATGATGAACATCAACAGCATGATAAGGTTACTGGACATTTTCTCAGAAAAGAGATACCCGTACTTTTTTTCTACGATCCGACTTGATTGAGGGCCGTGAGCCGAAAATAAAAGTTGCATTGTACCCGAAGATTATATTAAAATTTGCTGTGGTTTATGATTTTATATATAAAGAAAAGTAAACAAATAAACAGAAAACAACGACTGTGTAATCTGCTTAACAAATGCAGATTTATTTTTAAAGGTCTACTATTTAGTTGTTCCATCGTACAATTGTAAAATGGATTGCAGTAAGAATCTATTGCACAATTTTTTGGGACTGGACTAACGCACATACACACACAATTCAACAAACTTATTAATTAGACAAAAATACTGTTTTGATCTTTTTGCTGATAAAGCAATTAAATTTAGGGTTTACATCTACAGTATTTATTATTATACAGACAATTAATTGGCACTATCACAAATCTTCTTGGTGCTGCTGTGTCCCTGTGTCTACTGTCATATGGTTTTTTTTCACTAAATGTCGCACACGTGCACTTTTTTTTTGTAGTGTCCTACTTAGTTTGTATATAACCCCAATTTCGAAAAAAGTTGGGACACAGGGAAAAATGTAAATAAAAACAGAATGCAATGATTTGCAAATCTCATAAATCCATTTTCTATTTACAATAAAACAAACAAAAAATATATAAAATGTTTAAACTGAAGATATGTACCATTTTAAGGAAAGAACAAGGTCATTTAAATTTGATGGCTGTAACATGTCTCAAAAAGAGTTGGGACAGGTCCATGTATACCACTGTGTAGCATCACGTCTTCTGCCTGTATACATTTGGGACCTGAGGAGACCTGTTTTGGAAGAGGAATGTCGCCCCATATGAGTCTGATACAGGATTCTAGCTGCTTAACAGTTCTGGGTGTCCTTTGTTGTGTTTTTCATTTTATGATGTGTCAAATGTTTTTAAATGGTGAAAGGTCTAGAGACTGTGCCTCTCTAAGATAAACAATTTCTACTGTCAATTAACATTATTTATTGCAAAATGTTTATCCAACTGTTTAAAATTAATAACACCAGACTTTTGGTCTATTACAACTTTGTTTTTTCAATTAAAAAGAATGTATTTTTCATTAAAAAGGTACAGTTTGAACATTTGATATGTTTTCTATGTTCTATTGTGAATAAAATATGAGTTTTGCAAATCATCGCATTCTTGTTTTATTTACATTTTGCAAAGTGACCCAACTTTTTTGGAATTGGGGTTGTAGTTTTGTGTTACTTTGTCCAGTTACATAGTCTGATGATAGTCATAGTGTTTCGTTTGACTGTGTACTCTACTCTCTGAATATGGTTGGAATGACAGTAAAAGCCTACTTGACTTGACTTGACAACAGAGTTCAATGCCTAACACAGATATACAATACCATCTTATGAGATCCACAAAGCTGCTCCTTATTTTTCCAAATGCCATGTTTTTCCTTCCTCTTTCTTTTCTCATATATAACATGTCAGGCCAAATCAATGGTCACTACAAGCCAACTTTCCCCCACAGGCCCTAGTTTGAACATCTGTAATATAGAAGTTAGATCAACACATTGCATCACTCACCTGTCTGCATCATCTAGAACTGAGCCTTGGATAAGAACCATCTCCCCTGGATGGAGGCCATCCAGGATGCTTATTGATATGGGGATGGGCTGAGAAAATCACAACTAATTGCATTATTATACTATCACCTATTGTTATTGTTAATAATAATAATAATAATAATAATAATAATAATAATAATAATAATAATATATCATGAAGTCCCCAATACCTTTACTAAACATCCTTATTGAAAAGTTAAGCATTTATTTTCATAGTAAAGAACTATGTGTAGGTTTGTTGATATTAAATGAACATCATAAACAGCACTGTAACTGCTCAAGGCCCCTGGTACAACTTACCAAACCCCTTTGCCAGACTTTATACTTGACAAGTGACAATTAATAACTTTACAAATTAATTTAACTAAATAATAATAACTAAATGACATCAACACAATGAGTCTATCTCTCACCGGGTTCAGTACAGTCTGCTTCGGCTGTTTCACCGACATTTCCACGACTTCGCTCCTGTTTCTTTTCAGCTCTAATCGATAATTTAACCTCGAATTCACTTCCAAATCGCTTCCTGCTTACCTTAAAAGTGCACTAGATAAACTCTAAAATGAAGGCTGTAAACACCTTAAAGTTGTCTTCAAGTGTCCATTTGAGACGCAGCAAGAAATTTTACTTTCACTTCCTGGTTCTAGTAAAGTAGCCAATGGGAACATGGAAAACCTGTGACGTAGACAAGACTCCACGATTGTGTAATCACATTGTGTTTATTGGGGTCAGAGTTTGGATCTGTCACTGTACTATTATATAAATTATATCAAAATATATATTTTACAAATATTGTTATTGATTAATGCAAATCTTAAAATGGTAAGAATGGAAATATGATGAAGACACGTTGCTTTAATTACAAATAAAAACTTGATAGATAGATAGATAGATAGATAGATAGATAGATAGATAGATAGATAGATAGATAGATAGATAGATAAATAAATGTATTATTCATTACTTTATTTGCACAGAAGGCAAAGTATATAAGCTTAAAACACCCTAATAATTTTAAGTTTAATAATGAAATGATTTTAATAATGACAAGCAAATTTTAAATCATTGCATGCCAGTAAATAAAAAGAAATATATTACATAATGCAACAGTTTAAGCAAAAGGAGGACACAACAAATATTTACCTTGTTTAGTTTATTAGTGTTTATATCTAATAATATATCTTTATGCATTTTTTGTGTATTCTTTTTAATTATTATTATTATTATTATGACATTTCTTTATATATATATATATATATATATATATATATTAGAGAGAGAGAGACATGGTAGACATATTTTTCAAAGAACTTGTTCAGGTCTATTAAAGACACGACAAAAAAAAAAGAGCATAGAAAATCCACAGGTTCCCATTTCTTCTCTTTCTTTGCACTTAGACAGTTGCTCAAACAGACAAGTTTTACATTAGTGTTAGCAACAGTATGGTTTAATGGTAAGGAAGAGCACCACAAAAGCATTATTTGCTTTAAGAATGTTGATGGAGAGGTATAGAGAAGGTCAAAAGGAGTTGCATTGTTTGTTTGTGGGTTAAGAGAAAGTGTACGACAGGGTGGAGAGAGGAGTTGTGGTATTGTATGAAGAAGTCAGGTGTGTCAGAGAAGTATGTGAGGGTGGTGCAGGACATGTATGATGACAGTTTGACAGCAGTGAAGTGTGCGGTAGGAACAACAGACTGGTTCAAGGTGGAGGTTGAACTGCATCAAGGATCGGCTCTGAGCCCTTTCCCGTGTGCAGTGGTGATGGACAGGTTGACGGACAAGGTCAGACAGGAGTCTCCATGGACTATGATGTTTGCGGATGATATTGTGATTTGTGGTGAGAGTAGTGAGCAGGTTCAGAAAAGCCTGGAGAGGTGGAGGTATGTGCTGGAGTGAAGGGGAATGAAAATCAGTAGGAGTAAGACAGAGTACATGTGTGTGAATGAGAGGGAGGGCAGTGGAGTGGTGCAGTTGCAGAATAAAGAGGTGGAGAAGGTGAATAAGTTCAGGTACCTGGGGTCAACAGTGCAAAGTAATGGAGAGTGTGTTAGAGAAGTGAAGAAAAGAGTGCAGGGAGGGTGGAGTGGGTGGAGAAGAGTAACAGGAGTGATTTGTAATAGAAGGGTATCTGCAAGAGTGAAATTGAAAGTTTATAGGACTGTGGTGAGACCTGAGATGTTGTATGGTTTAGAGACAGTGGCATTGAGTAAAAGACAGGAGGTGAAGCTGGAGGTAGCAGAGCTGAAGATGTTGAGGTTTTTTTGGGAGTGACGACGATGGACAGGATTAGAAATTATATTATTAGAGGGACCGCGCATGTAGGACGTTTTGGAGACAAGGTGAGGGAGGAGAGATTAGGATGGTTTTGACATGTGCAGAGGAGGGACATGGGGTATATCGGTAGAAGAATGCTGAGGATGGAGCCACCAGGAAGGATGAAAAGAGGAAGACCAAAGAGGAGGTTTATGGATGTGGTGAGGGAAGACATGCAGGTGGTTGGGTTGAAAGAGGCAGATGTAGAGGACAGGGGGGTAAAAAGAGACAGATGATCCGCTGTGGCGACCCCTAATGGGAGAAGCCGAAAGAAGCCCCCCCCTCACCCGGTCATAGGCAGCCAATAAGCGGAAGGTAGGAGTATCACGTGCTAAACCAGGAAGTAAAACAGAAAAGCGGTAACCCAGTGCTGTATGTAAACAGCGTTTGCTTTCAGTGCTCAGTGTGTGTGAGTCCTACGTTATGAGAGAGAGGCGTCGCGATGAACTTACATGTCGCCTTGTTTGTTCTGACATGGATTCAATTATGTGTGGCAGAAATGTACATTTTGGACGACAGGCTCGGACTGGGCAGGCGGTTTGATGGTATTGGAGGGTTAAGTGGAGGGGGGGTGAGTTTACCTGTGCACATCTACATTATTCCTGATCTGGCTATTCCTTTCTGTAATATTATTACTTATAATAATTCGATTTTATATTATGCTTTTAGGCTACTTCGAGACTTCTGATCAACTATAAAGAACCTTATCGGAGTCAAATACTGGATTACTTGTTTAAGGTTAGTGACTGCATTACTGTATATCTCATGCCAGTAATGTAGTGCATATGTGTAGTCCATTTAGACTGATTTGATTCATTTGTGTTATACAGCTATCCTAAAGTTCATACATTTTCATATACAAATGGCCACTGATCAGGTATAACATTATGACCACCTGCCTAATATTCTGTTGGTCCTCATTTTGCTGCCAAAAAGGTTTTATTTGCTGCCAAAAAGGTTTTATTTGCTGCCCAAAAAAGGTCTCAATTGCTGCCCAAAAAGGTCTCAATTGCTGCCCAAAAAGGTCTCAATTGCTGCCCAAAAAGTTCAATTGCTGCCCAAAAAGTTCAATTGCTGCCCAAAAAGTTCAATTGCTGCCAAAAAGTTCAATTGCTGCCAAAATGTTCATTTGCTGCCTAATATATCCCATTCACTAACAGTTGCCATAAATAAGAGATAATCAGTGTCATTTACTGTACCGGTCATAATGTTATAATGCAATGATGTTATGCCTGGTCAGTGTATAGAATTGTGGTCACTGTCTTTAAAATAAGGAAGTGTGACCTGAATGTATCCAATTGTAGTTTTTAAATGCCTTCAAAGCTTCCAAATACAGTTTTTGCATTTTCATTGCAGTTTCATACATTTCTTCGACAATCTTTTTACTTTTCTAATGCAACTGATATTTAAAAAAACATAACTGGTCTAAATGTCAAGCAATTAAAGACCATCGGAATGCTCTGTATTCCTTCTAGCCTAACTTCGGAGCTTCACTACACATTCTTAAAGTGGAAATAGGAGGTGATTCGCAAACAACAGGTAAGTCTCGTTTATTGTTGAAGAGTTTCCCTGGCGATTGAGGTTTAGGTTTCAAACCTTGACCAGACTATAAAAGCTTTGTGTCAGATGATCAGTTGTTCATGCAATCACGTGTCTGTCAAGCTTACTGTATCTTGTCGACACACACACACACACACAGTGAGTCACGGTGGAAAGGGTGTGTCAGGGGTAATTTCGGTTCAGAATTGCTTCACTTACGTTCTCTTCTATTGGAGACCACTCTGTGAAGCCGAGAATGGTTCTGCACGAAGAGCCTAAAGATTCATGAAGTTAGTGAGCACCTCAATAGCTTGGAGGATGAATTTGGACTGTAATGAATAAAAACACTGCTCCAATGGCAAAGGATTACAATTGCATGATCAGTTGTACAATGAAGTGCAAATCATTGAGCAGTTCACTAAACAGTACACCTCAACAACGATAAAACTGTAATGAATGGACACCCGGTGCCACCCAGATCAAGTCGAGTCAAGAAGCTTTTATTGTAATTTCAATCAAATATAGCTGACGCATTACACAGTGAAATGAAACAACGTTTCCTCCTGAACCCTGGTGCTACATACAACAACGATCACAGAAAACACAGGGCTAAGGACTAGTAAGTGTCCTCGCCACATAAAGTGCATCGTGTGAAACCTGGTGCAAACAGTGCAAAGACAACACAAGACAGCGTAAGACAAATGCACAAAACACAAAACAGCGTTGCCAGTAAACCTGTTGTAAATTGCACACGGCGGTGTGTAAAAGACGTAAAGTGAACATTGTAATTAACAAAAGTTTAAACAAAATGTTGTGCAAAAGAGCAACAGCCGCAGTCAAAAAAGATGTGCAAAAACGGCATGAAAACAGCTTGTAGTAATAAAGTGATGTAATATGAGTGGTGCTGAAGACATGAGGGTGGGTTTGCATTTCCACTGTTGTCACTAGCTTCCTCATCACTGCTACACTTTAGGCACTAAAGAATAAATAAAAATTGTATAACATACTTATCTCTCTAAAGCTGCTTGGGGACAATGTCCATCGTTGAATAGCACTTCAAAGAACCAAATTGAACTGAAAATTGAGTTTTCTCCAAAATACCTCCAAATGGATTCATTGTCTTTTCATTCGTGTGCATTTGCTTGCTACTACAGATGGCACTGAACCTTCACATATGCACAGCAGCACTGATGAGAATTACTTCCGTGGCTATGAGTGGTGGCTTATGAAGGAGGCCAAAAAGAGGAACCCAAACATCATACTCATCGGTAAGATCATAATTCATTTGATAAGGCTAAAAGACCTGACGATATTGAGAAGGACAGATTAGCACAGATTAGAGATTTATTTACACAATTTGCACAATTTACAGATTGTTTATGCCATTTTGATCTGGTTCTCACCTGAATAGTCTTAACCCCAAAAACATCTAGGCATTTGTTCATTGTGTAAGTCGTTAAATGCAAAAAAAAAAAGGTTAAACCAGTTAATTAACCATAATCTGTGAATCTTATCTTCGGCACATTTCTATTATAAATGATTTTTGTGCTTTGAATCGATGAATTGTGCAGATGAATTATGAATGTCACTAATAAAGAGGGGTGTATGCCATCATATTAACCAATGATCAACTAAGTTCTCTAAAGGGTTCCTGTGAACATTTCATTTCTGAAAACGGATGAACAACCAGAAAACGAATACACGGACAGACACTAAAACAGTGCAGTAAAAGTGTGAATCCTGGGATAACTGTATCCTGCTGAATGCTATTTTTATTTTATTTTTTTTCTTTCACACCACCTGCATAAATTAGGGAGATTTTAAGAAGGTAAGTAGTTTTTGAGTCGAAATGTTTTTTTGTTGTTGTTTTTTTTGGAAGGGTGCCAAAATGTCTCGAGTTGTCATCACATTGTTGATCATAATTATATTTATCTTCGTATATTCTATGATAAACATATAAAAATTTGTTATCTTTACATCCTTTTTTCACCGAGATCTGACCTATCGTTTTATGTTCGATGTTCTGAAGGTCTCCCCTGGGCTTTTCCAGGATGGGTTGGTAACGGGACCAACTGGCCCTACAGCTTTCCAGACATTACTGCTAACTATGTTGTGTCTTGGGTGATTGGCGCTAAACAACATCATGGTTTAGATATTGATTACATAGGGGTGTGTTTTTTTTTTTATTATTTATTTATTTAATTATAGAGTTCATTAGGCTATTCATGTAAAACTTTTCCAAAATAATGCAAATGTTTTAACTTCAAATTTTAGGTATGGAATGAACGGAGATTTGATTCGAAGTACATCCAGGTAAAATGGGACTTTCCCATAGAACAGAACATGACAAAGTGTGAAAAATGAATGTACGTGTCTTCTGAAATTGTGCGTGTTGTGAACGTTTAGGTTCTTCGGGACACTTTAGACCGAGCTCATTTACCAAACGTAGGCATTATTGCAGCAGATGGGAATTGGGACATTTCCAGTGCCATGCTTGTTGATTCCTATCTCAATGATGCTGTTGAAGTTATTGGGTAAGACCGAGATCATCAACCTATTATACCCCATTTCACTTCTTTTCACAATATAGGGTTAAACATTTTATTCCTCAGTGTTCACTACCCTGGTACAACGACCACGAGGGAGGCGCTGTTAACGGGGAAAAAGCTGTGGTCTTCTGAAGATTACAGCACGTATAATGATGACTTCGGGGCAGGATGCTGGGCTCGTATTCTTAACTGGAATTATATCAATGGCAGGATGACGTCGTGAGTAAAATGCTCCCCAGACCTCCCCTCTTTTACTCAGCAATGACGAAGTGCTCAATAACCCATCTTTTTAGAATTCTTTCTTTCTCTTTAGTTTTATTATTGTTATTATTATTTTACAAACTAGGACTATCTCCTGGAATCTGATAGCAAGCTATTATGAAGATTTGTCTTTTGGTCGAGACGGTTTGATGACTGCAGAAGAGCCGTGGAGTGGGAATTACGCCGTCGAAACCCCAATATGGATAACAGGTGAATATACATGCACAGTTTATACATAAAACATTAATACAATGATCAAATAATTCATATTTTCACATTAGGGGTGATTAGTTGGGCCCTTC
The DNA here is from genome assembly GCA_039877035.1 of Silurus lanzhouensis. NCBI lineage: Eukaryota > Metazoa > Chordata > Actinopteri > Siluriformes > Siluridae > Silurus > Silurus lanzhouensis. Next base: position 34,573 of record JBCEWE010000352.1, on the reverse strand, counting down.
ACCCAAAAATGTACTGAATGAGCCATGTCTTTTAGTTATATAGCAAGAAATCAATGAGGACAAACTTGATTAGATTTCAATTTATACATTCATATATAACATACATGTTTATTTTGTTTAGATGCAACAAACATGGTTAAAATGCAAAAAACACAAGAATTGGACACTGAATTCTTAGAAGAATGTTCTATGGACAGATGAGTGCAAATTGGACATTTATTTGGCTCTAACAGAAAAACGTATGTAAGATCTCATGAGAACAGATGAGTTGGCAATCTGCCTCACCCCCACAATCAAACATGGAGGTGGAAGTTGATTCGGGGATGTTTTATAGCAAAGAAAGTTTGGAGACTTATTCCAGGTGAAAGAAACATTAAACCAACATGGCACCATTCCATATTTCAACACTATGTAATTCTGCCTGACTGCAGCTCATTGGAACCAAATTCACCATACAGCAAGACAATGACCCGAAGCATGTGTCCATGTTTTTCTGTAAGTGTTATTTAGTGAGCAGGCAGTTGGAGCAGCTGGAGTGTTATATATCATGGAATACACCGCCTAGTCACTGCACCTAAATCCTATTGAACTGCCTTATTGAGATGTATTTTTCCAATTAAAATAAACTTCATCTGCACATTTAAAGATTTGTTTGGTCATAATAAATCTTCATCCCGTTATATGACCTAGTCTGCTGCGTAGAACTTAAACATAAACGTGTCTCTCAAAAACTATGAAAGACTAGAAACCTTTGACAGACACTTTGGTTAGCTATATATAGCCTATATTTATAGATTTGTAAGTAGTAATTTGATAAGTTACTGATCTGAGATAACTAAGACTACAAGCTAACACAGGCTTTAAAAGTGATTGTGGCATAGTTGTTTTTGTTGGATTTTATATTTAGTGTTGTTCGATTTTTCAACATGGTTCATATAAAAATGTTGATTTCTGTTAGTCCTATTCGTCTAGTCATCCCACCTTAATGATGTGCTGGTCCTGGACATTGAGATATAATCATACACGACAGAATAATGGTGCACTAAAATGACCATTTCCTGGTAGTTATGAGAACAGATAGCTCCAATTTAAATATGTCCAGAAATGTAACAAAAGTTCATCAAAAATCCTGTTTTTCACCTAATGTTTTTTTTTTTATATGAATTTATTGAATGTATGACCTCTGATCCATATTGCTGTAGCAACTGTTACACAATAGTTGAATGTTTATACAATGAGGAACTGCAAATGTTTTGCTCCATCTTCTTAAAAAAAAAAAAAAAAAAAAAAAGACCAGTCATGGTTTTGCCTTTTTATTTACTCAGGAGTACTTTATGTGCTTAAGAGTACTTTATAGTGCTCAGGACTATTTTATGTGCTCAGGAGTACTTTATTTGCTCAAGACTACTTTATGTGCTCAGGAGTACTTTATTTGCTCAAGACTACTTTATGTGCTCAGGAGTACTTTATTTGCTCAAGACTACTTTATGTGCTCAGGAGTACTTTATTTGCTCAAGACTACTTTATGTGCTCAGGAGTACTTTATTTGCTCAAGACTACTTTATTTGCTCAAGACTACTTTATGTGCTCAGGAGTACTTTATTTGCTCAAGACTACTTTATGTGCTCAAGTCTCATTTGTGAAACACTTCACTTTGGTATTCGAGAATTAAAAACTGTACTGTAATATAAAAAGTGGCGCTGATAATAATGCTGAACATCTTTTTAATGCTATTAGCATTGCTCGAGTTATATTCCTGTATAGCATACAGTTTTACTGTGTGTGTCACTCAGGAAAGATCGGGTTCCCTTTTTCTCTTAAAGTTTTTTCTTCATGTGATCTAAAGGGACTGTTTTCTCCACTGTCGCCTCTGACTTGCTAATAAGAGATCAACATTTACCTGTGACTATCTGTAAAGCTGCATTGTGACAGTTGTTAAAAGCGCTGTATGAATGAAAATGAATTGTATAGAGCTATATAATTGATCATTCTATGTGTTTGTGCTATAGCTCACACTACTCAGTTTGTACAACCCGGCTGGACATATCTCCAGACCATAGGGAACCTTACTCATGGTGGAAGTTATGTAGCATTGACAGACGGCCAAGGGAACCTCACAATCATCATAGAAACCATGGTGGGTGTCTATTATCTATCTAATTATTTTATTTCTTGTCCTGCTAGGAGGTCACACTTCTAACAAGAAATGCTCGCAGTTCTGCCACAGTGAGAGATCCTGTAGATTTAATTTCCTTCCTTTTTCTTTCAGACACACAATCACTCGCAGTGCATTAGGCCTCCGCTCCCTCCTTACAACGTCTCGGCTCAGATAGCATCTTTTCAGCTCAAAGGCTCCTTTGTAGGTGCAGCGTATTTGAAATATTGTCAGGTCGTCTCTCTACTGTAGGAGTCTACCCTGACTGTCTGTGCTCCCTTCTTTTAATAGGCTGCAATCACTCAGCTGCAGCTGTGGTACTCAAAACTGGATTTCAATACCACTAAAGATGTTCTCTTCAAGAAAGCAGAGCCCATAAAGGTGAACCCGGCTAATTTGGGTTGTTCTATTCCGAACACAGGACCTTATAGTAGCTCTTGTCATGTTATCTAGCATGATATTTAAAAACCGTCTGTCTGAACAGGTCTCCAACGGACGTTTTACCATGAAGCTGGACGTTGATGAACTTTACACGTTTACAACTATCACCACTGGGCAGAAAGGCTTCTACCCTGATCCTCCAGATTCTGCTTTATTTCCCAAAAAATACTTTGATGACTTCGATGCCTGTAGGTTTGACCACGTCTTGATGTTTTCTTTTTTACCAAATTTAGTTCCGACGTCTGTGAAAAAAGTCCAGTGAAGTAGACATGCTAGTTCTAATATTGTTTTTCTTTCTCATTTCCCCTTTCATTCTCAGTAAGCTCTCCCTTCTCAGAGGCCCCATATTTTGCTGATCAGACAGGCGTGTTTGAGTACTTCACAAACCTCACGGATTCAGGGGCACACAGGTACACTTTACGCCAGGTGGTCAACCACTGGCCAGTTTCCTGGGGTTACGATGCAGATCAGACCATCAGTATCATCGGAGACCACAGCTGGTTGGTTCACAACACATGGTTCATGCTTTACACATATTGTTAAAGCAATAATATATATATATATATATACAGTGGAACCTCGGGTTACGAGTTTAATTCGTTCCGGTACTTTATTCGTAACCTGAAAAGTTCGTATCCCGATACAGATTTCCCCATAATAATGAACAGAAACTTCGGTAATTCGTTCTGGACAACCAAAAATATTACTTAAATAAAAATAAAGCCAATATTCACTAATATTATTTACTTTTAACGTTATATTAAAATCATACCACATAAAAACATACAAAAGAGGAAAAGATCTTTAGCGGGTACTTTCCCTTTGAGAAGACTCGCTGCAGGAGACGACGTTCGTAGAAGGGGGAGGAGGGAGAGTTATTGTTTGGAAGGAGAATCTTATTATATTATATTATTTATATATTATATTATAGAATATTAAAGACAGTGTTATTAACACGAACGCTGAGACAATTGTTGCATTAGAGGGAAAATGAGAGCTGTTTCTTTAAGGCTACTATCAGTTGGTATTGAAGTCCAGAGTGAAATTCATTATGGGTATTGTACTTCGGAAAAGACTGTAAACCTGCTAATCTATCTTCATAAAAACAAGTCAAGTGGTTATGCATCGGCTAATGTTGTCCATCTCATCATTCGACGAGCATCAACTAACGAGTTGTTACGCTGCCGCCGGGAAAAGTTCAAGCGGATAAGTAACACGATGCTCTCGCTAGGGACACAGGACGCTAACTGATGTGACGAGCTGTGTGGATAGAGCAAAAACAACCAACCTGCCTGCGATTTTTTGGTGAGCGACGTTCGTATCCCGATATATTGTTCGTAACCAGGGGCAAAAATTTTGATGAACTGCGATTCGTAACCTGAATTATACGTATGCCGGGGCGTTCGTAACCCGAGGTTCCACTGTACTATTAAATACAACCTTTTGGAATATTTACATTTTCAAATTATTTCTGATTTCGAATAGATACCGTGTAAAACAAAATTTAAATCTTCTGTACGCCCGTCAATGAATATTAATTATTCAATTAATTAATGTCATCTCTATTTTGTGTACACCTACTTTGTGTAACAGTGTACACCTCCCAGCCAATCAGAAACAAGAATTTTTTTCAATAAGATTTCACAGTATAAAGTTTTAGTTTTAGACCATAAATAGTCTTTATCATCTGGAAAACCTATTCTTTTATTGTTTTTAAAGACACATGCATTTTTACTTTTGTTTATATGCAACAACTTTTGCCAAACAAATATATAAATGTAGAGATGTTGAACTTTATTTTCATTGAATAATAACATGAATAACAGCTTTACACACTCTTAAGATGTGGACAGTTTGTTTCTCCAAACTTCTTTTTCTTTAGGCTGCTCCCATTAGCCACAGCAGATCATCCGTCTCCATACCCCCCTGTCCTCTACATCTGCCTCTTTCACCCCGACTACCTGCATGTCTTCCCTCACACCATCCATAAACCTCCTCCTTGGCCTTCCTCTTTTCCTCCTTCCTGGTGGCTCCATCCTCAGCATTCTCCTACTGATATACCCCATGTCCCTCCTCTGCACATGTCCAAACCATCTCAATCTCCCTCACCTTGTCTCCAAAACGTCCTACATGCGCTGTCCCTCTAATAAACTCATTTCTAATCCTGTCCATCCTCCCACTAAAAACCTCAACATCTTCAGCTCTGCTACCTCCTGTTTTTTGACTCAATGCCACTATCTCTAATCCATACAACATCGCAGGTCTCACCACAGTCCTATAAACTTTCCCTTTCACTCTTGCAGATACTTTTCTATCACAAATCACTCCTGCTAGCCTGCTAATATCTTGATTTATAATTGTGATTTGTTGTGAACGCTTACATTAAAACAGGCAGGACCTATCAGTCTCCTGTGATATTTACCTTGAAAATGAAGACAGCGGCGTCTTCGTTGCAGCCAGAGTGGATCAAACCGGGGAAGCAGTCCGAATAGCCAAAGGTGTATTTTACTGGGTTTTTGCAAATGGCACGTACAAAGTGACTAATGATATAGGTCAGTGACTAATCCTGTATCTCTTACTTATTACATCAACAATTCAGTGTGTTTAACATTCTGGGGAAAAAAAAGCATTGAGAGCTCTTTCTTCTTGTTTAAGTTGCACAAAAAGTTCTTGTGGAAGGATTATCAGGGACCAGACCGGGTATATGGCACACGCTGACACTTACAGTGAAGGTAAAAACTTTTTAGCTTTTGAGACGAGAATCTTAAAACTGGAATAAATCGGCGCTTTGCCCTATAATGTGGTGTTTTGTTTTAACAGGGTAATTTTGCTTTCGGAATGCTGAACGGGTTTCCTTTATGGAAGAATGCTGTCGTACTTCACCCCAAGAACGGCTGGGCTGCGATCGGAACGTCGTCGTTTGACTTTGCACAGTTTGATAACTTTCTGGTTGATGCAGATTGATTACGTTTCTCGCTGCTTTCAGTTTAATTACATATTCATCACACACTCTGGATGATCAGAATTACAATTATAAGTTAAACACAGATGAAGATTGTCGGATTTTTGTGGGTCAAAAGAATTCATTGTGGCCCCTATTATAAAATCAATAACAGACAGTATGGTTTAGGTGGTTATTTTGCACACACGCTGTGAATTCTTTCTTTCTGCAGGCAAAATTAACTTCTTGTTAATGATAATGATATTTTTCACACTAGCCATGATTTTCAACTAACGCCATTGGAATAAACACTACTTCTGAGAATATTAGTGCACATTTCCAGGGAGAGACTGCAGCGCAATATTATTAATGTGAACACCTTTTTGTTGTATGTGTATGTTTTAAAGGGAAATCGTGTCCATGTATGCCATAGTATACATTTAAAAACATACGAATGAGCTGTAAACTTTCAAGTCTTTGTTGTATATTTTGTTGGCTTATAAACGCAATGTTTACAATTTATATTGATATTATGGTTCATTCTTAATGGTTTTAATAAAGACAATCTGAATTCATTTTTTTGATTAAAAAGTGTTAGACTTAAAATCTCTGTTGTGCATTATTATGATGATTATTATTTATTTAATTTTTACAGTAAAAAATGGAAAGGGTTTTGCTTCCTTTACATGCTTCTCCAAGTGTTTCACAGTATTCAGCCTGTAAACCAGATATATTATGGTCTCTTCCTAATATATATATATATATATATATATATATATATATATATATATATATATATATATATATATATATATATATATATATATATATTACATATATATGTGTGTGTGTGTGTGTGTGTGTGTGTGTGTTAATAATTGTAGTTATTAAAGTTTATAATCCAATTAACGTTTAGATATGAATCAGGTTCATCAGAGCACTGTCTTGCATTATATAATTATATTGTAAGTCTATATATATGTTCAAATTATTATTATTATTGTTATTATTATATACAGGAAATATATACAAACATATGCAATATAATTATATAATACAAGACAAAGCTCTGATTTATACAATTATTTATTCCAGTTATTATTATTTTAATATTTTAAATATTATTATTTGCAGGTAGTCATAGTTAATTAATTTAAAAACCTGACTCGAATCTAAACGTTAATTAAATTATTAACTTTTATAACTATGAAAATAAATAAACTTATTTATTTATTTATTTATTTCACTCGTTCAGGAAGTAGTACTACTTCCTTGCTTACCCTTAGCAACCAGCGCGCGCGTCAAACTCGCCCTTAGCAACGGGAAAACATGGCAGGTGTGCGGAAGCAGGTTCAACGCTCCAAACGGATTTTTATAAATCATATAGATTCCTACTCATCGAAACACATCGCCAAGGTAAGAAAATGCTCCGTTCAAGTGGCATTTAAGTGAAGATTTAAAGTTCAGGTTGCGACATGTTTTTAACAAGTCCAGCCAAAGTTCTCTCACATCACCCCAATGCTGCGACCCCTCCACCAACTCTGATTCACCTGCTCACATCAGGTCTCAAACAGGTTCTTCTCCAAACTGTTAGCACAAAGTTATAGGCACACAGTTGTATAGGTTGCCTTTGGATGTGGACGTTTTCCCACATCCACTTACGCCAGTAAAGATTTGAGGGAGTTGAAGTGGAAGATCTTGAGTGGCCTCCTCTAGAGCTCTGACCTCATCCTTATTGAACACCTATCTGGATGAGTACTGACCTATCAGGGTGTCCAAACATTTGCAAATCCTGCAGATAGGTTTTTGTAGGCTGTAGATTTAAAACATGGTATCTATATACTGGTTTTACTGCACTTTTGGGATGAATTGAAATGTTGACTGCAACCCAGATCTCCTCACCTCACCTCTCAGTACCTGACTTTACTAATAACATTGTCGGTGGTATCCTTTGGATGATGACAAATCTCTATGAGCACACTTCGAAATCTAGTGGAACATCTTCCCAGAAGAATTCGAATCAAGTCAAGTTTATTTCTATAGCGCTTTTCACAACAGGCATAGTCTCAAAGCAGTTAAGGTGAATGGTGTGCATTTATCCCTGATGAGCAGCCATGGCGACTGTGGCAAGGTAAAACTCCCTTAGATGTTATGAGGAAGAACCTTGAAAGGAACCAGACTCAAAAGGGAAACCCATCCTCATTTGGGTGACATTAAGAGTGTGATCATAAATCTTTAAACAATACAGAACACTAGAGAGTGAGAACTAACATGAGTACTGGAGTGTAAGATTATAAGTAATGTTCTTTCTACAGCCTTATACAGTCTTTGTGGTTATAAACCCAGGAGCAACTCATAAAGTAGCTCAACATTTGCGATCATCACCGATCCAACACCAGCTTCTCCATGCCAGAGCCTTTAAACACTCAAATACGTCCAATGTGCAAACTCCCATGAAGTGGGATCCAATTGGCACTGGTACGTCTCTGGATGGTACGGGATGTTTGTGGAGTCGGCATCTACTTCTTTAAAGGTCCACAATCTTCATGAGGTGGGACGAGAGAATGGGGTTATTATAACAGCAAATGGGGACTCAATGTGGAATGATTGGTGCCCCTGTGACATCAATTATAATACTCAATTTATTACATATTTGTAATATATACAGTATGATCAATATTTTCCTTTTCTGGACTGTCACAATTTTCTACTTGATGTCTGAACTGCTGAGTCGCATATATTGTAATATTGTAATTCTAATATCGTATATTGTGTTTGATAAATCATATCCACTGTGATTATTTTTGTTATATTTACTGATTAATGTGTGATTACTAGAATCAGTATATCTAAGATTTAAATGGTGATTACAATGTGAATTTTAACTTCTTATTAAATTTCTTCATTGTGTTGGTAAATATCTTATTTATATAATCATAAAAATATATAATCTTTACCTCTTCTAGAAGTTCTCAGATTTGCATGTTTAAGACTTGCTTTCTATCTATTTTTTCTCCCAACAGGGTTTCAGACTGATATTATTCTTAGTCTGTGTCCTAATGTACTGGAATCAGAATGCATTTATTGACCAAGACTTCAAAACACTTTGCAAGCCGTCTGCCAAATGCCATAAATGTAAATATCTTTTTTTTGTCACATCCTCCCACAGTATCTGTCCAAATGTGCTACTGGAAGTTTCTTTGAAGAACCTAGACCAGGAGAGCGCTTTGAGATTGTGGGGACTGTTATCAATAAACATGAAAACCAGAAAAAGTTTGCTCTGGAGGAATACTCGGTAAGTTTTCATGAAAAACAAAAAACAAAACAGTTCAGAAAATGTGGCTTATATAGATCTCAAATACAGTTGCATGCAAAAGTTCTGGCACCCCTAACCTAAATACAGTGTTTAATCATTTTTTATGTAAATGCAACAACAGCAACAAAACCCACAGTTACTTAATATTTGTTGAACTTGAGGCATAGCAGGAAGAAATTGTTTGGTATGTGCATAGAAATGTCTGAGAAATGAATTAAATAATTGTGCAATAACCGTTTTTTTCAAATAAAGTCAAATATTTTCCATATGCGTTGTCAGCTGATAAATGGAATAAAGTGTCTGAATTGTAAAATATTACTGCAGTGAAAGTAAAACTTTCACTTGAGTAAAAGTACAAAAGTATTTTGTTCTTAAGTATCCAAAGTACTATGATTTTTTATGACTTATACTCTAATGTAGCTCTTGGCACACCGATCTATTAATAAAATGATGTTAATGAGTCAAACACTGATTGATATCTATTAAAATTATCATGAGCTCAAAACCTTCTTTTTAACTACTTACAAAAATCGCACATATAAGGCCACGGGTGTTGTGGCAAGTTCGAGTCAGGAGTTTCTTCCATCATTCATTCCTCTCGAAATGTTCTGCTTAATGTTGAACTGATACTGAATCGATGTTAGTGTAGGTAGATACCAACAAGCAGCAATCAGAACAAGTTCAAAACAGTGTTTTACCCTGATTGGTGGCTTGCTGTGTGCTTGATCAGTTACCTTTTATCTACTCATAAATAAAAAGGAACGACTGATTTTGCAAAATGTAGTTGAGTAAAAAGTAAAAAATTTTACTTTAAAATGTAGTGAAGTTAAAGTCTCCCCAAATGAAAAATCCAGATATGCGAAAAAGCTACTTAAGTACAGTAACAAATTACATTTACTTCCTTACTGTTCACCACTGGTTTGGAGAGGAAGAACAAACGTTTTTTTTTATTTTTATTTTTTTTTAAATAAAACTATTAAAACTATTAAGCGTTATGCGTTGGGTATTTTATATCTGCAGATAAATGGAATAATGGTTCTGAGTCAAAATCAGCAAAAATTAAAAAGTATATGAAATGCAGTTGCAAGAAAAAACAGAAGCAAGAAAAAGATTGGCTTCAACAATAAGACATTGATCCAAAACCTCAAAAAAAAAAATCCCCCATTACCTACTTCAAGAAATGTACAATGAAACTTTTAGAGTTTACCTCACAGTGTCCAGACTTGATTAGTGTGCATTTGGCACGTGGCTAAAATCGAATAAATAAGAAATCTGTAAGCTGTGATATGTGCTGTAACTAAGCACTGACCTGTCAGGGTGTCCAAACATTTGCAAATCCCATGTTTAATTTTTTTTAGGCTGAAAGGGAAACAGTAGATGTTTGAAAAGCATAGTATCATATATCTACTTGTTACATTTAACCCTATTGAACATCTTCGGGGTAATGCAGGCTGCACCCAAGGCCTCCTTACCCTACATCAGACGCTGACTTTACTAACACCCTTGTCGCTGAATCATCACAAATCTTCACAATCTCACTCAGAAATCTAGTAGACCATCTTCCCAGTAGAGTGGGTGTCATTTTAACAGCAAATGGGGGCTACATTTGAAATGGGATGTTCAAAAGGCACATACAAATCTTATGGTCACAATGTTTGATGTTTGGTGAATGCTTGATGCACCTGTAATATTACATTATTACTCAAAATCAAATCAGATTTTATTTGTCACATACACATACATACAGAGTACGACATGCAGTGAAATGCTTTGTACGACTGTCCGACATTTAAGCATAAAAAGAAATAGAATTAACGATTAAAAAATAAGGTAGATAAATAAAAACTATAAACTATAGAAAATATATGAAAATCTATTTTAAAATAAATGTTAAAATATATTAAGTATATGATTATATAATCATAAAAAAATTTAATAAATAAAATATATTTATATATTACTCAATGTAAACTGTTGGATATATTAATAATAAAAATTATTAATATCTTCCTTTTTTTTGGCTGGTCACATGACCGGGTATAGACCGTCTTAGTAATGTTAATCTTGTACAGACTCGTCATATCACTACCACAGCCGATGGTTATTAAATCCTTCCAAACTGCTCATTTCAGGCCTTACAGCGAGACGAGCTCCTACAAATCCTGTTGGGTTGTGATGTTGTTGTGTATAATATCTCAGAAGATGCTAAAGTGATTGATGAAGCTACATGGGCTGTTTCAGGTGATGCCTTCACATTTACTCAATCTATTAGCACAAGCCATCTATTAGCAATCTATTAGCACAAGCTTCTGCTTCAAGCAAAATAAAATGTTTTTTGGTATGTGTTTTTTTTTTCTTTTATCACAGCCCTCTTCAGTGAAATTGAACACTTTACATCAACCAAGATATTCATTTTGGTGTCAACATTAATGACCTGGGCAAAGACTAATCCAGGTGATCCTGTAAGTCACGTCAAGTCAAGTCAAGTAGGCTTTATTGTCGTTTCAACCATATACAGTGCAGTACGCAGTGAAATGAAACTCTATACAAAAAAACAACAACATGATTTAATACACTTTTGGGAGTTAGAAATATATATTTTTAATTATTTCTATTTTACAATTATAAATGACATTCTTCCTCACTTGACTAGTTTGGCTTTTGGTTTGATATACCTCATTAAATTTTGTACGTTCCTTCTGCACTATTTTCTAAATACCACTAAATCATTATCTAATATATTTTTACATATCATCTCTTATTTTCTTTTCTTTTCTTATATTTTCTCTTGTCTTATATTCATTGTCCCTTTTATCCAGTGCACAAATTTGTCAGAGGCCGATCAGGTTTACAAATCACTGCGAGTGCATGCATGTTACTATGTTTTGTGACAAATAAAAATCTTGAATCTCTTAAATCTAGGATAATCCTGAAACTCCAGTAAACGAAGAAGACTACACACGGAAAAGGCCCCATCCAAACTTCAAGGAACATGCTAGTGCAGAAAAGCTTGTATTGAAGTTGGGGAAGATGGTTAGAAACGAGCCAGATTTGTTCAGTTTTTTCAACACTTAAGCTCTGTGCTAATTTTTGACTTGAATAATGTTCTACTTCAGGAAAAGTCCAAGCTGCGAACTTACGTTATTGGTGCAGGGATGCAGTATGGCATGGAAGAGGGCATTTTCCATTTCTTCTTTAAGGTAATTTTGGATATGAATATGTTTTTCTTTTCTATATACTTATCTAATTAATATTGAGGAGTATTGATATGTTTTTTTGTTTTTTTTGCATAACCCTTCTTTCCTTGGGTGTTTTCAGCGCTTGCATGCCCATATTACAACCATACAAAGTTGACGACATACCTACATAAAATACACGCATAAATAGACTAATTTAATTTTTCGAATTAAGTTACTGTAAACATTTTACAGCTCACGCTATGGTAGTAAAACTGGCCATGTTGCACCTCAAATATACAATGTTTAGTTCATTTGCAAAGGTTACATTTAGCAGATGCTCTTATCCAGAGTGACTATTATCTCATTCACACAACTGAACAGTTGAGGGTTAAGGGTGTCACTCAAGGGCCCAGCTGGGTTTGGTGCTGGGATTTGAACTTGTGACCCTACTGATGTCCCACATCTTAACCACTGAGCTACCACCCCCTCCATACTCAATGTCCTAAACAACATGAACAAGTCTATGTGGGGATATCTTCTGTCTTGTAGTTCTGCCAGACAACATCTTGGCTTATGGACCAGAAAAGAAGTGTAAAAGTTTTTTTTTTTTTAACCACTGTTCCTTTAATGATGCATATGACTTTTTTTCAGGCATGTTGGCTTGGTCAGTTGAGCCAGATCCCTATACCAGAGCCGGGCACAAATATCATTCCTACCATCCACGTCTACGATCTGGCCGGGTAAATGGATTGAAAATCATCTCATGACACCGAAATGCATTATGATGTTTTGTACATTGTGAAATTAGATCACGTGACCCAATCCAGGGTTGTGTGCTCACTGTGTAATTTGTGTTTCCAGCATAGTGCAGAACGTCATCAGTCACAAATCCAAAATGCACTATTTAATTGCCGTAGACGACTCACATAATTCTTTGGAAGATATTGTAAAGGTGAGGTCTATATACAAGCTTTGTCCTCGTGAATTCTTAAACAAACTAGCTTTATCTCTGATGTCACCATTACACCTCCTTCCAACCAGGCTGTTGCAAATGTGCTGGGACCTGGTGAGGTCCAGAATGTTCCTACTGACAACCTGCACCTCACCAAGGAGCTTACGGTATAACTGGATAAAATTTCACAAAAGAATGGATTTGTTTAATTAAAACATGTGTCTGATCGTTTTGTTTTGCACACTTTCCTTTCCCTAAGGGAGCCGAACTAGCTTGCATTAGTGTAAACCTCCTCATTGAGACAGTTCTGCTAAAGACGAGGCTGAACGTGTCTTGGGTGTGTGAATCTGGGCTTGTTAAGAACATCGAGCGTGTTGTAGAGGAGTACAGACAGGCCAGAGGGTTTTATGTAAGTGTGTAGCTGTGTGCATGTATTGACACAGTGACTGATATTTCAATTGTGTTTTGTATTGCACATATACAGAACACTACTGTATGTACTGTCATTAACGGTCACAAACTGCCTTCTGTTTTAGCCGATCAAGATTTGTCTCCTCGGCCCGCCGGCAGTCGGGAAGAGTTCTATCGCAGCACAGTTGTGTAAATATTACAAACTGCATCATATCGGTAGCAAGGAGACGGTCCAAGAGAGAATAAGGCATTTGGTCAGTGGGATTTGAAGTTCTTTGCTACCATAAACAGTGTTTTAAGCAAGGGGTCCCCAATCTTTATTCTTTGAAGGAAATATAATTTTTCCTTTCTTTAATGGGGGGCTAGGTCTGTAACAGAAAATTACATGGGCCGGAGTAACTAACAGAATTATTGTGGAGATTTCTATTATTATTTTAGATGTATTTATTATGCCTCCTAATTCTAGATTAGTTTATTCTTTTCTTTTGCATCATACTTTTCAAGAGCTATATAGCCTATTAAAAGAGCGTTATTACTATCATAATGACATGGTTTCATATTCAAATTATTGAATACTGAATAAAAAAAACATAACACTCCATGTAAAATAGTAAGGGAAATAATATATGATAATATAATATATATATATATATATATATATATATATATATATATATATATATATATATATATATATATATATATATATATATATACATATGACATATAGTGACATATAGTATATATATATATATATATATATATATATATATATATATATATAATTTGTGTTTCCAGCATAGTGCAGAACGTCATCAGTCACAAATCCAAAATGCACTATTTAATTGCCGTAGACGACTCACATAATTCTTTGGAAGATATTGTAAAGGTGAGGTCTATATACAAGCTTATATACATATGACATATAGTGACATATAGTATATATATATATATATATATATATATATATATATATATATATATATATATATATATATATATATATATATTCATTTATAAATAGAATTAATATATTCTAATTAAATTGAATTTTGCACTCACTTAAAAACAAACAGCACTTGGCGTCAGCGCCTCTAGAGGCCGCTCTTGTAATGACAGTGGAATGGTAGCCGGAAAAACTATCGGTATGGATTTTTGCAAATAGCTGATAGTTTCAGCAATAAACTATCGGTGCCTCGACTATCAGTGCTAGAAGTCAAGTCACAGTTAGTTGATTGCTGGAACTATTGCCTATCGGCACAAATCCAAAAACTCTTAAAAATTTTTGTTTTAAAGTTAAACTTTTATTATTAAATACATATATGATATAAGTAAAACATATTTAAAATAAAATTTTCAAAATGTGTCTCTGACATTGTTCAAAGGGCCATTTCAAAAGTGGTGGCAGGCCGTATTCGGGGAACCCTGGTTTTAAGTGTTTTCTTATTTCAGTATTATAACTTATAAACAGTATTATAAATTCATGGTATATATGTGGACTGTTCGTACAGGAGAAATTGCTTCAGTGTGAGGAGAAACACACAGAGGAAACTCTACACGCAACTGAGAAACAGCTCAACGCTTTGAAATATGGTATTTTTCCGAATCGAGGTTTACTTTTCTCTATTTATAGAAGAGATATATTTCAACTCACATTTTCACAATTAAAGACAGTATTTTTTATCAATCAATGCATTATTGCATTTACACAGCGAGTCCCAAACAAAGCCAGCAAATTCTATTTTTTGTGGAGCCCAAACAGCTGCAAATTACCCTGTGTATCTATGGTACCATGTTTAGCAAAAGTTAGCTAGTAAGCTAATAGGGACTTCTATATAAATGAAGGGATTCTCCAGCCCCATATGATACACCCGCTAATTTTTATTCTGCTTTAAATTATGTTTATCTTAAGATTCTATTGTGCAGTGAAACTGGAAATTCATTCCCAAATATGAAAAAACACAGCACAGGAATACAAAGTTAAATGATGGTCTGCGATCATGGAAGGATGCTAGGGTGCTTCAATACACTTATTTTGTTTGTGTTTGTGTGTATGTGTGTGCAGGTTTGCTTGGAGACCAGATTATATTGCACATCATTAGAGCGAAGCTTCAGTCAAAGCCTTGTAGAAACCATGGCTATGTTTTGGATGGCTTTCCCTGTACTTTTGAGCAAGCTAACAGGCTTTTTAATGGTGAGGCACAAAAAACTGTGGCAGTGACATATAGTATATGTGCTTTTAAACATCCCATTCCACATTTGTTCCCCTAAATTGCTGTTACAATAATCCCCACTCTTCTGCAAAGATGTTCCACTAGTTCTTGTGGAGATTTGTGCTCTCTACTTTCAGGTACAAGGGTCTTAGTAAAGTCAGCTATAGAAGTCAGGTGTCCCAATACTTTTGTCCATAAAGTGTATACTTTATTTTAATAACTTTCATGTGTTCAACATGTTTCAGATGAAGAAAAGGAACCAGAGAACATCAGGTCTAACTTACTTCCACATGACGAAAAGACAATACCAGGTACATTTTGTGATAAATCAACAATACATGGGGGAAAAAATCACAGCTTTATTTAAAATATCCATCTACATATATCCTACTGTCGCAGATACTTTAGGGCTAGCAAGCGTGTTTGTAATTTTTTCCTTGCAGAGCACGTCTTTTTCCTCGATGCTAATGATGAGTTTCTGAAAGAGCGAGTCCGGAACCTTCCGCAGTCCATAGCTGAAGAGATGCACTACACCCAGGATGAGTTTGTGCAGCGACTGTCCGTGTTTAGGGACGCATACGCGAAAGATGAAACGACAATCGACTATTTCGATGAGTTGGAAATCCACCCGGAGCACATAGGTTTTTGTCAGAGGATCTTATCGGAAAAAAATCGATGAAACGATAAAACCTGGGATATTCTGATACAACTGTATCATAGCACATATAGTTCTAACCTTGTTGGTTGTTTATTGACATTGACATCTAATCTGTATTATTAGATAAGATTAGATTCGGTCAACTTAACTATTATTGTGTATAGTACAAGTACAGTGAAAATAAAATGCAGTTAAATTGCTTTAAATGCATTAATATGGCATTAAATGGCAGTAGATGATAGAATAATATGAAGAATAGAAAACATAGAGCTTGTGTGTACAAAACAGCAAAATAAGTCTATTAGAAAACATTATTTACCAACTATAAACATGAAGGCTACAAGGAGTTAAATGTCCTGCATAGATTTACATTTATGGCATTTGGCAGAAACCCTTATCCAGATATTTGAACTTGTCACCTTCCAATTCAGCATCCAAAGCCTTAACCACTAAGCTACCACCTCCTCTGTTAATGGTATGTGTTGGATTAATGTTTATGTGTTGACTTCTTAGAGATCGACAGCATGAATGACCCTGAAAATGGAGACGTAGTTAAGAAAATAATCAAGATGGTGGGAGCTCCCAGGAACTACGGCTTTACACCTGAGGAAGTAGAGGAACAGGAAAGGAAACAAGCTGCAGAGAAAAAGGAGTGGACCATGAAGGACGCTGCTGAACGTGCACACAGAGAGGCCGAGGAGTTGACCAGGTTGATTGCTCAGCTGGAGGAATGGGTAATTCACACACTACTATGATTAAAAAGACGTAATTACATATGTATCATGATGCACAATTTGACTGGTAATACACCTACACTGTATACACAATGGTTTGTGTGCATCTGACCATAATATTCAGAAGAGCTTACTGAAAATCCCATTCCACATTTAGTACCTATTTACTGGTATAATAATCTTCAGTCTTCTTGGAAGATGACTTTGGAGTGTGGTAGTGGGGATTTGTGATCATTCAGCCATAAGGGCATTGGTAAAATCAGATACTGTTAGTTGAGGTTTGAAAGCTGTTGAGGTCAGTTATTTAGTTACACAGCAAAACATCTGATTATAATGTCAATACAGGACAAGAACAGAATGGAGGTGGAAAAGCAGGAGCATGAGTTACTGGAGGCACGTTCTCTTCCGCTGAGACACTACCTGATGAAGTACGTCATGCCGACTCTCAGAGAAGGGCTTGTGGCATGTTGCAAAGTGAAGCCAGATCAACCTATCGACTTTCTGGTACTTCTAGACTTTGTTCTATATGTATTTTCAAGCTTTATTCATTGATACTTATACTTTATTGTGAATTGTGTGTGTGTGTGTGTGTGTGTGTGTGTGTGTGTGTGTGTGTGTGTGTGTGTGTGTGTGTGTGTGTGTGTTTTGCAGGCTGAATATCTTCTAAGAAACAACGCAGAAGACTAGTTTGGCCTACACAGGGCTATTATATTTTTATACACAAACCTGTGTAATGCAACTCAATTTCTTGTCCTTCACAAATTAAATGTAAGCTTTGTCGTAAATTGTGTATTTTTCATAAAATGTAGTGCAAGTTAATATATGCCATTACACACAATACACACATAACCAACAAACATGATTCAAGACATTCCCAGAGATTTGGCATTAGTCTTGAGTCTTCATCAATGAGCAGTTGATCAATAATGAAACTATAATGAATGGATATTAGGTGTCACCCAGATGAAGATGGGTTCCCTTTTGATACTGAACAGACAAAGGCAGATTTACACCTGCATGCATTTCACACCTAGGCCTTCAGTGATGTCCTGCCTGAATCAGTCCACATCTTACAACATTCTGATGCCACGGCTATAGAAACCATCAACATTATACAGAAATGCAGTATAACAGGCCCCTGTGTGACCAACTCTACATCTGATTGGTTAATGCAACAGTTTCAGTATCAAATATTTAAAGCTACAGGTGCCTGCACTGTTGGTTTTGAAGGCCTCAAAGAAATCTTACTTGAGGCCTTCAAAACCAACAGGTGCCTGCACTGTTGGTTTTAAAGGCCTCAAGTAAGATTTCTTTGACCCTGGCTACACGAGATGACTGAAATATATTTGGATAGAATCTCAAACATAAATAAACCCTCCTGAATGCAGCTCACCCGTGAGAGAAGCTATGAAATGAAGAGAATAATTTAATACATCTTCATTAATACATGTGCCCTCTTTTTTTGGCATGGGAAAATTATTGAATTCCATAGTATTTTTTAATGGCAGCTTTATCGATAGCAACAAACTCATTTCAGTGTGAATGGAATTGCGCAGTGGTGAGGTGGGTGAGGAAGAGCTCTCGGCCTCTGCGATTCATTCCTTGCTAGGAATTACAGCCGAAATTTGCTAATTCAGTGATTTTAACAACAAAAGCTTTTATAATCATAGAAAAATAACATTTATAGCACAGATCAGAAAGAAAATTTTGTTTCAAATAATTTTAATTTCCAATTTTATTTTATTTTTTAAAAGAGATGAGGCCTGTTCTGTCTGCAAGTCTCTGGCGTATAGGATTTTCACTTGAATTTGGGATACTTCTATACTTCTATAGTTATCAAATTAAACTATAATTTCATATTAATTTTCAAATGTAACATGTGTAACCTAAATATATTAGATTAGATTGGATTAGACTTTATTTAAACTTTATTGTCATTGTGCAAGGAAATGCAGTAAGTGTCTATAGTACTCGTTCTAGTCAGTAATTAATGATCTATGAATAGGGTGTGCTATTGAACAATTTAAGAGGTGATTTTAGCTACTTTAAATGTGGTTTCTTCTTTTTAGTATTTTGATTAACAAAATGGTGTAAAGGGTAAGGCTAACTGAATGCTTTCCTTTCCTTTCTTTCCTTTCCTTTTATTCTGATTTGTAAACTCAATTTGGAATCCTTTAAACCAGTGGTTCCCAACCCCCGGGCTGCGGACTGGCACCGGTCCGTGGGTCAATTGGTACTGGGCTGCACAGAAAGAATACATAACACATTATTTCCCTTTTATTTATTATCTGATTCTGAACGATGTTTTATTTTGGAAAATTACCTTCTAAAAAGGGCTGCTCCGGGCCGCTAACACATACTTTCTGGTACTTCTAGACTTTGTTCTATATGTATTTTCAAGCTTTAATAATTGATACGTATACTTTATTGTGAATTGTGTGTGTGTGTGTGTGTGTATGTGTGTGTGTGTGTGTGTGTGTGTGTGTGTGTGTGTGTGTGTGTGTGTGTGTGCTTTGCAGGCTGAATATCTTCTAAGAAACAACGCAAGACTAGTTTGGCCTACACAGGGCTATTATATTTTTATACACAAACCTGTGTAATGCAACTCAATTTCTTGTCCTTCACAAATTAAATGTAAGCTTTGTCGTAAATTGTGTATTTTTCATAAAATGTAGTGCAAGTTAATATATGCCATTACACACAATACACACATAACCACACTTACATTATTTCCTTTTTATTTATTATCTGATTCTGAACGATGTTTTATCGTTCAGAATGTTTTATCGTGATTCTCTTCACCACATCTGTCTATGACTCACTCTTGATGCATGTCATGATCCCTCAGTCACATATCTTACCTTCATCCGCTACCTTTTAAAAAGGGCTGCTCCGGCCGCTAACACATAATACATTACCGCTAAATTCAAACCCCCAAGCGAGCAAAATAAAATGGATTCACGTTTAATTATATTTAGAAAACACCAGTTTTTATGCCGCTCGTATAATTTTATTTTATTGTATTAATCAGCAAAACCTTAACCGGTCCGTGGCGCAAAAAAGGTTGGGGACCGCTGCTCTAAACCTCTTGAAAGTGATGCATGTCATCAACATGGGACGTCTTAGTTTGTGATTGCTTACAGACAGACAGACCGACTGACTTACTGAAATACTGTCTGACTTACTGACTCACTGACTGGCTCACTGACTGACTCAGTGAATTACTGACTTACTGACTGACTGACTTACTTCTTGCTACATGCTATTAGTTATAGATTATACTATAAATAAACTACACACTTCATTCACACTACAAAGTATTATGTTAGCTAGTAATATATAATAATAACCTCAGCCACACCCAATACAAATTACAAAACAAAAACAGCAAAACTTGAAGTTGCAATGTGGCTTCAAAACAGCTTGTTCGATGAGGATGGGATTCGAACCCACGCGTGCAGAGCACAATGGATTAGCAGTCCATCGCCTTAACCACTCGGCCACCTCGTCTTCTTGTTGATTAAAGCGGCAACATGTATAGTGGATGGTAGATGACTTCAGAGTCTCCAAAAATAAGTACATGGACTACAAATACTTTGTTCTCTCCATGTCAAAGTTTGATTCCCATCTTCAATTTGGATCTGGCTAGAATGCCCAAGTTTTACACTTTCATTGTCCAACAGCGAACATATAAGTACCATGTTCATACACCAAGCTCCACTGTTTCAATCTATAATACAGTCAATACACAGCCACTGCAGTGACAGTCTGGTGGTGCAATTGTTTATATAATTGAAGACGTTAACTAAACTTCTAATTTGTTTCTTTCACTTTGCTTCAGTGGGAGTGGGAAACTAAGTAAATATGCAGCTGGAAAAATAACATTTACCCCCAATTTTACTGTATAGAGTAGGTAAATATGTTAATTATCCCAAATAGTGGACGCGTTTGTTAATGTTAATAAATTACTTTACTGCGTGATTTAATCAGTGTCATTGTGAGTAATTTCTAATAAAATTATAATCTTAACAGAGACCACATTTGTGTGACCTAATTTAAATTTTCTGTGTAATTCTCTAAACTAAAAAAAAATGGAAATTAGGCTTCATTCCCACAGAAACAAAGTCAGACATTTCAATGGAAGTGTCTAAAGTCACTGCATTAATACTGCCTTTTTATACTCTTTCTTACATCAATGCTTTTTTTTCTATTTATTTCTGGATCAGAATTAGCTCACAAACTGTTTTAGACCCAAACAAATATACTACATCAGGCAAACTAATTCCTGTTTGATGCAGTATGTCAATTTGTCTAAAGATATTACTATTACTATTATTATGGACCAGATTAGAAAATCTGACCACTGAATGATTAGAAATCTAAGTGTTTTCACCAGACACTAATTTCCGAGATTCATGCTACGAAACCAGTCAATTTGACTTTGTGTAGTGAAGTTTGTTCACCTTAAGGTAAAGAGAGTAAACCATAAAGATTATTTTCAAAACACACAAACCGACGAGGATGGGATTCGAACCCACGCGTGCAGAGCACAATGGATTAGCAGTCCATCGCCTTAACCACTCGGCCACCTCGTCCCTTAAGTCCGGTTGGCTTCAAAAAAACATTTACCCCAAATTTTACTGTATAGAGTAGGAAAATATTAATTATTCCAAATAGTGGACGTGTTTGTTACTGTAAATAAATAACTGATCTACGATTTTGTCAGTGTGTCACTGTGAGTAATAAAAAAAATATATAATCTTAACTTAGCATTTTTAATTAATTAAAAACAAGTTGGAATGGCCTAGGAATAATAATAAAAAGCAGAACTGGTCCAGATGACCTTTCTTTTTCTTTCTTTCTTTTTTTCAACTATCGTTGACCTTTTTTAAAGTTTCAATACAGTAAATACAAAAAGTAGGGATAACATGGTTTGTATAAATAAAAAGGTTAGAAACCTTGGGGTCTTCAATATCAATTTTGCCTGAGCAAATGTCTAAAACCGAGTAAATGTTACAACTATATTCTCATTCACACACCTTTTTTTAATTCATAAACCTTTTTAATTGTATTGAATAATCACCATAATATGGTGTTTAATGTGATTCTTAATGATTCTATAATTAATTTGACAAAGAAAAAAAAAACTTTCCGACGAGGATGGGATTCGAACCCACGCGTGCAGAGCACAATGGATTAGCAGTCCATCGCCTTAACCACTCGGCCACCTCATCCTGCGCGTGCGCGTCACTAATCATCTATAGAATGTAACAGTAGGACTTAAATATGACCTTTTTCTTAACAAATTTTAAATACTGCCGAAATAGCGACGTTCGTCAATAAATGGCGATCTACTGGATAAATATGGTCGCAAACAGTATAACAAAATGGTGCCGAAGTTCCGGTGGAAGTTTACTTGTGAGTTTCCATACGGATTCTAGCAGCGCGCACATCATTTTTTATTCTGCCGATATTCGTATTATACATCAAACATATACAATTTTGCACTTTCTTTGCCTAACCGTGAATAAATCTGTACCGCATTCTTATAATATATTAAACTCCACTGTTACAATCAACACTACAGATGATTCACATCCACGAAAAAATGCAAACATTCATAGAATAAAACTGCACACATTATTAAATATAACAATTTACTAACGAAAATGCGTCTAATATGTATGACTCTGTGTGCGAAACGCCTTGTCACGTAACGCACTCTTTTGACGTGACGCCATCGCTGTTCCGTCAAAATGCTATGTGACGTCACAGTGAGAATACATTCACAGACACTGACATTTCCCATTCTTTTGTGCTTGGACAGTGAAAGAGATTAAACATTTTAAACAGTAGCTACGTATGTATGTATGTATGTATGTATATGTTTTGATGTACTGTATCTGTGTTTCTTGTTAGTCTTGTTTCATAGCAATGCACCGTCAATAGATGGCGTTAGACTTAACCCATACAATACAAACACACACACACACACACACACACACACACGCTTTTAACATCAACAGACGAGGTGGCCGAGTGGTTAAGGCGATGGACTGCTAATCCATTGTGCTCTGCACGCGTGGGTTCGAATCCCATCCTCGTCGATTAGATTGTTTTAAAAATTACATCTTGCTCAGACTCTTTACCTAAAGGTGAACAAACTCCACTATTTCAACTACTGAATATCTTTTACAGAAGAACCTCCAAGATCCAACTCAAATATCCTAGTTAGTCTGGTTTGTGAACAACACATTCAACAGAGACTTCACACAAGTGTGACCTAATTAAAATTGAAAGTTTTAATGTAATTCTCTTAATAAAAAAAATTGAAATCAGGCTTCATTCCCGCAGAAACAAAGTTAGACAGTTCAATAGAAGTGAATAAAGTCACTGCATTAAAACTGCCTTTACTACATCAGACAAACTGATTCCTGTTTGATGCAGTATGTGAATTAGTATGAAGATATGACTATGACTATTAATTAGGGACCAGATTAGAAAATCTGACCACTGAATGATTAGAAATCTAAAAGTGTTTTCACCAGACACTAATTTCTGAGATTCATGCTACAAAACCAGTCAATTTTACTTTGTGTAGTTTGTTCACCTTCAGATATAGAGAGTAAACCATGAAGATTATTTTAAAAACACATTAATGGGAGTTGAACCCACACATGCAGAGAACAACAGATTAGCAGTACATCAACTTAACCACTCGGCCACCTCATCCTTTTCTGCCACCTTCTTCTCAATCTGCACTATTAAATATACAACCCAGTCTCACGCAAATTTGTTATATAGACACGAAATTTAATCTATTAACTTGTATTAACTCATTGTGGACCCGACGCCGATTCTCTCTTAATGATATCATCTCTTTTCAACACAAACACGAAATTGTGTTTTAGATTTCAACAATACAAATTTATGACCGTCAGTTTTAATTGTTTCTGTTTGGAGTGTGAGAAAAAGGTTTTTTTTGTGGGATCAGTTGTGGATTAATGAATGCAAATGTATCAAGATGAAAGAACTTCTTTACTTGTTTTGCTCGACCTTAGTGCAGCTTTTGACACCATTTATCATACTATACTGCTTGCTAAACTTGAGAACGTTGTTGGAATAAAGGGAACAGCTCTCTCTTGGTCTTATTTGACTGATCGCTATCAGTTTGTTGATGAGTTCTCCACACTCTCTGAGGTAACGTTTGGTGTTCCTCAAGGATCTGAGCTTTGTGAAAGTCAACTTACAAGCGTGACGCAAAACGTGGCCAAAGTCAGATTTAGCGTGCTATGTTGAAAGCACCATGCCATGACTCTAATACCAGCTGGGGTAGCTGTGGCTCCTCGAGCAAAATGTGGATGCAGAATTCAACGCCCTTATTGAAGCAAAAATAAGATTTCCCATACCGGGAGTCGAACCCGGGCGAAAACCAGGAATCCTAACCGCTAGACCATATAGGAAACGGACATTGAAAGCTGATCACAAAGGGCTGTGTCAGATGAGGACCAACTTTAGATCCATTGAAACACATCCCTTTGATATCAGTGTGTCAAACTGTGGCATCGTGCATAAGGTCAAAAAGAGGATAGGGTATTAGCACAAGAATAGATAACTAATAAAACACTATGCAGCTTCAACCTAGCGTTTCGTCTGTAGATGGAGTTAGACTCAACACGTAAAACACGCGCAAATATGAATGAGCTACTCACTCATTTTGATCCCCTTCATGAAACCCCGCCACAGGACGTGAGCCACGACCAAACCAAGAGTTCAAAAGCACAGCAAAGAAAATCACCTGAATTCAAGTTCGAGATGCTGTGTCCAAAGCCTGTTCTATTAGCCACTACTCTATGATGTTTTTATTTGCATTTATTTTACTCTTTTTTGCAGGCGTCCTAATCCAGAGAGTCATATAGTGAACCTTTGATCTAGTGAGCATAAAAAATTGTTGCTTTATCTGACAAGCAAAACTTTTAGATAGGGTATTAGCACAAGAATAGATAACTAATAAAACACTATGCAGCTTGAACCTAGCGTTTCGTCTGTAGATGGAGTTAGACTCAACACGTAAAACACGCGCAAATAAAATCAAAGGACGATGTGGCTGAGTTGTTAAGGCGATGGAACGCTAACCCATTGTTCTCTGAACGTGTCGATTCGAATTCCATCTTTGTTGGTTAGTTTGCTTTAAAATTACCTCTTGCTTACACTTTTTTCCCTGAAGGTGAACAAACTCCACTGCACATAGTAAAATTGACCTGTTTCTTAGCATGAATCTTGGAAATTGGTGTCAGTTGGAAACACTTTTAGATTTCTAATCATTCACTGGTAAAATTTTCTTAGCTAGTCACTAAATATTAGTAATAGTAATATCTTCAGACAAATTCACATACACAATTTTACTGTAATTCTGTAAAAAGAAAAAAAAAAGGAAACCGGGCTTCATTTTCCGCAGAAACAAAGTCAGACAGTTCCATGGAAGTGTCTAACGTCACTGTGCAAAAACTGCATTTATGTGCTGACTCTTAAAGCGGCATCCGACGAGGATGGGATTCGAACCCACGCGTGCAGAGCACAACGGATTAGCATTCCATCGCCTTAATCACTCGGCCACCTCGTCACATGGCGCAACCCAATTTCCTGACGAAGCCCTATTTTTCAAGACAGACCTAAGGATTTAAATAGTAATTGAAAAAAAGAAAAATCTAAAAACACTATAAATGGTAACTGTTTTAAAAGCCGCAGAATCTTAGGGGGACATAGCACATGTTCATTCGGTTTTCCCAATGGCAACCGACACAGGGTGGGTAAAGGTCATGCCGTGACCCGGATTCGAACCGGGGTTGCTGCGGCCACAACGCAGAGTACTAACCACTATACGATCACGGGGTGAAACGCTTGCGGTTGGCGCAAAAGTGATGGTTGCCCTGGAACGTAAACTACTGGCTGACGACATGGGCCACACTGGGAGCTGTTCACCTCATTCGTCTTTCCTTCTGGTAACCATTTCAATGGTGTACAGCGTTGAGCTTTGTGGAAGTCAACTTACAAGCGTGTCTCAAAACGTGGCCAAAGTCAGATTTAGCGTGCTATGTTGAAAGCACCATGCCATGACTCTAATACCAGATCGGGTAGCTGTGGCTCCTCGAGCAAAATGTGGATGCAGAATTCAACGCCCTTATTGAAGCAAAAATAACATTTCCCATACTGGGAGTCGAACCCGGGCCGCCTGGGTGAAAACCAGGAATCCTAACCGCTAGACCATATGGGAAACAGACATCGAAACCTGATCACAAAGGGCTGTGTCAGATGAGGACCAACTTTGGATCCATTGAAACACATCCCTTTGATATCAGTGTGTCAAACTGTGGCATCGTGCATAAGGTCAAAAAGAGCCGAGCCAGCCAGGAGTCGAAAAATCGAATCTTCTGATCCGTAGTCAGATGCGTTATCCATTGCGCCACTGGCCCAAGCCTGAGCTGCCTGAATGAGCTACTCACTCATTTTGATCCCCTTCATGAAACACTGGACGCGAGCCACGACCAAACCAAGAGTTCAAAAGCACAGCAAAGAAAATTACCTGAATTCAAGTTCGAGATGCTGTGTCCAAAGGCCGTTCTATTAGCCACTACTCTATGATGTTTTTATTTGCATTTATTTTACTCTTTTTTGCAGGCGTCCTAATCCAGAGAGTCATATAGTGAACCTTTGATCTAGTGAGCATAAAAAATTGTTGCTTTATCTGACAAGCAAAACTTTTAGATAGGGTATTAGCACAAGAATAGATAACTAATAAAACACTATGCAGCTTCAACCTAGCGTTTCTTCTGTAGATGGAGTTAGACTCAACACGTAAAACACACGCAAATAAAATCAAAGGACGAGGTGGCTGAGTTGTTAAGGCGATGGAACGTTAACCCATTGTTCTCTGAACGTGTCGATTCAAATCCCATCTTTGTCGGTTTGTTTGCTTTAAAATTACCTCTTGCTTACACTTTTTTCCCTGAAGGTGAACAAACTCCACTGTACATAGTAAAATTGACCTGTTTCTTAGCATGAATCTTGGAAATTGGTGTCAGTTGGAAACACTTTTAGATTTCTAATCATTCAGTGGTCAAATTTTCTTAGCTAGTCCCTAAATATTAGTAATAGTGATATCTTCAGACAAATTCGCATACACAATTTTACTGTAATTATGTATAAAAAAAAAAAAAAAGGAAATCGGGCTTCATTTTCCGCAGAAACAAAGTCAGACAGTTCCATGGAAGTGTCTAACGTCACTGTGCAAAAACTGCATTTATGTGCTGACTCTTAAAGCGGCATCCGACGAGGATGGGATTCGAACCCACGCGTGCAGAGCACAACGGATTAGCATTCCATCGCCTTAATCACTCAGCCACCTCGTCACATGGCGCAACCCAATTTCCTGACGAAGCCCTATTTTTCAAGACAGACCTAAGGATTTAAATAGTAATTGAAAAAAAGAAAAATCTAAAAACACTATAAATGGTAACTGTTTTAAAAGCCGCAGAATCTTAGGGGGACATAGCACATGTTCATTCGGTTTTCCCAATGGCAACCGACACAGGGTGGGTAAAGGTCATGCCGTGACCCGGATTCGAACCGGGGTTGCTGCGGCCACAACGCAGAGTACTAACCACAATACGATCACGGCGTTAAACGCTTGCGGTTGGCGCAAAAGTGATGGTTGCCCTGGAACGTAAACTACTGGCTGACGACATGGGCCACACTGGGAGCTGTTCACCTCATTCGTCTTTCCTTCTGGTAACCATTTCAATGGTGTACAGCGTTGAGCTTTGTGGAAGTCAACTTACAAGCGTGTCTCAAAACGTGGCCAAAGTCAGATTTAGCGTGCTATGTTGAAAGCACCATGCCATGACTCTAATACCAGATCGGGTAGCTGTGGCTCCTCGAGCAAAATGTGGATGCAGAATTCAACGCCCTTATTGAAGCAAAAATAAGATTTCCCATACTGGGAGTTGAACCGGGGCCGCCTGGGTGAAAACCAGGAATCCTAACCGCTAGACCATATGGGAAACAGACATCGAAACTTGATCACAAAGGGCTGTGTCAGATGAGGACCAACTTTGGATCCATTGAAACACATCCCTTTGATATCAGTGTGTCAAACTGTGGCATCGTGCATAAGGTCAAAAAGAGCCGAGCCAGCCAGGAGTCGAAAAATCGAATCTTCTGATCCGTAGTCAGATGCGTTATCCATTGTGCCACTGGCCCAAGCCTGAGCTGCCTGAATGAGCTACTCACTCATTTTGATCCCCTTCATGAAACCCCGCCACTGGACGCGAGCCACGACCAAACCAAGAGTTCAAAAGCACAGCAAAGAAAATTACCTGAATTCAAGTTCGAGATGCTGTGTCCAAAGGCCGTTCTATTAGCCACTACTCTATGATGTTTTTATTTGCATTTATTTTACTCTTTTTTGCAGGCGTCCTAATCCAGAGAGTCATATAGTGAACCTTTGATCTAGTGAGCATAAAAAATTGTTGCTTTATCTGACAAGCAAAACTTTTAGATAGGGTATTAGCACAAGAATAGATAACTAATAAAACACTATGCAGCTTCAACCTAGCGTTTCTTCTGTAGATGGAGTTAGACTCAACACGTAAAACACGCGCAAATAAAATCAAAGGACGAGGTGGCTGAGTTGTTAAGGCGATGGAACGTTAACCCATTGTTCTCTGAACGTGTCGATTCAAATCCCATCTTTGTTGGTTTGTTTGCTTTAAAATTACCTCTTGCTTACACTTTTTTCCCTGAAGGTGAACAAACTCCACTGCACATAGTAAAATTGACCTGTTTCTTAGCATGAATCTTGGAAATTGGTGTCAGTTGGAAACACTTTTAGATTTCTAATCATTCAGTGGTCAAATTTTCTTAGCTAGTCCCTAAATATTAGTAATAGTGATATCTTCAGACAAATTCGCATACACAATTTTACTGTAATTATGTATAAAAAAAAAAAAAAGGAAATCGGGCTTCATTTTCCGCAGAAACAATGTCAGACAGTTCCATGGAAGTGTCTAACGTCACTGTGCAAAAACTGCATTTATGTGCTGACTATTAAAGCAGCATCCGACGAGGATGGGATTCGAACCCACGCGTGCAGAGCACAATGGATTAGCAGTCCATCGCCTTAACCACTCGGCCACCTCTTCACATGGCGCAAGCCCATATCCTGACGAAGCCCTATTTTTCAAGACAGACCTAAGGACTTAAATAGTAATTGAAAAAAAGAAATATCTAAAAACACTATAAATGGTAACTGTTTTAAAAGCCGCAGAATCTTATGGGGACATAGCACATGTTCATTCGGTTTTCCCAATGGCAACCGACACAGGGTGGGTAAAGGTCATGCCGTGACCCAGATTCGAACGGGGGTTGCTGCGGCCACAACGCAGAGTACTAACCACTATACGATCACGGCGTTAAACGCTTGCGGTTGGCGCAAAAGTGATGGTTGCCCTGGAACGTAAACTACTGGCTGACGACATGGGCCACACTGGGAGCTGTTTCACCTCATTCGTCTTTCCTTCTGGTAACCATTTCAATGGTGTACAGCGTTGAGCTTTGTGAAAGTCAACTTACAAGCGTGACGCAAAACGTGGCCAAAGTCAGATTTAGCGTGCTATGTTGAAAGCACCATGCCATGACTCTAATACCAGCTGGGGTAGCTGTGGCTCCTCGAGCAAAATGTGGATGCAGAATTCAACGCCCTTATTGAAGCAAAAATAAGGTTTCCCATACCGGGAGTCAACCCGGGCCGCCTGGGTGAAAACCAGGAATCCTAACCGCTAGACCATATGGGAAACAGACGTCGAAACCTGATCACAAAGGGCTGTGTCAGATGAGGACCAACTTTGGATCCATTGAAACACATCCCTTTGATATCAGTGTGTCAAACTGTGGCATCGTGCATAAGGTCAAAAAGAGCCGAGCCAGCCAGGAGTCGAACCTGGAATCTTCTGATCCGTAGTCAGACGCGTTATCCATTGCGCCACTGGCCCAAGCCTGAGCTGGCTGAATGAGCTACTCACTCATTTTGATCCCCTTCATGAAACCCCGCCACTGGACGCGAGCCACGACCAAACCAAGAGTTCAAAAGCACAGCAAAGAAAATCACCTGAATTCAAGTTCGAGATGCTGTGTCCAAAGGCCGTTCTATTAGCCACTACTCTATGATGTTTTTATTTGCATTTATTTTACTCTTTTTTGCAGGTGTCCTAATCCAGAGAGTCATATAGTGAACCTTTGATCTAGTGAGCATAAAAAATTGTTGCTTTATCTGACAAGCAAAACTTTTAGATAGGGTATTAGCACAAGAATAGATAACTAATAAAACACTATGCAGCTTCAACCTAGCGTTTCGTCTGTAGATGGAGTTAGACTCAACACGTAAAACACGCGCCAATAAAATCAAAGGACGAGGTGGCTGAGTTGTTAAGGCGATGGAACGCTAACCCATTGTTCTCTGAACGTGTCGATTCGAATCTCATCTTTGTCGGTTAGTTTGCTTTAAAATTACCTCTTGCTTACACTTTTTTCCCTGAAGGTGAACAAACTCCACTGCACATAGTAAAATTGACCTGTTTCTTAGCATGAATCTTGGAAATTGGTGTCAGTTGGAAACACTTTTAGATTTCTAATCATTCAGTGGTCAAATTTTCTTAGCTAGTCCCTAAATATTAGTAATAGTGATATCTTCAGACAAATTCGCATACACAATTTTACTGTAATTCTGTAAAAAAAAAAAAAAGGAAATCGGGCTTCATTTTCCGCAGAAACAAGTCAGACAGTTCCATGGAAGTGTCTAACGTCACTGTGCAAAAACTGCATTTATGTGCTGACTCTTAAAGCGGCATCCGACAAGGATGGGATTCGAACCCACGCGTGCAGAGCACAATGGATTAGCAGTCCATCGCCTTAACCACTCGGCCACCTCGTCACATGGCGCAACCCAATATCCTGACGAAGCCCTATTTTTCAAGACAGACCTAAGGACTTAAATAGTAATTGAAAAAAAGAAAATCTAAAAACACTATAAATGGTAACTGTTTTAAAAGCCGCAGAATCTTAGGGGACATAGCACATGTTCATTCGGTTTTCCCAATGGCAACCGACACAGGGTGGGTAAAGGTCATGCCGTGACCCGGATTCGAACCGGGGTTGCTGCGGCCACAACGCAGAGTACTAACCACTATACGATCACGGCGTTAAACGCTTGCGGTTGGCGCAAAAGTGATGGTTGCCCTGGAACGTAAACTACTGGCTGACGACATGGGCCACACTGGGAGCTGTCCACCTCATTCGTCTTTCCTTCTGGTAACCATTTCAATGGTGTACAGCGTTGAGCTTTGTGAAAGTCAACTTACAAGCGTGACGCAAAACGTGGCCAAAGTCAGATTTAGCGTGCTATGTTGAAAGCACCATGCCATGACTCTAATACCAGCTGGGTAGCTGTGGCTCCTCGAGCAAAATGTGGATGCAGAATTCAACGCCCTTATTGAAGCAAAATAAGGTTTCCCATACCGGGAGTCGAACCCGGGCGCCTGGTGAAAACCAGGAATCCTAACGCTAGACCATATGGGAAACAGACTCGAAACCTGATCACAAAGGGCTGTGTCAGATGAGGACAACTTTGGATCCATTGAAACACATCCCTTTGATATCAGTGTGTCAAACTGTGGCATCGTGCATAAGGTCAAAAAGAGCCGAGCCAGCCAGGAGTCGAACCTGGAATCTTCTGATCCGTAGTCAGACCGTTATCCATTGCGCACTGGCCCAAGCCTGAGCTGCCTGAATGAGCTACTCACTCATTTTGATCCCCTTCATGAAACCCCGCCACTGGACGCGAGCCACGACCAAACCAAGAGTTCAAAAGCACAGCAAAGAAAATCACCTGAATTCAAGTTCGAGATGCTGTGTCCAAAGGCCGTTCTATTAGCCACTACTCTATGATGTTTTATTTGCATTTATTTTACTCTTTTTTGCAGGCGTCCTAATCCAGAGAGTCATATAGTGAACCTTTGATCTAGTGAGCATAAAAAATTGTTGCTTTATCTGACAAGCAAAACTTTTAGATAGGGTATTAGCACAAGAATAGATAACTAATAAAACACTATGCAGCTTCAACCTAGCGTTTCGTCTGTAGATGGAGTTAGACTCAACACGTAAAACGCGCAAATAAATCAAAGGGAGGTGGCTGAGTTGTTAAGGCGATGGAACGCTAACCATTGTTCTCTGAACGTGTCGATCGAATCCCATCTTTGTCGGTTAGTTTGCTTAAAATTACCTCTTGCTACACTTTTTTCCCTGAAGGTGAACAAACTCCACTGCACATAGTAAAATTGACCTGTTTCTTAGCATGAATCTTGGAATTGGTGTCAGTTGGAAACACTTTAGATTTCTAATCATTCAGTGGTCAAATTTTCTTAGCTAGTCCCTAAATATTAGTAATAGTGATATCTTCAGACAAATTCGCATACACAATTTTACTGTAATTCTGTAAAAAAAAAAAAAAAGGAAATCGGGCTTCATTTTCCGCAGAAACAAGTCAGACAGTTCCATGGAAGTGTCTAACGTCACTGTGCAAAAACTGCATTTATGTGCTGACTCTTAAAGCGCATCCGACGAGGATGGGATTCGACCCACGCGTGCAGAGCACAATGGATTAGCAGTCCATCGCCTTAACCACTCGGCCACCTCTCACATGGCGCAACCCATATCCTGACGAAGCCCTATTTTTCAAGACAGACCTAAGGACTTAAATAGTAATTGAAAAAAGAAAATCTAAAAACACTATAAATGGTAACTGTTTTAAAAGCCGCAGAATCTTAGGGGGACATAGCACATGTTCATTCGGTTTTCCCAATGGCAACCGACACAGGGTGGGTAAAGGTCATGCCGTGACCCGGATTGAACCGGGGTTGCTGCGGCCACAACGCAGAGTACTAACCACTATACGATCACGGCGTTAAACGCTTGCGGTTGGCGCAAAAGTGATGGTTGCCCTGGAACGTAAACTACTGGCTGACGACATGGGCCACACTGGGAGCTGTTCACCTCATTCGTCTTTCCTTCTGGTAACCATTTCAATGGTGTACAGCGTTGAGCTTTGTGAAAGTCAACTTACAAGCGTGACTCAAAATGTGGCCAAAGTCAGATTTAGCGTGCTATGTTGAAAGCACCATGCCATGACTCTAATACCAGCTGGGGTAGCTGTGGCTCCTCGAGCAAAATGTGGATGCAGAATTCAACGCCCTTATTGAAGCAAAAATAAGGTTCCCATACCGGGAGTCGAACCGGGCGCCTGGATGAAAACCAGGAATCCTAACCGCAAGACCATATGGGAACAGACGTCGAAACCTGATCACAAAGGGCTGTGTCAGATGAGGACCAACTTTGGATCCATTGAAACACATCCCTTTGATATCAGTGTGTCAAACTGTGGCATCGTGCATAAGGTCAAAAAGAGCCGAGCCAGCCAGGAGTCGAACCTGGAATCTTCTGATCCGTAGTCAGACACGTTATCCATTGCGCCACTGGCCCAAGCTGAGCGGCCTGATGAGCTACTCACTCATTTTGATCCCTTCATGAACCCGCCACTGGACGCGAGCCACGACCAACCAAGAGTTCAAAAGCACAGCAAAGAAATCACCTGAATTCAAGTTCGAGATGCTGTGTCCAAAGGCCGTTCTATTAGCCACTACTCTATGATGTTTTTATTTGCATTTATTTTACTCTTTTTGCAGGCGTCCTAATCCAGAGAGTCATATAGTGAACCTTTGATCTAGTGAGCATAAAAAATTGTTGCTTTATCTGACAAGCAAAACTTTTAGATAGGGTATTAGCACAAAAATAGATAACTAATAAAACACTATGCAGCTTCAACCTAGCGTTTCTCTGTAGATGGAGTTAGACTCAACACGTAAAACGCGCAAAAAAAAAAAAGGACGAGGTGGCTGAGTTGTTAAGGCGATGGAACGCTAACCCATTGTTCTCTGAACGTTCGATTCGAATCCCATCTTTGTCGGTTAGTTTGCTTAAAATTACCCTCTTGCATACACTTTTTTCCCTGAAGGTGAACAAACTCCACTGCACATAGTAAAATTTACCTGTTTTCTTAGCATGAATCTTGGAAATTGGTGTCAGTTGGAAACACTTTTTAGATTTCTAATCATTCAGTGGTCAAATTTTCTTAGCTAGTCCTAAATATTAGTAATAGTGATATCTTCAGACAAATTCACATACACAATTTTACTGTAATTGTAAAAAAAAAAAAAAGGAAATCGGGCTTCATTTTCCGCAGAAACAAAGTCAGACAGTTCCATGGAAGTGTCTAACGTCACTGTGCAAAAACTGCATTTGTGCTGACTCTTAAAGCGGCATCCGACGAGGATGGGATTCGAACCCACGCGTGCAGAGCACAATGGATTAGCAGTCCATCGCCTTAACCACTCGGCCACCTCGTCACATGGCGCAAACCCAATATCCTGACGAAGCCCTATTTTTCAAGACAGACCTAAGGACTT